>JAJJMB010015001.1:965779-1085598 GCA_023531105.1 Papaver atlanticum
GAAATATCAATATATGGAGTTTTTATTGAACCCACAATTGGGGGACATGCAAATTGATAGGGGAATATTTTGCTGTAGCTGTCGGCATGACTTTTCAAGGCCGACAGATGATGTCGGTATGGTTTTTCAGTGCGCCAGCTACAGTAAACTATCCCCCAATCAATTTGCATATCCCCAATTGCTCGTTCTTTTTATCTAACATCTTTATGATCATAATTAGAGTACGAGACTAATTATAATATTGGTCATTATTTAAAGCAACACTCCTATTTGAAGTTGTGAGGAAATGAGTTTCAAGAATTTGGAGTTTTTATTTGATATGATAGTTGATTGAGTTATAAAGAAGGATGTTAACGGTGTTAGAGCAATGCTTGGTTGAACATACAAGTTTTGGTATCTAAAGCTTTTTGGTAATGAAAGAAGAATAAAACTATATCTTGATTTCTAGTTGATGCAGGACATCTTCCTTATTTCCCAAGTTATTATTATTTCCTTTTTAGGGTTCTCTTTATTTAGAACTCTAGTTATTTTAGGTATCCAGTAGCCTGTAAAAACAGGCATCCGATTGTCTTAGGATATACAATCCATTATCAGTATTATTATTCGTTTCATACGAATTCTCTTTTATCTTTTCTTAATCTCTTCTTGAATATCGTCTATTTTGCATCTCTTTCTTCCTTCGCATCCCTAGCATTCTCCGTATTGCATTCTTCTTTCTATCGTTCTACATTATACATTAGTTGGCACCAGAGCCAAGAATTTTAGATTGTCATCTAAAATTCGATCCTAGGTATGGCTTCCACAAATCAAAACCGCTTCCACAACTCAAACCCTAAAAAAAACAAAATACAAAAAAAACGCTTTCTTTTCTAGTTATGGGAAACAAGACTAATATTCATTTTAATCTTGACAAGATTTCCACAGGTCTTAATTCCATGCAACGAGACTCAAAATAAATGCAACTAGTCTTGTCGGACATACAAAAAAATAAATGGATGCTATCATGGCATGTTTCGGTATTCCCATAGAAGAATCTTCAGCTCAACATAAAGGAAAAGATGGCAGTAACGAAGCTAAAGAGGAGTCGCCATCATCTAGAAACAATAATGAAGTTTTTTCCGCTATATCGGCTAATGAGGAAGAGATGAAAACTGTTTCTCAAAAGAAAGAAGTAAGAAAACAAATCGACGAAGTTCCCCATGTTTCACAAGAATTTAATGGTAAGTTGATAAATCTTAAACCTAATGATTCATTAGATCGTGAGTTTGATTTATTATCGTTCTCTACGGTTGAGAGTAGTCCGGTTTTTAATCATGGGGTTACACTAATAATGTCCGCTATATACTCTAAGAAGCCTGAACTTGTTGAATCAGCCTACGGAAATCCTTTTTCGTTGCTTTATAAGTATGTCTATGCGTGTGATTTTCGACCTCAAGAAGATTTAACTACTGAAAATTATTCTGGAAAAACTCATGGTAGAATTTTCTCAAACCCCGGGTGGAAAGATTATTTTTGCCCCCTGGATCAAGAAATTTCCAAAGTAATTTTAGGATGGAAGTGGTCTTCTATGGAAAGTCAGGTTGCTCTTGAGTGGCGATGTTACAATGACAATATCCTTTCTGTGAGACATCGTTACAATTGGAGAGCTTATGTTCCTTCCTTGAGTTTGCGCAGTTGTTGCATCGGTATATGTGTAAAGGCCAAACAAGTGAATCTCAAGTTTCTTACCGACTCTAACAGGGGTTATGTCCAAATTCATGTCTGCTCGAGATTGGATAGAGAAACAACAAAACCCTTGTTGGGAATTTTGAGTAGCTTGTTATTACTTCCAGAATCGTCTGAAACTCTTATATCCGCAATGGATCTTGTGCACAGTTATGCATCACGGATGGAGAATTATAATAATCTTGCGTCGAAGCATTTTCTACGTCAGGGACATATCAATGGCCATATGGATTTGCTTCATGTAAAAACAGATTCATTGGTTGTGGAATATCACTGTGTTAGTCAAAGAATTGCGATCTTGGATATTCAATTTGGTCGAGGCATGAAGGATTATTTTGCAACATTTTATAAGTTTTTGGAACTCTCATCTCATGTTTTGCCTCTTATAAACATTAGAACGGAAAGATTTTATCTTGCAGTAACTGTTCTCGGCATCAAACTTTCTAGTCTATCTTGTGTGGTTGTGATGGAACTTATACCGACATCTCAGACCAAGAAATATCGGCAGATTGCACTAGCTGAAATTCTAAAGATTTTAGGTGTGGTATGTGAAGCCTATAATTTGCCTTCAGCTCACAATTGGATCTATTGTGATCGTCGCAGTGTTCTGAAAAGTGGTGGTGATGTGAAGAAGAGTTTTTCAAGCTTTAATGAGAACACCATCTCAGAGAAAAATGCACAAGATATCTATGGGACTTTTCATATACTGTTGAGGAAGAACCCCATAGAAAATAACTTCAAAACGGTTCTGGAAGCTATACACCTTATGAATGAATTTTGTGTTGTCCACGACTGGTTGCACAATATATTCACGGACTACGGGAAACCTTCAGCGGAAAAATGGACAAATACGCCTGATCCTCTTGATGCACCGTTTTGGTTGAAATTTCCAAAGGCCATGAAAATCAGTACTCATGAACTTCCAGGGAGTAGAAATCAGCTGCAAGGAGTGTTGTGCATATGGTGGATGTATGCTCCAACCTTGAAAAGCATATTATGGAGGCATATATTCCACCTTATTCAGCTCCAGATCCTGTTGGAGGAAGTAAAGAATTAGTTGGTCATTTTCGGTTAATTAACTTAACTTCACAAACTGGTGGCAATAACCTTTGGAACTGTAACGACATCAACAGTTTAAGCAAGCGTTTAAAGAGTAGTGGGAAACCATCTCATCAACTGTACTACTTTACATACTCATTGATCAAACCAAACGGTGACATATTGGTGTTGTTCGAGGAGATTGGCGGTAATCTGACTCAATTGTCTCTGGTTACAAGCTCAGTATGGAAGTTAGGAAAGAATCTAACAACTACATTTCCGGGTAACTTTGATAATTACTACGAGAGAGGTAAAATAGTCCCAACAACAACCGAGAATTCTGACATGGGAATAAAATTTAAAGATCACTTTACTACTGAAGGGGGATGGTTAAATGACCTCATTCATACCACATTCTTTTCGCCTTCTGATGATGCATCTTCGTTGGTTAGGACACTTCTAGTTACTAATATTGGTGATAGGCGCTATGTCGAAGTTCGAAGACTTGGTTGATGGATGCTATTTCAAAACAGAAATTTAAATTATGCATTCAAGGATCTATATCAAGTCTTGGATCAGCGAAAAGACGAACCAGTCAAATGTGCATTCTATATGTTCGTGGTAGTTGCTCGCAGGGTTGACTCCAATACCACCGTTAATGACGTGAATTTTGTGTTTGATCGTGGTAAGTTATATCAGTAGCTTAAGAGAAATATATGGAGAGTAAAAGTCGCACCGCATTCATTGGATCGTGATATTTAGTCATATTCTATGTTGGCAACTCGAGGTTGATTTTTTCTCAAAAAGGGTGGACTGATGTAGGACATCTTCGTTATTTCCCAAGTTATTGTTATTTCCTTTTTAGTGTTTCTCTTTATTTAAAACTCTAGTTATTTTAGGTATCTAGTAGCCTATATAAACAGGCATCCGATTATCTTAGGATATACAATCTATTATCAATCATATTATTTTCAATCTTATTATTCGTTTCGTACGAATTTTCTTTTATCTTTTCTTAATCTCTTCTTGCATATCGTCTATTTCGCATCCCTAGCAATCTCAGTATTGCATTCTTCTTTCCATCGTTCTACATTATACATTACTAAGTCAAGTCTTGGACTAGGTTAGAATTTGGTAGTTGAGTATCAGACATCACCCTCGAAGACTGAAGATCGATGAAAATATTTGGAGAACTTCATCAACAAGGTATGTGAAGACTTAACCATTCTATTTAACTCACTATCTTATCATTCTATCTTATGAGACTATGTCGAATGACTTCTAGTAGATTTAGTGCGAAAAAGAAATTTCGAGTCAAGCTTGTCTTATTACATATCTCGAAATATGATTCAAGCACTGGAAGTTCAAAGGTTCTTAACAATATTAGTTCGAAACAATTTATTGTTCAAGTGTTTAGTGCCTAAAAGTAATTTTGGGTACAAACAAGAAAGAAGATTCCAGAAGTCTTGTTGCCCAAGTTGCTTGTATATCAAGTTTAAACCAGAATTAGGGTTACATAAACTATATAAATATGTGTATCCTAGACCCCAAAAGGACACATAAATTCTAGGTTAGCTAACCCGAAGAAAAACCAATGTAATACACACATCAATAAAATCTCTCCCTACGGGATTTTTCCGTGGACGTAGGCACCACTTGCCGAACCACGTTAAATTTGTGTCTCTCTTGTTTATGCATGTTTTGTGTTATTAACCATAATTTGTATCTTCATCATCAACTCTATCATGTTTAGTGCCTAAAAGTAATTTTGGGTACAAACATTGGTGCCGATTAAGGGAATTCGATTGAAAGAATCGTGTTTTACCATTGAGAAAAGTGTGGAAGAAATCATGCAAGGATTCCAGCAAAAATCAGCAAAAAAAAGGGTTCATACGAAAAAGCGTTGCAAACAGATAAAGAAAGTGTTGCAAAAACAAAGCAGAAGTGTCTCAGAATCCAGAAAACAGTAACAATAATAAGTGTTGCAGAAAGCGTTACAGGAAGCCCAACCAAACCAACCAAACGGTTCAATTGCTGATCGGTTCAGAGATTCCAGTTCGCTTCAGCTATGGCCCAACCACTTTAGCACCTGGTCCAGACCGTTCGGGTCTAACCAGTTGCCACGTCATCTCCAGCGATCCGGTAAGCGGTCGACATGTCAGCAAAGCATGTACAGTCAGCGGCGACCAGGTCAACCAGATTAACTGTCATGTCAGCAATGATTCTCCAGTCACTGGTAACCGCATCTCTCTGGTTTCTGCCACGTCAGCAATACTGATCCAGTCAGCATCGCCACGTCATCAAGTTGATCCAGTCGGCAGTGCCACATCAGCAACAGCATGCGCGCTTCGTGAAAAATTTGTTTCGTCAATAACCTCTTCGTTTTAAGTCCGAATTGTGTGATTTTTGGCTTGTTGGAATCGTCTTTTAATTCCCTATAATATAGAAGCAAACTTTTTTGGGTTAGAGAAACTTTTATATGCACTTGGGGAAGCAACATGATCGAGTTCGAGGTTCGTGGATAGCGACAAGATCGAGTTCGGGATGAGTATTGCTTAGACCCTTCAATATTTAGCCTTGCATCACTTCACAAGCACCTAAAGCCTCAACTTGCACGTGAGCACTTAAGTCTTGCTTTCGCAAGCA
Source organism: Papaver atlanticum (assembly GCA_023531105.1). Taxonomy (NCBI): domain Eukaryota; kingdom Viridiplantae; phylum Streptophyta; class Magnoliopsida; order Ranunculales; family Papaveraceae; genus Papaver; species Papaver atlanticum. The sequence continues at coordinate 971,189 of JAJJMB010015001.1, forward strand.
TAAAATCTCGTCTTGCATGCAAGTATGAAAGACTTGCACCTTGGCAAGCATAAAGTCTCGTCTCGAACACGAGCCCAACGCCCGATGTTGGTCCGCACAAAGTCTTGTCTCTACCACGAGCCGAACGCTCGATGTTGGTCCAAAGATTCCTACTCAACACAAGCAACAGCCATCCTGCCCGAACAGTGAACGCTACAGCCTTTCCCCAGCCGCAAGCACACTACATTCCACTGAAGACTCGACTAGCTCTCGAGCAACAAGTCCAATACTTGGCAAAAAGTCTCTCCTAGCACTTGAGAAAATTTCATTGCAGGTTATCATAGTTGGGGGCTTCTTTGTAATATCTCTACAAACGCTTGGGAGGAGTTAACGCTTGGGGGGAGTTACGTCATCAACTGTCAACGCAAAAGGAAAAACAAACTTATTAACCCTTAAAAAGTTGGAGGTTAAGAGGGGGCGATGTTTGCACCGTCAATAAAATTGACGGAGTGCCCCCTAATCAAGCCTGTTAGCCCATATAGAAGATTCCAGAAGTTTCTAGAAGTTTTGTTGCCCAAGTTGCTTGCATATGAAGTTTACCTAATTAGGGTATACATTACCATATAAATACATGTATCCTAAACCCTAAGAAGATATGGAATTCTAGGTTAGCTAACCATACGAGATTATTGTAATCGACAATCAATAAAATATCTCTTTATTCCTCTGTGGATATAGGCATCACTCGCCGAACCACGTTAAATTCTTGTCTTCTTATTTATTTTCTATCATCTTCTATCCCTAATTTCATATCAAATCATCAATTCAATCGTGTTTAGTGCCTAAAAATAATTTTGGGTACAAACATTTTGAACTCGGTCATGTTGCTATTCATGAACCTCGAACTCGATCATGTTGCTGCTCCAAGTGAACATAAAAGTTTCTCGAACATATAAGTTTTTGCTTCCGTGCTGTTGGGAATTGAAAGACGATTCTAACGAGCCAAAAATCACTTAATTTGGACTTAAAACGAGAAGTTATTGACGAAACAAGATTTGAACGGAGCGCGCGTGTTGTTGCATACGTGGGTGCTGACTAGATCAAAAGGTTGACGTGGCACTGCTGACTAGGATGACGTTATTGACATGGCACCCAAACAGTGCTGATGTGGCAGTTGACATGGAAGCTGACGTGGCAGAACAGTAAGCAAAAAAGGGTCACTAACTCGATAGTTGCTGACATGGCAGATCGTGCTAACTGGACCGCTTCTGTTGACGTGTTATTAACCACCACTATCAACTGTTGAATGGATCGCTGAAGCTGACGTGGCAACTGGTTAGACCCGATCGGTCTAGCCTGGTTTGACCAGTTATACGTGTCTCTACTTGATTAGTTGTGGTTGGTTGACCGGTTTGGGTGAACCAGAAGCTGGATAGCAGGCTGGAAAGATCCTATGAATGAGATCCTATGAATCTGATGGTGAAGATTTGCTTGATCTGGGTTGTACGTGAGGTTGGATGAAGATTAGGTTTTCGCAATGCTTTCTTCGACTGTTCGTAACAGTTTCTTCAACTACTTCGCAACAGTTTCTTCAACCTCGCAGCGCTTACTTCAACTGTTCGTAACAGTTTCTTCAACCCTCGTAACGTTTTCTTCAAACCTCGCAACAGTTTCTTCAACTATCGAATGGTTTTTCTGAACCCTAACTTTTTCCTTGTTGTTGATTTTTGCATGAAATCTCTTGCACGATTTCTGCTCCACTTTACTCAATGGAAAGAACACGATTCTTTTATTCGAATCCTCTTAGTCGGCACCAATGTCTATACCCAAAATTACTTTTAGGCACTAAACACGATTGAATTGATGATTTGATATGAAATTAGGGCTAGAAGACGATAGAAAATAAATAAGAAGACAAGAATTTGACGTGGCAGTGTGGTCGTTGACTGGATCAGGTTGCTGACGTGGCGTTGCTGACTGTACTGACACTGTTGATGTGTGAACTGGTTGGACCGGGTCCGTCTGGTCAGGTTGAACCGTTACTGAACCGGTTGGACCAAACCCGGTCAGACCGGTTGGATCGAATTGGCTAGACCTGGTTTGATCAGCTGCTTGTCTAAGTGATAGGTGCTTTAAACACCTTAATTTATTATCAATTGGTTATGCTTTCTTTGCTATTTTTCTTATGAATTATGTATTTTACGTTGCTTTTGAGTTTTATAGGCATTTTGGAGCCATCCGAGTAAAAGAAGAAGAAATAGGTGCAAAGGGGTCAAAACAAATATTTCATAGACAAGTGTTATTTGGAGCCACAGGAGGTTAAGGGGCACCTCCCCCTTTATAACTAAAAGCTAGGTCGATGTTTTTTCTCCAAATCAGTTCATGTCCCATCTTATGCACGCTCAACCAGAGCTACTGCGAAGGGTTCACGCCGGCAAGTGATGGCTCGTATGGCAGATCGGCCAAGTAGGATCAGGAGATTATCGAAGTCAGGTGAAACACAAAATTAATGCTCGAGTTTGGTATGGGTTTCTGTTCAATACCATTTTGGACAGTGTTTAAGCAAGAAAAGGTGAAGAAGATTACTGATGACATCCATCGATCAACAGGGATAAATGGAGTAATTTCCGGTGTTTTGAGAGTCTGTGTTGAAGACTAGAAGAATGGGTCATCCTTGGCTCAAGTTTGTAGTGATATGGGTGAAGTTTCATGGCCTGAATTTCAATTGAATACGAATGGTGGTAATTGATGTTCTCGAGTCCTGGAAGTGTTAAGAGAATGGGTTTGTTGTGTATGAATTCATGAATGCAGGGAAGGAGATTTGGAAGGGCTTAGAGATCAACAGAAAGCCAACGCTCTGTTCCCAGCTTCACGCATACCATGTGTTCTTAAATGCCTGAACGGACAGTTTTCAGCCAAGTCCCTTTGGTACTGCCGTTGGCTCTAGCCATGGGTTATGGGTCTGTCTACAAGGGTTATATGGCAATGGTTACGACTGGATGTAGAGGTCCAGCAAGAATCGGAGTCTGTGTATGAATTACTGACTTGGATTTTGGCGGATTAGTCAGGGAAGTAGGGAAGAGTTTAGGCCCGTGAAAAACAGCCAAGGAATGAAGACTATGGCCGTTGGTTCTACATTGGTGCATAGCAAGGGTTCAACCAGAGCTGACAAGAGATTGAGGTGAGTTAAACTTCTCAATGATTTGGGTTTGGATTGGTCGAGAAGTCAGAGAAGATTCGGAGCTCAGATTAGCCGAGACACCAGATTAGGAAAGTGAGTTGCTGCCGTTTAATCGTGAATGAATGGTGTAGATTGGGAGCTGGTTTAGAGTTTGAAAGAAATAAGGAAACTTGGGTTTAGTCGGCATTGAACTGTGCTGGGAACTGGAAGCTATAAAAGCTCAAGGAATAAGCTGCAGAAAGATATCTCATACCCCCTACAGCTGCCGCAACCCTAGTTTCAGCGAGCTTTGCTCGCTGAACAACCTCCATTCCACCACCATCTGCATCCCATTTGCATATCGCCTGCACGTTTCCACCACAGCCATCATCCATCATATACCACCTGCACTCCACCATCTCAACTGCATATCTTTTGCATTCACCAGCATATACCACCAGTGCATAGCTTCTCCATCTGCATATTCACCCACCAGTTCCATTCATATCACCACTCCACCTGCATACAATCCATCAGCATACCACCAGCACCTTGCGAACATCAGCAGCAAGCTTGAGCAGTTCAACTCCATCAGCTTAACGGTGTGCAGTCGCAAAGCACAGCAGCACTCCACTTCAATCCAGTACCTGCGCCTACCATCCATCATCAGTCTTTGGGCTACAGCAAACTACCAGGCAACCATATCAACAGAAAGTGAATTCAACATCATCCGCAACTCCATCCACAACTGTTCTCGACAGCCATCACCAGTTCACACCACCACCACGTCACTTCACAAGCTGGACATTCTTTGTGTCATTGGTTTGAATTGTCTTTTAGTTTTGTTTAAAGTTTGCTGTTTCTTTGCCATGAACTCCAGTAGCTAATCTCTTGTTTGGTTAGGGTTATTTCGATACTATGTGACCTGGGTTTTAAATTGATTTTCAAATCAGTCTTTCTTCTCTATATTGTTTTATTGTTTGTCTTTTACCGCGTTTATGACCATGAATTGTTTGCGAGTTGTTTGAGTGTCCAATTAGATAACTTGTTTGCAATGCTAATGCTAGATTATTGAACCGTAATCCGTAATTGTTATGGTGATTTAATCAAAAGTAGCAAAGCATCAACGTTGCAATGGGATGTTGTGGATTTTGATGTGTATTTGACAACCCTAAGTTAACATGTTGAACTTACGAGCATGTGGTTTGGATCAATTCGACTCATAGAACATATCGGTTAGTTAAGTTACACTAGAGAGCTTATTCAAAGTGGCTTGATTGACTAGACACGAGTAGAGAACTTATTCTACAAAGTGACTTTGGAGTTTAATAGACTTGTTGATCTTATAACTTGTCTAGGATTGTTAGTAAACGTATTTGAAGAAGATTCATGTTCACTAGTGGAGAAAGACCCCCTAATCATTCTCATCCTCATTGTTCACATTCATATTTGTTTTGTAGTTTTTGCATTATTCATATTTTCAGAAATTAAATCGATAACTTTAGCTCAACTCTCCCTTAGGAACGAACCTGCTTATCCGTATACTACTAGTTAGTTTAAAGAAGAGTAAGGAATATATTTTTTGTGAGTTTGACACCTCATCACTAAGGCTCTGAGCGGCTCGAACATCTCGGCTCAGCCTGAAGCGGCTTGGCTGGGACTTGGGAGAAGGTTTCTGTTGCTACTGATTCGCAGCAGTTTCTGCTACTGTTTTGGCAATAGTTTCTTCAAATACTTCGTAACGGTTTCTTTAACCTTCGTAACGGTTTCTTCATCAGTCGCAACGGTTTCTTCAACCTTCATAACAGTTTTTTCAACAGTCGCAACGGTTTCTTCAACTGTCGTAACGGTTTCTTCAACTATTTCGTAACAGTTTTTTTGAACCCTAACTTTTTCTTTTTTGATGATTTTTGGATGGAATCTCGTGCACGATTTCTGCTCCACATTTTCTCAATGGAAAAACACGATTTTTTTACACGAATCCCCTTAGTCGGCGCCAATGTTTGTATCCAAAATTACTTTTAGGCACTAAACACGATTGATTTGATGATAATGATGTGAATTAGGGCTAGAAAACGAATTGAAGAAAAATAGAGAAGACAAAGATTTAACGTGGTTCGGAAAGTGATGCCTACATCCACGGAGGAACGTAGAGATATTTTATTGATTGATGATACAATGGTTTTCTCCGGATTAGCTAACCTAAATTTCATATCCTTTTAGTGTTTAGGATACATGTATTTATATACTTTATGTAACCCTAATTTTGATGTAAACTTGGGCAACGAGACTTCTGGAAACTCCTGGAATCTTATTTCACGGGCTAGAGGGGCTTGATTAGCGGGCTCTTCGTCTATTTTATAGACGGTACAAACAACAAGAATTAATTTGTGGATCATTTGAAGATTGCCAAAAATTGATTTATCATTTGGGAATGTTTTAAACATCAAAATAGAGAAATTCAGAACTTCTGTAATTTTGATTCAGGGTAGGTTAGCGAACCAGTTCGCAAAACATGGATATCCGAGTTTTTGGAATACAGGAAAGGTTGGCTAACCAGTTCGCAAACCTTAAGTTCAAAAGGGGAAAGTTCACGAACCGTCGTGATCTGAATTTTTTTATGTTGGTAGAAAAAGGCCAATAGTTGGCGAACCCGGTTCACGAACCATTTCCATCTGAGTTTACGAGCCGAGTAGGGTTGGCGAACCCGTCTTACAAATCGTAGCATGCTAACTCGACGGTTCACGAACCATTTCACCGACGGTCCCAGTAAAAGTTTAGCAGATGCTTAAAGACTTATTTTTTAAATTTGTTTAGCATTGCTATGACTATCATAAACACCTCTAAGAAATTATTGATCATTAAAACACTTGTGTATGTGTATCATGATTAAATTTTAAGTTTCTTAATGAACATCAAATTGCTTACTAGTTCATAAGGCATATTTTCCAAAACTATCATTATACACGGTTCCGTAATCGGACCACTGTGTATATTCTTCTATGTTATTTCAAGACTAACTTATCACATGCTTACTTGAAACTATAATCAGAGTTTCATCCAAATAGAGAAAGTGTTTGCTTGAATCTCAAGTTATCTTAGCTTGAATTTTAAGCAACCCTAAGTTTTGAAAACTATAAATAGAGATGCTCTTTTAACTGGGAAAATCAATCCCTGGCACTTCTATGTCATAGTTGATAGCTAGAGCCATCTTTTATTGACCTTTTAGGTCTACAACTAAAAGACTTCGCTTTAGGGATTCGTGAAGCCAGGTCCGACTACCTTCACCTTGATAGTTCGTGTATCGTGATCTTGCTTTTCTGTTATCGAGGTTCTTATAATATCTTTCTGGCAAGATAAATAGTAATCGCAAAGTTCTCTTCGTCTCAGACTTTGTGATTCCTCAAGATAGATATTTGAAAACTAATCTTAATTGATAATTTGAAGATTTTTCTTGAGAGGTGGTAAAGAATCCAGGCTTCTCAGCTAACTGAGTGTAAATGTTCCGGATTTGTGAGGTTTACTAGCTATGTCCATTTCAAACAGATTTTCAATCCTTGATCTTTGATCTAAAGGGTAATCAAATGCGCTTATCTTAGGCTTCAATTAGGTGGAAGCAATTCTTGGGATGTAAAAGACGCCAGCTCGGGGAATGAATTACGTAGAGCCTTGCGAGGTTCAAGAGACGTAAAGAGCGCGACTATAACTGAATCACTTGGAGGGTGGATTCGGTCTCAACTACATTCTAGTGTGAAGTTTTATAGTAGGCTAGTATCGGTAGCGGCTCAATACAGTTTAGTGTTCAAATCTGGACGAGGTCCCGAGGTTTTTCTGCTATTACGGATTCCTCGTTAACAAAATTCTTGTGTGTGTGTGCTTTTTACTCTTTCGCATCTTTTGATTGTTAAAAGTACTACAAAGGTTCATACTCCTATCATAAACAAAAAGTTGGTGGTGAACTTAGTACCCTCTCCTTTTTCAAATGGGGATATCTGTTTCATTTGATAGTTGATCGTTTTAAAGAATTTGGATTGCTCACTTATTAAAAAGTTAAATTATTGATGCACATTGGAAATTTGAATGAAATTTTGTTTGTGTCTTATAATATTTGTTGTTGAAGTACAGTGATTTTCTAGGAATTCATTTTAGAAAAATGGGGAAGAAGTTGAAAAGAAACAGTGATTTGAGTTCTCTTGGCGCTAAGTCACTCTCCAAATCCAGTCTTATTCTACTCAAGCTGACTCATTGTTCCAACTCGATCCTCCTCAAACGATACGGGGGCATGAGTATCTTTTAATGTGTCTCAATTAATGCCATGTGTACACTAACGGCCATTAGACGTTTTTCGATAAAACAAGACAGAAAAGGTTAAAGTATGGACATTTTATTAGTGTTCAAAGCATTTATATCGGGAAGACTACCTTGGTTTATACATGCCAGATAGGGTAGAATAAAAGATTGTTTACAAAAAACAAAATACTTCCATTGTGCAAGAGAAATTAATTTACAGCTGACATTTTGGTAAAAAAAGAAGCAGGAACGAGTAGTGGTGAAATACAACAGTTTCTTTCTAGGCACGACTTTATGGTGAGAATAGAAAATACTCACGGGATTTACTATAACTTATGTTAAGGTTAGCCTAAAAATGTAAATGCATATTGGGCTTTCCTGTTTTTGTTTTATTTTTGCTTTCAAGCCCTTTTTGTTGTCCTAGAACAATTAATTGGGGGATATGAAAAGTAATATGGGGATATTTTACTGTTCATGTCGGCATGGTTTTTCAATGCCGGCAATCAAAATCGGCATGGTTTTTCCATGCCTGCATGAACAGTAAAATATCCCACAATTACTTTTCATATCCCCCAACTAATCCTTCTTTTTGTTTTTGTTTTTCTAGAGGCTTTTGTTTTGTATCTTTTTGGTTTTTTTAAGTAATGAATGAATATTGATCGAGCAAAAAAAACATGGCTATTTTAATTTATGAGGTTTTTTAACTCCATTTTATTCATGAGGATTTAATGGACATTTTATTAAAAACCACATTGAACTTCTAAATCGTATAAAATAATGATCAATAACAAATTAAATTAACAGTCTTATATTGAATTAACAAAGATTAACCTTATGTTTTTAAGGTTAGATTAATAATTCAGTGTCTTATTAGTTAAAAGCATGAGAATTGGTACGTTATTACCATTGCTTTCATTATCAACGTTTGTTTTTATATTTCATGTGTCACGAAAAATAACATGTCTTTAAAATGATCAAAATCATATATATACTACTATTTACGGTAGTAAAAGTAGAAATAATAAGTAGTTTCTCGCAGATCATACAAAATATAAAATGCTACGAAAACTTTTATTATTTGATCATTTTTCATAAAGATTATTTTTGGAGCAAAGGTTGTTGGATGTTCTATTTTACGAACCCCAGACAACCGTATGTTATAAAGTTTTTCTTTTGTTGAATAATTTTGAAATTTTTAAGAACATTCATAACTTTCTCTAGTGAAATCATTTCATAATTATATATAAAAGTATTACGATTCTATAACAAAGTAAAAATATCTAATAAACAAATACTTGTAACACCAAGCAAAACACAATAAAGACCCCAATATGAAAACCTTAAAATTAATATAGATTTGGTTTCAATTACACTGCTTTTAAACCCAAATTAGGGAAAATATTTTGATGGCCTATACAATATCTATCATAACTTTATTGACATAGTGATAAAACACTATCTTTTTTACACTATCTTAAAAAAGATATTATATCTGCAATCAGACATTAAATACTAACGGTCATAGCATGTAAAAAAGATATTATATCTGCAATCAGACATTAAATACTAACGGTCATATCATGTAAAAATGTGATGATTAACCTAGGCACCAAGCTTTATATGACACCTATTTTTGTCTTACTCCAAGATTGAAGTTTTGCGAGCAACTGAACCCATATCCATGACTTTCTCATTTATTTTGTGTATAAATATAAATATTTGTGGAGGCTCTTCCCTGTTACGAGAAAGATAAAGTTCCATTTAATACCAAAAAAGTGTAAAGAGCAAAGAGAAATAAATTTATTCAACTAATAGCGCTGATTTCATCTGTAATGCATAATACTACCGACTACCAAGTTATCTTTTAAACGACGGGAATATCGAGAAAGGAACAAACTTTTCATTAGCTTCTTGGTGCGTATAGCTTGATGCAATAGCCAAAAATTCCCCGCTACTAGCATATGATAATGACGATACATTGTTGGGGTACTTCGTGAACTGGAGGGGAAAATAAGGGTCAGAACATCTCATGATGTTAGAGTGAGAATTGGGTTTTCATTAATATCTAATACTAACTTAATTTTTTTCATCAGAGAGATGAAATATAATTTTAGAAACCTGGAAGTCAAACCACTAGTTACCTGAAACATTCTCTTCTTACTTTGAGCAGACCACATGATAACATATCTCTCATAATCACCGATGACAAAGGCACCATATTGACTGCATCGGCAAAACATATCAATGAGAGATTTTCAAGTCTACAAATCTAAACTAAAACTATGCATGTATATAAAATATTTTAAAAAAAAATGTGCCTTGGATAAAACACAACAACAAGATGGCATTTCCCATCCCTCGATTTCAGTTGACATTGGAACATATATCTGTAATAATCATTTGTAGTTATCAAAGATATTGTTGGTACACAAACAACTGAAAAATAGATACAACGTTTATATCATTTGCATCTGGTAAATTAAGAAATTTTATTGCAACAAGCCCATTGATTGATCCAACTACGTGTCTTGCATAAAGAATTAGTCATCTAATGTTAAAAACTTTTTTCCGAGTATAAAAATGTCATTTGATATTGTTACATCATAAGTAAACACTGAATTTATCTGCAACGAAACCAATCAAGTTGTTATTATTTGTAAAAACCTCGTATACAAAATACCAAAAACTGGTAATAGAAATAATAAATTTCTAATATACCAAAAACCTCGTATATTACTAATATACCTAATTAGTAATATACCTTTAGAATCAGGAAACAGATTCACACAACTGACTGGATATTCCATAGAAGATTGTGTTTCCAGGGGTTCATTTAAGTTCCACAAATCATATATACCGACCGATGTTTCAATTTCAACCACCAAATGATATTCTTGTAATGATATGACTCTACCTCAACACCAACATCAACCGAGTATACCATAGTTCGAAGTGGTGATGAGATAAAGTGGCGGCCCTTTTGCATCAGTTTGTAGGTTATGGTGAGCATTATGACCACTAGTTAATTACCTCGTATTCAAAAATAAAAAACGTGGATTTTTTAACATTTTTTTTTGTTTCCCAGACTAATTAATGTTTAAAGATTCCCATGCTAGTTGTTGGGTTTTATACTACGTTTTCAGACTGTGTTTTGGCATGGTAAACTAATAAACAAGAAGTGATGGAAATTTTTTATCATGAAAAACAAATAAAGTTAATTTCCAACTACTTAAAAATCTCATGAGGCTTATCACCATCTCCTAAATTTTCTGTCATCATAATCATCACCATCCAAATGCACTTGTGCAAATGATCCATCTGTCTTGATAATTTTTTCCTTCGTACTTGGTACGATAACTTCTTCTTTTATAATATTACATGTGTTATGGAAAATAACAAGTCTTTAATATGATAAAATGATGTATATATATATATTATTTACGAAAGTAGAAGTAGAAATACGGAGTTGTTTGATCAAACAAAATATCAGATGCCATGAAATATTTTATTATTTCATGATTTCATAAAAAATACTTTTTAAATATAGGTTATTGGATGTTTCATTTTACGAACCTCGGATAACTATATGTTATAAAGTTAGTTTGAGCGGAATAATTTTAGAAAATATTTAAGAATGTTAAAAAAAAAATCTTGTGAAATCATTCCATTTATATTTTATATATCAATAAAAACTATTTATACTATTGCTTTTATTTTTCATGTGTCGAGAAAAATCACATCATCTTTGTAATGACCAAACTAATGTAGATTACTATTTTCGGTAGTAGAAGTAATTGGGTGTGAATAATCTAAGGAGTAGTTTGTTATAGATCAAACAAAATATTTTATTATTTGATGATCCTAAGGTAACTATTTTTGGAACAAAGGTTGTTGTAATGTTCCATTTTACAAACCTACGACATCAACTATGTTACAGTAGAACCTCTCTATATTAATACCTTTGGGCATTCACAAAATTATTAATATACAGAGGTTATTAATATAGAGAAGCATACATAGAGAATGCAAAATCTAAGTTCAGTATGTGTTAAGTGTATTTATAGTTTTACAAGATGATGTACATACATTTTTTATGTTCCATACACAAATACATGCATGTACGTATCTAGGAACTTATTAGGCTACAAGAGAATTTTGATGTTTTCGACAACTATAAATAGTACTATAACGTACAGTAGAAGATAAATCACCATTCTTTTTTCTTTCCAAAAAATCAAAATATCATACAATGTTTGGAAAAGAACTTATATGAATGATAAAATCAGTATAACAAGATTTATATTTTTTCAATATATTGTCGATTATTGATATATGGAGGTAAATTCCTTAAGGTGGGACTGCAAAAAACTATTAATATTAAATTGCAGATGTTATTACTATTAATAACTGGCCCAAGTGGGAGCATAATTTTTTATTAATATGTAGAGGTTATTAATATATGGAGTATCAATATATGGAGGTTCTACTGTATAAGGTTTGCTTTTGTGGATGACATTTTGGAAATTTTAAGAACGTCTTAATATTTTCATTTCTTGTGAAATTACTTTATACTCTATGTATCCAATTCATCACGTATCAACAAATATCTTAATATTTTATTTTATTTGTTTTCATTAGCCAATTTTGTTTTTATTTTATGTGTGTTGAATAAAACACACACACCGTCTTTGAAATGATCAAAACTATTTACACTACTATTTTCGATAGTTGAGGTATTTGGGTCTGAAAATCAGAGAAGTGGTTTGTTACAAATCAAACAAATTATAAGATGCCATGAAATCTTTTATTATTTGATGATCCCTTAAAGACTAATTTTGGAACAAAGGTTATTTTTATGTTTTATTTACGAACAACACTTCATATTTATACAGAGAACATATCTCATAATTCCCTACAAACTGACCCAATTGTTTCTAGAGAGACAAACAATTTAGTATAGAAACATTTTAATATATCTCATATCTCATAATTCCCTACAAACAATTTCTTTTCATATTTATGAAGAGAAACAACTGACCAAACAAATTAGTATAGCCGCAAACAGTTGCGTATCCCTTTAAAACTTCTAATAAAATTGAACCAATACCCTAAACTGATGCCAACAAACATACACCTTCCAAGACCAATTCCATAAAAGCATTACAATTCGAATACAATTAAAACTCTAATAAACAAAGGAAAAAGTTTAATAAACAAATACTTGCATTTTTTTTAATTTAGAGTTTGATTTGTATTAGAATTATGGTGTTAGAGCACTGCTTAGTTGAACCCACTAAATCGTCGGTATGTCATATTTGGTTGTAAAATTTAGTTTAAAAACTCGAGTCGCTTGAGTCGATTACTAAAATCAACTTCGTTAGGTAAGACTAGGAACATATAAATGTTGAGACTTTCTCTAGTAACTTATGAAGACCTAAAGACGTATCAAAGACAACAAAGACATCATCCTTAAGTTAGAGGTTAGGAACTACAGACTTGACTTGTTTCATCTTTATGTTTGGTTCTTTCAAGTAGTTATTCATTAAAAACATAACATTCAAAGTTAAGTTTATCACAATGCTTTAGTATTGGTGAGTTGGTCATTATACTATGACCAAATTAGTTTAAGAAATAATATACAGTAGTTGTTTCTACACTTTAGTATAAAGTTATAAAATATAGTTTATCTATTGACTTCATGTTCTCGACCCTGCACTAATTGATAACTTTTTTGAAAAAGCGGGGGTCTAACAACCTCACCCAATATTTTGTTTAGGAAAGCTGTATGGACAAACTCAAATATAATTCCAAGAGAATCAACTAGATAGTCAGACTCAATCAATGGAAATATATCCAAGAGTTGTATCTCTGTTTCACAATGTAATCAGCAAATCAAACAGATAGAAATCCGTGAGCCTGATTATTATGTAAAAAAACTTGAACGGTACCAAAGACCAATGTTCAAGTGTCAATCAATTTATATCAACAACCAAAGGTTGGATTATCTAATTGATTGAACTACGCACAACCTGTGATATTATACCAAAGACCAGAAATTTTGTTAACGAGGAAACCACAAATGAAGAAAGACCCCGAGACCTAGTCTAGATTTGAACACCACACTGTATTAAGCCGCTACAGACACTAGCCTACTCAAAGTTAACTTCGGACTGGAATGTAGTTGAGCCCTAACCAATCTCACACAGATCAAGGTACAATCGCGTTCCTTACGCCTCTGAATCCCAGCAGGACTCTGCGCACTTGATTCCCTTAGATGATCTTACCCACAACTAAGAGTTGCTACGACCCAAAGTCGAAGACTTGATAAACCAATCTGTCTCACACAGAAAAGTCTATTGAATAGATAAATTTTTCACCCACAGAAATACCTAAGAGTTTTGTTCCGTCTTTTGATAAATCAAGGTGAACAGGAACCAATTGATACACCGGACTTATATTCCCGAAGAACAGCCTAGTAATATCAATCACCTCATAATAATATTAATCGTATGGTAGCGAAACAAGATATCTTAGAATCACAAATGATGAGACGAAGATGTTTGTGACTACCTTTTATCTTGCCTATCGGAGATTAAATCTCGAGCAAATCTTAGAGAAGATAGTACTCAATCACGATATAAAACAGCAAAATCAGAATACACAACTACAGAGAAATAGTTGGGTCTGGCTTCACAATCCAAATGAAGTCTTTAAGTCGTTAACTTACAGGGTTGTGGAAGAACCTAAGGTTAAAGGTGAATCGACTCTAGTCGCAACTAGTATCACACAGGAGGTGTGGGGATTAGGTTTCCCAGTTGCTAGAGTTCTCCTTTATATAGTCTTCAAATCAAGGTTTGCAATCAATGTTACCTTGGTAACAAAGCATTAAATATTCACCGTTAGATGAAAACCTGATGAGACTCAAGCTAATATCTTTCAACCGTTAGATCAAACTTAGCTTGTTACACACAAATGAAAAGTGACTTCATTTAGATATGGGTAACCGTACCTAAACGTGTGCACCTTGTTGGCTCAACAATAGTTAACCGAAGTTAGCCATATGAACACTTTCATATCAACCTTATTCATCTTAACCATAACTAGTTCAAATGACTCAAATGAAACTAGTTCTAGAGTTTTTCAATTTTTTATGTTCTCATAGACGTATACAAGACACAATTGAAGCAAAATCGATTTTAATTCACTCGAATCAATTCATGAACATTATTGCCACGATTTGCAAAAGATTACATTCCTTATGATATAAATGTATTACTTCATGAACAAACCGATTTTAGAACATAACCTACTCAGGTATGCAAACGGGTACGCATACCTAAGTAGCCGGACTAAGTTTGGGTTCGCCAATATGCAAATGGGTACGCATATCTTCCAAACTCAATTAAATCCCGGAACTTGAAACTCACGACAGTAGGCATACCGGTATGCATACTGAGTTCCCGGACTTTCATTAACTAACCAATACGCATACGGGTATGCATACTATGGTTCCCGGACTTGGAATATCTTGCAACAGTTAGCATACAAGTACGCATACTATGTTATATCCAATCATGGTTATTTGTTCTAAACTCTCATTTCAATCATTGAAACATTCTTAGAAGACGACAATAGCTGTCTCACAAAAACTATTAGCTTCGAAAAAAATTCAAGTGATCGAATGATCAATACGAAACATTCTGAGTCTACATCAAATGACTGTCTCACACAAATCACGTAAGATGTTACAAGGCGATTTTTACATGATCATCTTTTGACTTTCGTAAGGAATATACGATGAACTTGGTTAAAGCGAAAGCTTATCAACACATATTTCGAGAAATATGTAAGCGAGTTAAAGTCAGCTCGAAATATCAAATGTGTATAATCGAAGTTTATATAGCTATACGACTTTTGTATCAAATATGAGATAGAGTAGATAGACTTTTGAGTGATAGATGAGTTCAAGTCTCCACATACCTTTTGTGTATAAAGTCCCACAAGATCCCCTTAGTAGTTCTTCGTCTTCAATCGATGAACGTCGTGAAGTCTAATGCTCAACTACACTTTTTATCCTAATCCGATACTTAGCTATAAGTAGACTAGAAATCAAGACTTATAGTTTTGGCAACTAAACTTGACAACAAGCTTGAGATAGCAACGCTTGCGAGTTCGACCGAGCAGTGCTCTAACAATCTCCCCTTTTGTCAATTTTAGTGACAAAATTATCAATACATATGGATTACAAAATAAATAAACTTTGTAGCTTCTCATCCAAATGCTTTATTTCCTTGGTTCTTCAACATTACTTGAAATCTTCGTCACTTCCAAGTACTCCAGTGATTCTGAACGTGTTCAACTCAGCATCATAGTTGTTGAAGATCCGTAGCTATAACAATGAGGAAACAGTAACTCTCAATCATTGTTATACAATGTCATAGTATCATTACACAA
The DNA here is from genome assembly GCA_023531105.1 of Papaver atlanticum. Lineage (NCBI taxonomy): Eukaryota > Viridiplantae > Streptophyta > Magnoliopsida > Ranunculales > Papaveraceae > Papaver > Papaver atlanticum. The sequence goes on from JAJJMB010015001.1 coordinate 987,072, forward strand.
CATCAAAGTCCAATTGTATCACAACTTTGAAAACAATAATATGGTGATATGTATCACTCCCCCTTAGTCAATACTTCATCTCACATGAAAACCACTCCCCTTACATAATGATCTGTAAACTATATGTATTTGTAGTGTGAACTACACATTAATTCTCCCCTTTTTTGTCAATATAAATTGGAAAAGGTACGAAATATAGTGGGATCATAATGAAATTCTCATAGAGATACTTCATGACTAAAAGAGAACATATCAACTTTGTTTCGATGATTTCACATAGTCAAAACTTAGTGTATTCATCAAGGAGTTTATAAACATACAAGATAACTTCTACAATATTCCACAGCCGCACTCCCCACAAAGATTTGGCAACTAAGAACAAGTTCAATTAAGAACTCTCCCCCATAAAATGTCATTCCCGAAAGAACAACAAGAGCGACCTTTCTTTTACAGGAAAAGAAGGATTTCTTTGGACATTAACAAATTACATGAGACATGAATTTGTATCCAGAAGACTCAATTAAATTAACCACAAGAGAACCCATGATTAATTTAATCGAAAATGCTCAACATAAGAAAACTTACGGAGCCGCACAGTACTTTCACATAGAAGTGGATCAGGGAAAGATCAATACTGCGGAATATTCAAAGATTCATTCTATTTTTCATCAATATTTGCATAAATACGTATAATAGACTTAATCTTTGCAATCAAAAGTTCATCCTATCTTCCATCAATATTTGCATAATGACATAATAGGCTTAACTTTTTACATATATGGGACAATCATAGTTCACGGACGTAAACACACATATCCCATAAAAAAAAATTGCAATATATAAAACCAATGAAGATTAATACTGCAAAATCATCTTCCAAATAAACTTTAAAATTTAAATAAATGAACATAAGAACATTGCAAGATGAAAATTGTTGGCAATAGCTATGTGTACTCACAATAATTGTTATTCCAAACCCTAGTTATCCTTCTTAAAACACAAGAATAAATTCTCATAAGAAGTTTCCTAGACATCGTAGAGCTTTCTCAGAGCATCTACTGAGAATTCCTTCTCATTATTGAAAAACCCATTGATTATGGGATCGTTCAATTCCTCCAAATCTTCAGAAATATCAGTTAACTCACTAAGTTCTCTTTTTAGTCCACACGGGGTGTTCTTTGTTAGAGACAACATATGTTCATAGTGAGCTATCTCTTCTAAAGAGGAAATGATTTAAGATTTTAAATCATTTCTTTTGTTGATGAAATCCTTCACTATACCTCTAAAGTTATTATCAAAATGACAAACAGACAAGAGGCAGTTAAAGGAAGAACCTTCTTCATCATTTGTAGATCTCTCCTTCTTCTTCCTTGAGGATATGATTCCTTCACAAAGATACACATTAACTGCTTCATCTGCATCCCTTTTTGTGGTACCTCTAGTTACAGGAGCCATGAAACTGTATCTTTCAAAGATAAGAGAAGTGAAGGGCATTTTGATCACAAATGAATATAAATAGACCAATGAACATCCAAACCCTAGAAGAACTTTGAAAAGGTCTTTTACGGTTCATGATCCATTATCTATTTTAACTAAGAAGATATTTTCTTAACATAAAAAAAGAAGAAATTAACAATTATACAAAACTTGAGCAGCCTTGATGCAATCCTCATTTTCTCAAGTTAAAGATGAGGATGCAGATATCACTAGTATTAGATAGTGACGGAGTGAGCCGAAAGCTCACATATTTTATCACATAGTGACTTATCAAGGTTTGTTGTATAAACAGACTTCTTACCTCGTCTGAATCTGGTCCTTTTGGATTTCTTCTTGTCTTCAGGAGTACCATGTTGATTACCCAAGACCGGATTCATTCTTTGCATGTCATTTTGAAGTTTGGCAATCCTTTTGTTGTTCCTCTTGAATTTCCAACACTTATTTTGGACATGATTTGCGTTTCCACAAAACGAACAAATAAAGGAAGATTTATTGTCTTGCTTATTTGCCTCCTGTTTATCACAACATTCATCATTAATTATTCCAAAACCGTCTGGAACAAATGAGTTGTTTGTGCTCACAGTTTTGCCTTTGAACCCTAAACCATTTGTGTTTCCAAAAGACTTCTGACTGAATAACATTAATTGCTGAGATTTTGTCAGAACTTCCAGACAACCTTTGCAGGTCACACTTAAGGGTATTAATCTCTTTTTCCTTCAGAGACAGGGTCCTAGTGAATTCATCATTAAGACAATCTATCTCAATATTTTTCACCTGAAGTGATGATTCAAGTTTCTCCAACGAAGCCTTTAGTTGGAGATTTTCTTGGTGAATTTCTTCACACTTATCAAAGAATTCAAAAATCTCAGTGTCAGACTCAAACTCTGAATCAGAATTTGAGTAGGAAGAAGTTTCTGCTGCGAGAGCTGGAAATTTATTGCACACATCGAAAGTATGCAAGATTTTGACAAACTGGGATGATTTTTCTTGTATTGAATCATCTCAAGCATTAACCAGAGAGACCTTTCTCACATATTTTGCTTCTTCTTACAATATCCTTGATCTTTTGTGTAATCAGTGATTTATCAAAATCAACATGATAGGAACAACATTCATCAGACCAAAACAAGTTAGAAGATTCGCTTGTGTTGGTCACAGCATTGAACACAGATGTTCTGACTGTGTTCTGATCAAGATCAAGTATTTTTAACTTTCCAACAAGAGTATTTCTGGAAAGCGTATCAAGGTTATTTCCTTCAACGATGGCATGTTTCTTAGAGTCGTATTTGGCTGGCAACGATCTGAGAATTTTCATACAATGTCCTTTTCATAAATAGTCTTACCCAACGCAAAAGATGCATTAACAATTTCAGACACTTTGTGATCAAACACATCAAATGAATCCTCATCAGCCATACGAAGGTTTTCCCAATCAGAACAAAGGTTTTAAAGCCTAGCTTTTTTCTCAGAGGAATTTCATTCGAATACAGTTTCTAAGATATCCCAGGCTTCTTTAGACTTAGTGCACGTAGTCACATGGTGCTGAAGATCTAGGGTAATGGCATGTATGATAGCATTTAACCCATCAGAATTTTGTTTCGCTGCAAGAATCTCGTCAGGTTCATATTTACCAATATCCTTTGGAACAGTTACATCGCCTTCTGCAATAACCGGATGATCATAGCCATTAACAACACGTACCCATGTTTGAAAAGCACGCATAGCAATTTTCCACCATGAGTAATTCGAGCCATCGAAGACTGGTGGTACGTTTATAGAGATAGAACTTCTGTCCATAGAGTCAGATCGCTACAAACACAAACTTATAAGGTCTTAAACGTGTTTGCCTGCTATGATACCAATTGAAAAAACGGGGGTCTAACAACCTCATCCAATATTTCGTTTAGGAAATCTGTATTGACAAACTCTAATATAATTCCAAGAGAACCAACTATACAGACAGACTCAATCAATGGAAATATATCCAAGAGTTGTATCTCTGTTTCACAATATAATCAGCAAATCAAACAGATAGAAATCCGCGAGCCTGATTATTATGTGAAACAACTTGAATGGTACCAAAGACCAATGTTCAAGCACAACCTGTGATATTTCAATTATATAAACAAATATAATGCGGAAAATAAATAACACAGACACCATAAATTTTGTTAACGAGGAAACCGAAAATGCATAAAAACCCCGGGACCTAGTCCAGATTTAGACACCACATTGTATTAATCCGCTACAGACACTAGCCTACTCCAAGTTAACTTCGGACTGGAATGTAGTTGAGCCCTAACCAATCTCACACTGATCAAGGTACAGTCGCGTTTCTTACGCCTCTGAATCCCAGCAGGACTTTGCGCACTTGATTCCCTTAGCTGATCTCACCCACAACAAAGAGTTGCTACGACCCAAAGTCGAAGACTTGATAAACAAATCTGTCTCACACATAAAAATCTATTGAATAGATAAATTTGTCTCCCACAGAAATACCTAAGAGTTTTGTTCCGTCTTTTGATAAATCAAGGTGAACAGGAACCAATTGATATACCGTACTTATATTCCCGAAGAACATCCTAGTAATATCAACCAGCTCATAATAATCTTAATCATATGGTAGCGAAACAAGATATTGTGGATCACAAACGATGAGACGAAGATGTTTGTGACTACTTTTTATCTTGCCTATCGGAGATTAAATCTCGAGCAAATCTTAGAGAAGATAGAAAACAGCAAGATCAGAACATGCAACTACATAGAAATAGTTGGGTCTGTCTTCACAATCCCAATGAAGTCTTTAAGTCGTTAACCTACAGGGTTTTGGAAAAAACTAAGGTTAAAGGAGAATCGACTCTAGTCGCAACTAGTATCACACAAGAGGTATGGGGATTAGGTTTCCCGGTTGCTAGAGTTCTCATTTATATAGTCTTCAAATCAGGGTTTGCAATCAATGTTACCTTGGTAACAAAGCATTAAATATTCACCGTTAGATGAAAACCTGATTAGACCCAAGCTAATATCTTTCAACCGTTAGATGGAACTTAGCTTGTTACACACAAATCAAAAGTGACTTCATTTAGATATGAGTAACCGTACCTAAATGTGTGCACCTTGTTGGCTCAACAATAGTTAACCGAAGTTAGCCATATGAACACTTTCACATCAACCTTATTCATCTTAACCATAAGTAGTTCAAATGACTCAAATGAAACTAGTTCTAGAATTATTCAATTGTTTATATTCTTATAAAGGTATACAAGACACAATTGAGGCAAAATCGATTTTGATTCACTCGAATCCATTCATGAACATTATAGCCACGGTTTGCAAAAGATTGCATTCCTTATTATATAAATGTATTAGTTCATGAACAAACCGAATTTAGAACATAACCTACTCAGGTATGCAAACGGGTACGCATACCTAAGTGGCCGGACTAAGTTTGGGTTTGCCAGTATGCGAACGGGTACGCATACCTTTCAAACTCAGTTAAATCCCGGAACTTGAAATTCTCACCAGTACGCATACTGAGTTCCCGGACTTTCATTAACCAACCAGTGCGCATACGGGTATGCATATTATGGTTCCCGGACTAAGAATATCTTGCAAAAGTTAGCCTACAAGTACGCATACTATGATATATCCAATCATGGTTATTTGTTCTAAACTCCCATTTCAATCATTGAAACATTCTTAGAAGACGACAATAGCTGTCTCACACAATCTATTAGCTTCGAAGCAATTTTCAAGTAATCGAATGATCAATACGAAACATTCCGAGTCTACATCAAATGACTATCTCACACAAATCATGTAAGATGTTACAAGACGATTTTCACATGATCATCTTTTGACTTTTGTCAAGAATATAAGATGAACTTGGTTAAAGCGAAAGCTTACCAATACATATTTCGAGAAATATGTGTGCAAGTTAAACTCAGCTCGAAATATCAAATGTGTATAATCGAAGTCTATATAGCTATACGACTTTTGTCTCAAATATGAGATAGAGTAGATAGACTTTTGAGTGATAGATGAGTTCAAGTCTCCACATACCTTTTGTTGATGAAGTACCACAAGCTCCCCTTAGTAGTTCTTCGTCTTGAATCGATGAACGCCGTGAAGTCTAATGCTCAACTACACTTTTTATCCTAATCCGAGACTTAGCTATAAGTAGACTAGAAATCAAGACTTATAGTTTTGACAACTAAACTTGACAACAAGCTTGAGATAGCAACATTTGCGAGTTCGACCGATCAGTGCTCTAACATTTTTATTATTTAGTGTGTTGAACTTCTAGATAAATCTATACCTTGGTAACTATGTTTGAAATCAATTTGAAACGTCATCCTCTAGGTCGGGAGAAGCTCGTTTTCCATCATTTTCTGTTAAGAAAAACTACACCTACTTCTTACAAGATTATTCCATACCATCTCTCTCACTTATACGATAAAAAACAATATTATTTTGTGGAACTAAAGATCACATTCGAAGAGATTGTAAAAAATTCACTAAGGAAGCTAATAAGCTCCAAAACTCCATGGTTTGGCTAAAAAATGGATATCCTAAACTTATACCACATCTTTTGGTAAGACCAATAAGTAGTCATTCAATTCCTAAGAAAAAAACATCTCTACAATAACGTCATAACCAAACTTTTATGAGTATGCAGTTACACTCATAACTCTGTTATCATAAGACGATCCACGCTGGAGAAAAAAAAATTATTCCGCAAAATCACGAAATGTTCTCTGAAGAGTCAAGAGTGTTTCTCTGCTATGTGTTAAAGCATTGCTCAGTTGAACCCACCAAGCATTAGTATCTCAAGTTTGGTTATCAATTTTAGTTTCAAAAATCGGAGTCGCTTGATTTTATGTTTCATAGTCGTAAGAGAGTTCAGGACCGATCCAATGATCGATCCCAATTATAAGATCGACCCTAGGACCGATCCCTGAATATGTAGCTACATTTTTGATATATTTGGTAATTTTTGGTTTGTACAAACATCGAGATGTATACAGATTGAACTTGGAATGTTCACATAGTGTCGGCATAGTGATTTTAACATGTGTTGAACTCTTATTACTTAATGTTCAAGTATTTTAATTTGATACTTAAAACGAGACCTTAAAAGCGAAACACTATATATATTTTTGTTAGAGCATTGCTCGGTTGAACCCACCAAGCATTGGTATGTCAAGTTTGGTTGTCATATTTTAGCTTCAAAACTCAAAGCTGCTTGATTAGATTATAGTCGACTTTGTTAGGTTAGACTAGAAACAAAAAGTGTTGACTCCTCCGACGTTGGCCCAACCGGTGTAGGTTGTTGGCCCAAGTGGCGTAGGTTTTTGGTTTAACTGATGTCTCGTGGTAGGACCACCTACATAGAACATACATGAGATGAGACTTTGGTCCAACCGAACATTGACATTGATGGTGCGCAATAGAAATTTTAACTTATAATCACCACTACACTAAGTTATACATTCTCTCAATATTTTCCTTGAAAAGCATATAGACAATCCTTATTTAGGAAGAAAGTAAAGACTCATTTAGTGCATGCATCTAAATGAACCCCAAATAGAGTCGGAAATCGTGCAAATAATTCAGTTTTAATGTAAATAAGGAAACTCGAACAAACACACCTTAATTACATAAGAGTTAGGTCATGGCCTCTTCTCTGGTTCCAAAACTAAATAGTTATAATTCTGACATCGATGATTGTTACTTAAAAGTGTTTCGGAACACGACTATCCAGAGAAATATTCAAGCCTAGCTAGGTTTCAGAGCCATTCTGAACTGGTCCGAAACAAACATAATAAGTTATAGGATATAATTCATGTTTTGGTTCCTTCCATACTTTGACCTAATTCAACGATCAAGGTAATGCTCACTAAAGTCTAGACTCAAATTCATTTTGATTCATATATATGTTTACGTGCATTTATCGTCATGGATATTGGTCTAGTGTGTGAGTACTTATTACTGATAGATAAATAAGGATGTAGAATACACAAGTATGACTATTAATCTTCATGTTAATTATGAACCTTTTTTAGGATGAAGCCCTTGATTTATATATCTTGTATTTTCTTGTTTTCACGTCGAAAATCTTTAGTTATAACTGAATGTCGATGGAATATCACTTGTGAATCCAACACATAACTTCTATGTGAACAAGCAGACTTTAATACCTACGCATGTGGGTTAAACCGAGTTGTGTACTCTAATGCAGTTCTTGAAATTATATTTAAAATAATAATTAAAAAAAAACTAAAGATTGGAAAAAGAGTGTTTGAGAGATTGAAGTGTCTGTGAATCGGGCGACGACTCGGGTGAATTTTTTTCTCAGATCCATTTTCTCAAGAACTAAAATCATTAATTCAGGTGTTGTTTTAATTAGATTGTTACCCTCTTTCAAGTTTAATGATCTCTTGTAGTTAATTCAGTGGTTTTATCATTGGATTCTCGTCCAAAAACCACTGGTATTGACAACAATAAAGCTGAAACTTCTGTTTATCCAAAAACTCCTACCATCAATTTACCAGATGATCTCTTTGGGGAGAGTCTACATCCTTTGAAATTCTCACTCATTGGTAGATTAAGTTTACAAAAAATAAAGTTTGTTGATGCCTGCGTAATCTTAAGAAGACAATGGAAACTGGTTGGAGATGTTAAGCTTATCCCTTTAGGAAAAGGTTTTTTCACAATAAAATTAGATAATGAAATTGATCGTAATTATATCAATGGTCTCTGGGAAGTTAATGATTAGGTTTTAAGTATCAGAAATTGGGTTTTAAATTTTCGTCCATCTAATCAAAGAACTTCGAAAGCTCTTGTATGGGTTAGATTTCCTGGTTTAGGTTTAGAATTTTGGAGGAAGAAAATTATGTTTACTATCTGTGAAGAAATCGGATCTCCTGTTATAATTGATGCAGCTACAGCGAAGTGTGATGTTGGATATTATGCAAATGTCTTGGTTGAAGTGGATTTTGCCAATTCCATTCCCAGCAAGATATGGATTGGCACAAAATATGGGGGTTTCTTTCAAGATGTTGTGATTCCTGATCCTCCAAAACTTTTCTCATGTTGTCACATTGTTGGGCATTTTATTACTGAATGTAGAGTGGAGCAGAATAAAGGAAAAGTTCAGGGAAGCAACAATTCTCATTCTAGTCATCCAAGCAAAGCTCGGGATAACAAAACTTCAGAGTCTAATTCTTCAGGTAAAATTTCAAGCAGTCAGAAAATTAAGCCTATTCCTTTTAATATATGTGGTACCTCATAAAAGGAAGAAGATTCTATTATGGACACAATAGTTGATAACCCTGTTTTCAAACTATTTTGGTGGAAATTATACCAACTAGTGGAAAATTTAATGCTCTCACTGAAGACAATGCATCAGATGAGGAATCTGTCATTATGGAAGCACCAGCAATGCAGCTAATTGCAGACCAAAATTCTTTACAGAATAGTCAGATAAAATATGTTGATGGAAAATCAGGTAAAGTTACTAATGAATTACTTCCTATTACATCATGGTCCAAAGTGGTTGAAAAGTAAAGGGTAAAACCCTCTGCTACAACAAGTTTATCTGGTAAAGAAAGTACTTCATCTCCCAAAAGCATCATTGAGCAAAACAAGGTTAGTAAGCAAGTTCCAAACAATGTTAAATACAATTTTAGGAAAAATCCTGGGAAAGGGGGTGGAAAACACCCTCAATCCAAACAATGAAAATACTTTTTTGGAACATAAGGGGCCTTAGAAGAACTAGGGCTCAAGACAAGTTATGGTCTTTAGCTAATCAATTTAGTCCTTCATTAGTGTGGATAGTTGAACCAAAAATAGTTTGTAGTGCTTCTTTTTGCAATAAACTAAAATTACCCGGGATGCAAAGCATGGTTATTCATAATTCTTCTTCTACAAATAAAAAGGGAAACATCTGGTTGTTTTGGAATAAGAATATTACAACTCCACAAATTGTATCAATGTCAAGGCAGATGATCACAGTCAGTATTGGTGATGTTTTAATTTCTGGTGTTCATGATCATGTTGAAATTATTCATAGAATATTTTTATGGTCTGAAATGGAACTGATAAGTGACTTGCAAAAGCCATGGATTATTTTGGGTGACTTCAATGCAGTAACATTACAAGAAGAGAAAATTGGTGGCGGGTCTCCAAATAAAACTGCAATGTTGGATTTTACTAATTGCTTAAATAATTGTGAGTTAATTCAAGCTCCTAAAACTGGGTTAGATCATTCTTGGTCAAATTGTCAGCATGGAAAAAACAGGATATTATGCAACTTAGATAGAGTAGTATTTAATCAGCAATGGCTTCAAAAGTATGGTGATTAGGGTTATAAGGTGGGTCTAAGACTGGTTTCTGATCATGCTCCTCTTTTGGGAGGTTGTGCAAGTATTCCTAAGCCCAAAAATGCTCCCAGGAAATTTTAGAAGATGTGGATACAACATCCAAATTTTCTTCAAGTAGTAAATGATTGTTGGCCAGCTGAAATAAATGGTGATCCAGCTTTTGTCTTTATGCAAAAACTAAAGAAGCTCAAGAAGTGTTTAAATGATTGGAACTGGAATGTTTTTGGTAATGTGCATACCGAAATAAAAGAAGCAGAAATAAGAGTTAAAGAAGCAATGAAAATATTTGACAGTAATCCTCAGGATGAAGATGCTTTAAATTCTTTAGTTCAAGCTCAAAATGAATATTCTAGCAGAGAAGTTCAATATAATACTCTAATGAGACAGAAGTCTAGAATCAAATGGGTAAAGGAGGGAGCTGCCAACACTGGCTTTTTTCATACAAACATGAAAATAAGAAAGCAAATAATCAAATATCTGAGCTAGAAGATTCTGAAGGTAATATTATTGCAGATCAAGAAAAAAATTCAGCTGAACTAGTAAGTTTCTTTGAAAAGAGATTTGAATTCAAGGAAATTAATATGGTGGACGAGCTACTAGATGTGATTCCTCATTCAATATCAAATGAAGATCAGAAGATGCTTGAGGCAATCCCAACTGAAGTTGAAATTAAAGAAGTTTTACTTGACATGGACCCAGAAAGCTCTCCAGGTCCTTATGGTTTTTCAGAATTTTTTTATAAAACTTGCTGGGACATCATTCAGAAGGATTTAGTCGCTGCAATTCAATTTTGCTGGAAAAGACAGTTTATCCCAAAAGGTTTAGACTCTAACTTTTTAGTTTTATTACCAAAATCTCAAAATGCAAAAATTGCCTCTCAGTACAGGCCTATTGGATTAAGCAATGTTAGCTTCAAAATCATCACAAAGCTGATTACAACAAGAATGGGTACTTTAATGGAAAAACTCATATCTCCTCAGCAAATTGCATATATCAAAGGAAGAAGCATCCATGAACAAGTGCTTTTAGCTTCAGAATTGGTAAATGAAATGAAGAAGAAAAGAAGAGGAGGTAATGTGGGTCTTAAGTTAGATATCTCTCAGGAATATGACTCTGTAAGCTGGGAGTTTTTAACCAAAGTTCTAATCAAATATGGCTTCTCTACTTCTTGGTGCAACTGGCTATTAACAATACTTCAATCAGCTAAAATTTCTGTGATGGTAAATGAGGAACCATGTGGTTTTTTCTCAGTTGGCAGGGGATTAAGGCAAAGTGATCCTTTATCGCCATTACTCTTTGTTCTCATGGAAGATGTTCTCAGCAGAAACATATCTCAACTGGTGCAAGATGGTAAAATTACACCTATGGTGATCAAAATAGGTATTCATCCTTCACATTTATTCTTTGCAGATGATGTTTTTATCTTCTGTAATGGTGCTAAGAAAAGTTTGGATAACTTAATGGCTTTACTTGATGCTTATCAATCTAGTTCAGGGCAGATCAATAACAAAATAAAAAGTAAATGTTTTGTTGATGGAGTCTCAGAAAATCAAAAGCAAGTTATTGGTCAAAGACTGAACATGGAAGTAACTAAATTTCCAGATAAGTATCTTGGTGTCCTTCTAGCTCCTGGTAGAGTCACTACTTCTATGGTCTGGCTAATGGTGGAAATGCTTCAAAGTAAATTAGCTATATGGAAAGGAAAACTCTTATCTTTTCAAGATAGATTGGTCTTAATCAAATCAGTTCTATGCAATGTGTCATTATATAATATGGCAATCTATAAATGGCCAGCCTCAGTAATCAAAATCTGTGAGAAAATCATCAGGAATTTTTTGTGGTCTGGAGATAGTGAAGTAAGAAAGTTCAAAACATTATCATGGAAGAAAGTGTGCACTCCATTTAGTGAAGGGGGTTTGGGTATTAGAAGGCTAGAAACTGTAAATAAGGCTCTTCTGATGAAAATGATGTGGAAAGTGATAAATTCTAAAGAAGAATGGGCTTTATTTTTTATGGAAAAATATACAGATAAAAATGGGCAATAGAAAGCAAACTGGGAGCAATCCTATGTTTGGCCTGGACTAAAATGGGCCTGGCAATCATTAAAAGATGATGTAAGGTGATGTATTGGTGATGGTTCTCAAATATCAGTGTGGTTTGATACATGGATTGGAGAAAATCCAATTATAGATGACATTGGTCTAACTGATTTTGTGAAGAACAGTATTGATTTGAAAGTCAAAGATCTGCTTCATGAGAAAGTTTGGTGCATTCCTGAAGAACTTCAAGAATATTTTGCTCTTAGAACTCTGCCTGAAGTTAGTGGAGGAGAAGATCTCAGAGTGTGGAGTGGTGATCAAAAAGGCAAATTTTCAACTTCTGCTGCTATTGAAAACATCAGGTTAAGAGAACCAAAGGTGAGTTGGCCTTCTTTTATTTGGAAACCTTTTCTTCACCCTAGCATAGCCAGTAATATATAGAAACTTCAGCATAAACTTTATGTGGATGATGAAGTAATGAGGCATAATGGGTTTGAAATAGTTTCTAGATGCTGTGTTTGCAAGTTAGAACAAGATAATATGACACACACTCTCTGGCAGTATAACTTCAGTTTAAACATTTGGTCTTGGATATGCAATATCTTTGGATTTGTCAAGCCAACATCCTTTATTGATGTGTGTAAAGCTGCCCAGCAAAAAAGTCCTTTAATTCAAGAAATATGGATGACAGCTGCTTGTGCAATAATGAAGGAGCTATGGTTTAAAAAAAACAAAGTATTCTTTGAAGAAAAAGTACCTCAACTCACTGAATTCAAGAGACTGATATGGCAAACTGTGCATGAAGGAGGTTTTAGGATGAAGAGCAATAAATGGGGCCAAGCTTATGATCAGAGCATCATTGACCTGTTTAAAATGGGGATCAGACAAACTAAGTTTAGCTGCATCAAAGAATGTTTTTGGGAAGCTCCTGAGGAAGGATTTATGTTGTTTTGTTGTGATGGTTCCTCTTTTGGCAATCTAGGAACTGCAGGCTTTGGGATAATTGTCAGAGATCACATTTGTCAGGTAGTAGGTGTAATGTCAGGTGGAATTGGAATTGCTACCAATTACATAGCTGAAGTGCTTGTAGTTATCTGTGCTTTGGAGTGGGCTTTCACTTTGGGTGCCAGGAAAATAATTATAAGGTCAGACTCCAAAACAGTCATAGGAGATTTTTGCAGTGGCAACATTCCTTGGATATTCAAATCTAGATGGTTAAATGCAAAAAGCAACTTGGAGTGAATCATCTTTCAGCATGCTTATCGAGAAATAAATTTCTCAGCGGATACATTGGCTAAAAAAGGTGTTGATTTGGGAGCTGGAGTAAGAATCATTCACAGTGGAAGACCAAACTTTTTAAAACGCATTGAAATGCCAGAGATTGCTTACTATAGATTTGTGTAGTTATTATCTGTAATTTTGTTTACCTTTTGGTTGCTTTATTTTGACTCTTAAGTTGTAATCTTTTGGCTCTTCAATTTTAATAAAAATATGTGATTAAGCAAAAATAAAAAAAAATAAATAAATAAATAAATCTTCCTTATACACGTGAAATCCTAGAACCGAAACCAAGATATGGCAAAAAAACAATCTTAACAAGTTTTGTAGTTGAATCCAAGTTGTTCCAAGCTTAGAAATTTTTTGGAATATCGAGTCTAATGGCTTTTAAGAGGCTTCTACATATTTTTCAAGCCATCTTCTAAGGTCTTTTGGAAGAGATCTTAAAATCTAAGAGAAAGCATAAATCCAATTGGTGCTCAATGATAATCGAAACAACACTGGACTTGTCATAAAACGCTAACCAGAATTGCGCTAAATGTCCATTTAATTCGCGCCTACAACTAACCGTTAATCTGATATATATCCAATGCTCCGTAAGATGACACTATTCCAAATTGCATTAAACGCCAATCGAATTTATGCAGGCAACTTAACCATTGATCTGATCTAAAAAAAAAAACTAATCTGAATTACAACAAACATTAACCGAATTTGCGCTCGACATTTAAAATTATTTCTCATGTTACTTTAGAATTCTCCAACACTAGACTTGCACTTCAGGATCTATACCAAGTGCTGAACTGACATGAAACTTAGAAGATGGAATTATTCTACCTTTAAGACTTGCTCTTGCCGCATGTGTAAACTCTTAATAAGACTTCCGCGTGGGATTTTTAACAACCACTCTTGGAAATGCTGAGACCATATGTAGTCGAATTCGAGTGATAATGAAGTCGTCAGCGGTCAGAGCAAGTCCAGTGGAGACTGCAAGCTAAGTCAGGTGGATGGGCAAACCCAATTTTGGACAGTGGGAATATGCTTTATTTTAGAACATTGATTCGACCATAAGACTTTGAGACGACCGTCACAAGTTGAGCCGAGGCTCATCTCAAGTTGGGACACCCGTCCCAATGTTCTACGACAAAAACTAATTTTCAACAGCTAAAAAAACGGCTAGTTTTTCAAACACATAAATACCACACTTATTTAACTTATCTACTCATACTAAAATCAATCTACTCTACAATTTTTCTCCACAAAAAATCCTTATAACTCTTATTCAACTTCTCTAAATTTTTTCTCAATAGAATTGTCTCAATCTCAAGATATTATGCGACAAAGAAATAGAAAACCACCTAAGAACAAACCTAGTCAACATATGCCGATAACACAATCAAGTTCTGATAAAGAGAACCATCTAAATCTACTTCTCGGTCTAAAATTAGCCAGAGCTCAAGGTCATTTGTCTACAAAAGTTGAGCGTGGTACCACTGCTCAAAAATAAAGAGGTAGTTAGTATGAAGTTAGCAAATTTTATGCAGAGCTACCTCATGGTGCTAAAACTATTCTCGATAAATTTCCTTGGTTCACTTTGTACCATATTGATGCAAAGAAACATCAACCCAAATTTACGTTTGTATTAGTGGAACATTGGTGGTATACTACACATGTTTCATTTTACAGACTTCGAAATAGGTATGTTAAATACTTTGATTTATATTTCTAATGCAATCAATACGAAGGTGTAAATGAAATTAACAATTTTAATTTTTTTACAAGAATGACATCGTAAGATGTATATTTCCTACTTGAGATACCTTGCGGTGTGAGAGATGATGTTCCATTTGACCAAGAAATTGGTTGGTAACAGACATATATAAAAATAAACCTCTATTTGACTAAGAAACTTGAGACGATGGTCGTCTCAACCAGAGCCAAGCCTCGACCTTCCCTTGGTCGGTCGGCTCTGTTTGATTCGTCAATTTGGCAACTCAACTTGAGATGGGATGGACAAAACTTGTTCCCATTCATTTTGTCCATTTCCCTGTCGGGGTGAGAATAGACACTTGCATTATCTATTCCAAGTACTGAATTAGCATGAAACTTGGAAACCAGAATTCAGACTTGCTCTTCCAAGTACCAAATAAGACTTCCGCGTAACATCCACGGTTGGAAATGCTCAGACCATAAGTAATCGAACTCGAGTGATAATGGAATGGTCAGTGGTTAGTGAGGTAACGTAAACATAGCGCTCCTGAGGTCCCATCTTCCCTCCGACTGCTGTTATCCTTCACCGACTCAAACTCCCTGCAAATAAATCCCATTTGTAAATTGTTTATACGATTCTATTGACAAATTAATTTGTGAACCCTAGATTTCCTCAGTCCCTATGCAACTACAGTAACGTTATTCTTCTACCACTTCATTTCTTTGGTGCTCTAGTTTTCTAGTGGTATGAAGTGGACACCAAAAGATATGCCTTCTTCTCCAAAATCGTTTTACCCATCTAGACAGTCATGGCTTTCTTATAATCGAAGAACTTCGATTTCGATCTGTTTTCTTCTTATTGGAATCTTCGGATTCATTTTTGGATTAATTTCCATTTTAAAACCCGTTTCTAGTTATAATAATAAATGTAGAACAACATCTGAACCTTTATCTGTTTCTGTTGTTTGGGAGAAAAGTAGTGGGAATAGTGGTAGTGATTTGAATATCGGTGATTCTCATGAGGATCATAAGAGGCATAAAGTTATGGGGTTTGTCGGAATCCAAACTGGATTCGGATCTGTTGGAAGAAGAAGATCTTTGAGGAAAACTTGGATGCCTTCGGATCGACAAGGGCTTCAGCGGTGAGTAATACGTAGTTTATGTTATTTTTTATGTAGAATTGCTGAATTTGAAATCAAATTGGTAGGAAATTAGGAAAACATGTTAGTGATCCTCACATAAATTAGGCCAGTTCTTTTGGGATATGGAAGAGATAAAAATAATTGCATTTAAGAACTAACATGTTGAATTCGATACCTTCACTAGAGAGAGTTAATTTCATAGTATTTGGATGAACATTATGTAATGTGAATTGACATTTTGATAATATGGAAATAATCCTTCATGACTAGTGTGGTTTTGCCAAATTTCTACTTTGACTACAGCATGTTTTTCATGATCTATTGGATAAAGTGAAATGTGGTGTGACAGTACATTTCTTACCTTTTTTGATATGGATATTTCTTGTAGTTTGGAAGAGGCTACTGGTTTAGCTTTCCGATTTGTGGTTGGGAGAACCAGCGATAAATCAAAGATGTTGGAACTCAAAAAGGAAGTTGAAGAATATGATGACTTCATCCTATTAGACATTGAGGAGGAGTACAGCAAACTCCCATATAAAACGTTAGTGCTCACAGTGTTTGTATGAAACATCTTTATTTAGCTGCAACATTTATGCAAAAGAAGTATGCTTATCTGGTCACTGCTTGCAGGTTAGCTTTCTTCAAAGCTGCCTATGGACTTTTTGAATCTGATTTTTATGTTAAAGCTGATGACGACATTTATCTGAGACCAGGTTTGTTTCAAAGCTCAGCTACATCCTTCGTCCTAAAATATCAAGAGGTCCACCTGAAACCTGGTATTGTGTAAAGGTCTAAAGCAGTGTTTTGCCTCACAAATCGGCATCTCCTGACTGCCTCAAGACACGCCTGGGGGTGTATACCTTGCTGTAAGAAAGATATTAAGCACTCCTTCAGACAACTCTTTCTTCAAACGGCTAGAAATTTATTGATTTACTAAAATCACCCTCAGAGACTCTTAAATTTGACAGAATTTCGTGGAAAGCCGCTCCAGAGTCGAGGAAGTTTTTTTTACTACTATATAAAGGATTGCCTCTCCGGGCGGTTTTACTTGTTTGCCTCTTTGAGACTGTAAAATAAACATGCGGTGTTTCTTTATTGGCCTGTCTGCCTTGTCTGAAGGCGTATGCTTCGCAAGATTTGTGAAACCTTCGTTGAATCTCATTTTTCTTTGTCTTGTCAGATCGGCTTTCTCTCCTCTTGGCAAAAGAGCGTTCAGATCCTCGAACTTACCTTGGATGCATGAAGAAAGGTCCAGTTTTCACTGACCCAAAGCTCAAATGGTTTGTCCCTTATTTGTCTGAAACAAATTCATATCTTTAGAAATATCACATAATCCTAGTGACTTCTTATTTCTGAATCACTTCTTCTCTTCTCTTCGTCTCATATTTTTTTATTTTTGGTACTAGTGACTTTGTAATCCTCTTTCTCCTTATTTTCTCAACTACACTAACTTAGTTATGACTATCCCCACTAGAACTAATTGCAAAATTTATACTACTAATTTTCATCGATGACGGATGATGATTGTATATGCAGGTATGAGCCTTTGGGTTTCATGCTTGGAAAGGAATACTTTCTCCATGCATATGGGCCGCTTTATGCTCTATCCTCAGAGGTTGTCTCAAGTTTGGTCGCTTTAAGAAACGACAGGTAAGTTGAACAATGCTCATAATTAACAACAACTATGTTTCATTCTATTATAAAGTTGTGCAGTTTTAGTAATTACAGTTTGCACGACACTAGAAAATCTCTTTGTAATGTCATCTTGGAAGATACAGTTTATCTTTTAAGTTTAAATGAACCCCATAAAAGATTAAGTTAAAAAAATATATCCTCTAGGTTCTGGAATGACTTTCAGCTGACTTGTTTATCAGTTGTTGAGGACTCATTTCCCAGTATCTACTGGTATCTGGGTATATAACTACTACTGAAGGAAGACACTAAACTCTTTGTCTGTAATTTATGAGCGAATGGCTGATTTTTTTCTTTCGGATCTCATTGGGTGACAAAATTGTATCTTGCTTCGAATGACAGTTTCCGCATGTTTAGTAATGAGGATGTCACGATTGGTGCATGGATGCTTGCAATGAACGTTAACCACGAGGATAATCGAGCCTTATGTGAATCAGAGTGTACACCATCTTTTGTTGCTGTCTGGGATATTCCTGCTTGCTCAGGTAGTGTTGCTAATTTTGTTTTTTAAATTATTTCGTGTAGTTTTGTAACTTCGTTGCAAACTTAATCCAATATTTTAGTTTTTGTCCCCCTACATTTTCTGTAGTAAAATCAATGCAACCCTGCATTAACAAGATAAATGAGATGAAACAAGTTCATGGTGTTGTTAACTTGAACTGTAGAAGGGAGTCGGCCGTTTGGCTCTTTGGTTTTTGATAATCTAGAAATGAACAGTTATTAATTAGTACGGGGGATGGACAAAATTAACCAATATGTGAACACTGCTCACTTGGTACAGGATTATGTGATCCAGAGAAGAAGTTATTAAAACTTCACGAGAAGGAGAGCTGTGTTAATACTCCAACTTTGGAATCGGACGATGAATAGCATTCTTTTTCTGAATTCAAGACCCAGCAGTAGAACATGCAGAAGAGTGCAGGTTTTGTCCAAAGTTGCCCCTCATGCCTCCTTGCTGATTCCCAGTGTTGCACTACTAGTGTTTTTCATGTCCAGGTACTCTATGGAATCAGCTATGCGCTCTGCTCACTAACCTATTTTTTTGTTAAAGTAGTCTTGTATATTGAGGATCGAAAAATTAAAATTGTAATTCACATACACACTAGAGTACTTGATCATTCTTTCTTTCTTTATTATCTTCTAAATACATTCTTCCTCTTTATGAGTTTATACAACCCCATTAAGGACTGCAAGTCTGCACAAACTGTAAAACACCCCATTGTCGATGATATCACACAAGAGCCCAGAACTATGTGATTCTGTTTGTCGTCTGAAGATAAATATCACTCCCATTACCAACGAAATGGAATTAACATTTGTATGGTCAAAATCATGCTCCCAGCTGGCTTACTGGGATAAAAAAGACTTCTCCTGCTCATTTGGCAATTCCGATAAGATGACCCTGAGGACATCATAGCCTCGCTGAGCTAATCAAAACACGTGGTTATTCTCCGTGGAGTGGTGGAGTATATCCAATCCAACTGAAAAAACCTGATCCCGAAAAAGTAAAATCGTATAATTTCAACACCTGGAGGAAATCGACCATGGGTGTCTGACCACCTTTCTGGGTCGTACTACAGGCAGTTAAAGAAACCCCAACAAAAATGGCTTCAACACGTATACTCAATCTCTCTCTTCACTTACACCCTCTCGTAAAACTAAAACCGTCCAAATCAAAAACCACAAAACTCTTCACTTCTTCTTCTTCTTCTTCTTCTTCTTCAACTCAAAGATTCCCAGTTTCGGCAATGGCTTCCACTCTTCGCAAGGTAAATCCAGTGACTACAATAGTTTTCTGAAATTTGTTTCTCAACTTATGGAATTTAATAGTTTTGAATTTGTTTTGTTGATTAGGTTTTGGTTCCGATTGCAAATGGTTCGGAACCAATGGAAGCTGTGATTATGGTAGATGTTCTTCGTAGAGCTGGAGCTGATGTTACTGTTGCTTCTGTTGAAAAAGATCTTCAAATTGATGCTTCTTGGGGAATGAAACTTGTTGCTGATGCACTCATTTCTGAATGTTCTGATAATACCTATGATCTTATTTCTCTTCCGGTTTGTTTTACTTTCTCTCATTCTCTTTATTTTAGTTGAATTCCAATTCTTTTCTTCTGTTATGATTTTGGGGCAAAATATTGATTTTTGTTCTTATAATGTTCTCTTTCGTATACGTCCTTATGTGTAGAATCATTCAATTGTCTTCGTAGTTTTTAGTCAGTGAAAACAAAACCCCAGCATGTTGTAGTCACTGATTTACCACTTGAAACAAATTTGGGTCTTACTTTCTTAGTGGTGGTTTGTTGTTTTTGTATATTCTAGGGGGGGATGCCGGGTTCTTCCACTCTTGGAGATTGCGAGGTGTTGAAAACCTTGGTGAAAAAACAAGCAGATGATGGGCGGGTTTACGCTGCAATTTGTGCAGCTCCTGCTGTCACTCTTGGACCTTGGGGTTTGTTGAAGGGATTGAAAGTAAGAACTTTATTATATTCTGATCATGCGATGCTTTAATTATATTCTGAATCATGTGATGATGATTTCCCCACTAATGGTATTCTTATTTGACATTCTCTTTTACCGGTGAAATAGGCGACTTGCCATCCTTCAGTTGTTGACAAATTACCTTCTGATGCATCAATGGTTGAATCAAGAGTACAGGAGGATGGGCAAGCTGTTACAAGTCGGGGTCCTGGTACGACTATAGAATTCTCCTTGGCGCTAGTTGAGAAACTGTATGGAAAAGATAAGGTTGAAGAGGTTGCAGGACCTATGGTATGTTGGTTTTATTTTATTTATTCAAATGCTTTAATTCAGTTTGAAAGTATCAATACGTGAGGGTAAGTTCTAAAGGGGAATATCTATACTTGATTTTGTAAGATGACAGTATGGAATTCAGGTTTGAGTTCATTTCACCAATATAATTCAGCCAAGATAAAAAAAAATTTAATCTTACCCCTAATCTTCTAGTTGGAGAAGGCATCTGTCAAGTGTAAGAATCATGTTACTGTTTTTGTCTTCCAGGTAATGCGTTCAAATCATGGGGATGAATATACGGTGACTGAGATAAATCCTGTAAAGTGGACATTCAACGGCACTCCACAGGTAACTATTGTATGCTATATGTATGTTTTTCAAGGTGTGTTTTAATATTAATTCCATTTGAAAACCCTCTACCTTGTTTTATTTCTGGTCCATCGTATCTTCCATATTCTGATGACTAAGTTCATCAACTGCCTTCTTAGGATGAAAAATCATCCTAAATGTTGAATTTATCAGGTGGCTATGAAAGTATGAATTAGAAATGTAATGTTATGATTTTAGATTTTTAGTAATCCTTACATTGAGGGTCGGTGTTGCATTCGATGTGATCACTCCTGTTAATGATAATTGATTCACGTTCTTGACTATAGCTACTTTTATATTTCTTAAATGTAGATTCTTGTGCCAATTGCCAATGGCACAGAAGAGATGGAAGCCACAATGATCATTGATATTTTGAAACGAGCAAAGGCAAATGTGATTGTGGCATCAGTTGAAGATAAATATGAAATTCTAGCTTCTCGGAAAGTGAAGATTGTAGCTGATATGCTTCTCGATGAGGCTGCAATACTCTCTTACGATCTAATTGTGTTGCCGGTAAGTTCTCCGGGCATCTGAATCACTGAGATCCAGTCAGTTAACCTATCATCTACTTAATTCCGCGTTGGAGTTTCTGTAAACAATAATAGGAGTGGAAGTTACTTAATAGAATGCATACTTGTGTTTTTCCATCACGTTTGGGGAGGATGTGAGTGATACTGATCCCTCACCTCGTAGCTACGTTGCAGTAAAATTGGGCTGATATTCTCCTCTTACATGTGTGACTTCTTGCATTCATACTGCTGACATAACAAAGCTCTCTTGTATATTTCTAGGGTGGTCTTCCTGGTGCAGAAACTTTTTCGAAGTCAGAGAAGCTGGTTAATATGCTCAAGAACCAGATGGAATCAGATAGGCCTTATGGAGCAATTTGTGCATCTCCAGCTTTAGTTTTGGAGCCCCATGGTTTACTCAAGGTATGATATGGATCATTTCTCAATATAACACTGCTTCTGTGTATGCTAGAGCTTTTATTAATGATTTAAATGTATATTTTTAATTTGTTTCCCTCTCTTGATATACAGGGTAAGAAAGCCACAGCTTATCCAGCGTTGTGTGAAAAGCTATCGGATAAGAGTGAGGCGGAGAACCGAGTTGTAATTGATGGAAAACTTATCACCAGTAAAGGCCCAGGAACGTCCATGGAATTTTCACTTGCAATTGTGGAGAAGTTCTTTGGACGTGAGAAAGCATTAGAGCTTGCCAAGGGTATGGTTTTCGTGCAACCTTAAAAAGTCTCCCCTTGCTATACTAAAACCTAACTTCTTGCGTGGGAACAAGTTGGGAAGTGATGTAGTGTATAGTTATGCATCTTGATCAAAGCAAGTGCCCAAGTGTTTTTGAGACAAATGGATGCATGGATTCTATAACTTGACATAATGCAGGATCACCTTTTAGAAATAGATCTTGTTAGGGCTGTAATATTGGGCTTCAACTTGTTGTTTGTTTTCAAGCTGGGTGTATAAGATATTGAGTGTGCCACATGTTTCACTTAATTCTCAAGCTGCGACCACAGATATACTGATGTGAAAGGTTGAAAGATGTATTCCCTTTCCATTTCACATTTCTAGTATTGCTATGATAATTTGAGTAATGAAACAATGCGTATGGGAAATACTGCACTCTTTCTTTTTGCTTTTTTTATTTTTTATTTTATTTTATGTGAAAAGTTGCATATCATAATACCGACTGATATTGAGTTAGATCTAGAATATGAGGAAACTGTTGCAAGGCAGGTTGACTCTTATTGACCATCTTTAAGTTTCGATCACTTGAGGGACTATACTGACCATCTTTAAGATTCGATCACTTGAGGGACTATACATTCCCAGGTCGAGCAAGGGAGCAAGAATTTTAACAGAAACGTGATACCTGCTGGTGTCAGGTGTACTTGGTACGTCATTCCAATTCTCTTGGGAACTCTTTTGCCCGTCACCGTGTATAATGTCAAAATGTTGTATTTACATTTCCGGTCATTGTGTATAATATCAAAATGTTGTATTTACATCGCCAGACATGTAATCCTAAAAATAGACAACAACTAGTTACAGACATGAACCGAGCAAAAAAAAAAGAAAAAAATAGCGAAAGCAAAAAGCAAGGAGAGAACCACGCAACGCTTCTCACAGTTCTGTAGTGTGATGCCCCTAATGGTGGTGCCTGTAATGTGTGTACGGTTGTGTTGTCATGATGTCAACAACTTAACCTAGAAGTCTATTGTTTTAAAAAGAAAACATGTCTTGACATATGGTTGATAGTGAAGTCTTTTGACTTGTTTCTGATCCTATTTGGCACAGCCCTTGCAGCTAAAACCTCTCTGAAGTAAGCAGTGTCTATGACTACAAATTTTAATTGAAAGGTGCGGTGCTCATGCTTCAAAACACTATGCATTCGAGTATCTAAATGCTGCTTCTAAAGCCTCCATAATGCCAAACAAACTTCGAAACTACTCCTATTTAACTAGCAATTTAACCCATCTTCTTTAAACAAAATTTAGGTCGGCATGGACTTTTGTTTCGTGTGGATTGGATTAGAAACCAAACCTTTTTAAATAGTTAATGAGCCTCTCTAGATTATATTGGTCGAGTAAAAGTGAAAAACAGAATTGGTCGCACTCAGAAGTTAGGTTTTTGACAGTTTTGGTGTGTGTGTCATTGGTGCAAACAACAATTTGGTGTTTAAGTTGGACAAGACAAGAGAGGATGGTGATGTAATAAAAAACATAGACAACTATTTGAGCTTCGTTGGAAAGCCATATCAAGTGTGCAATTGTATAAATTAGATCAGACAAACCCTCAAATTAAGAAAAGATGGGATTGGGATGTATGAACAAACATCTACCTTTAAATAAATAAGTTGAATTTGGCCATATTCCAATGACCACTTGTAGATCATTGGCACCATGTTAAAATACATGATGACAAAGCTTAGACCTAAAGAGCCTATTAGAAAATGAGGTTTATATTTTTGGGCGTAAACTAATGGTAGACATTTTGGAGCATAGTTATTTTGATTTTTAAATGGCATCAAAGGTCAATGAGAGGTAAGCAAAGCAGTGATTGGTTGTTTTCGAGGTGAATGGTTGCGGTGGCTCTTCATTCTAACGTAATGCACCCTTGACCTAATTTTGCAGACGACATTTTAAGCTTGATTTCCTCAATTTTTTTATCGGATGAAATCATGAATTGTTTGATAGCTCTCGCTAACAATGTCTTTTTTCTTGTAAACTTCAATAATTTGGACACCATAAAATATTGGAGCGAATACAATTTAGATTTAATCAGCTTGAAAATCACATTTCATTAATTAAAAATGGATTCACTAATTTCAAAAAACTAGTATGTCGCTGCCACGGTAGGAGGACCGACCGAAGAAAAACAAAACACCACTAATAGCATAACGAGTTATACATCAGCGGTGTAGTCTTTTTAAGTGAAAATATCATTTTTCCTGATTTTCGCGGCCCTTCGATCGGTCGGCCCAGTTATTAAACTAGACATTTATTTATATTCTTTAATCTGTTAAAAGTACTTAAAAATAGAGTTATGTTCAATCAGTGATACTCATCTCATTTTTATTGGATATTAGCTTCAACAAATTTTTAAAATCATTACTACCTATCAATATCACTTTTCCTGATTTTCGCGGCCCTTCGGTCGGTCGGCCCAATTACTAAACTAGGCTTTTATTTATATTCTTTAATCTGTTAAAAGTACTTAAAAATAGAATTTTGTTCGATCACTATACTCATCTCATTTTTATTGGATATCAGCTTCAACAAATTTTTAAAATCGTTACTACTTATCAATGTAAAGTTAGATAAACTTAGAACTGTATTAAAATTATTTATTAGTATATCAATTTGTTGAAATTCTAATAGGTTTTGATTCTCTGATGTAACATGAGCAACACTCTCTTTTTAAATTTTGTCTCTTGTACAGGAATCTCTCAGTTGCTCGCAAGAACACAATCAGCAAAGACTTCAAGACTAATGTGGCATTGCATTTGTGATATGAAAACACACTAAATTTCCATCTTATATATTCTTATTGGTCAGTTTCTAACTCGATCAACATATTGAATATTCTCTTAATTACCAAAGAAATATTGTTGTCTCCCCCTAATCAACAAGAAGCATCTCTTCATTTACATGGCTTTTTATTGCTTCTTGATCCACCAATTATTATTTTGGGTGATAAACAAATAAAGATTTGATACCCTTTTGAGGCAGTAGAGGACGATTCTATGAAAACAAGTTACTCCTTCGATAGAACTAAACAGCTCTGAGAAATCTTCGAGTATTTTATAAGTTGTTGACGTCTGGAGATTCAACCATAATAATTGCTTAGTAGTTAACCACTTCAATGTTACTGCATCAAATTTTCGTCATAATCGTCGCTGTTTTTTGACTCAAGTGTTATGCAATCTTCATAAACTCCAGAAAAATTATTACTTTTAGTTACAAACTGTATCGGAATTAGAATCTTTGGGCGTGACAATACTGCTTGTTGTCTTTTCCTGTGGAAAAAAGAAAACGATTTAGTATTTTACACACATGTTCAAACCCTCTAGACATCTACACAATAGATGTGAAGAAAAGAAAATGTACTCCTTTCTGTTAGAGTATTATAAATTTATGAGCGTAAATGTTTCTATTAGGCTACAGGACTGCCGCCAAAATTTGCACTTGACCCACTGACCCAGAATTCTCTATGTAAGCGGGTTAGAACACTAGGGTTAGATTCAGTGATGGAGGCAGAGAGTATTGGCTGGGGACAGACTATATAAAGCGTAAGATGAATCCATTGCACCGAGTAGCGGTCGATGGCCGCAAAAAAAGTTTAAACGTTTTTTCTGCTCGTCCGTCGGAAATATATATTCTACGCATTTAATTAGGATGAACTTTCTCTCTTGTAGATTAGCTCATATTATTTTTTATAAAAAATGTTTTAGCATAAGGCCGTTATATCAAAAAGGTATTTCTTCCGATTATATCAAAGACTCCGTAAATCAGTTTGTTAATGATGGTATGATTTGAACAACTAAATAATTGGGTAATTATATAAGATAAACTGAAATAAACCACTCAATATTCCATTTTTCCCCACCAGTAATTACAAGTCAAGAAACTTAGACTTTTGTTGTTGTCCTTTGAATAACTTACAGGTCTCAAGATAAACTTTGCATAAAGCCAAATCTTTGGAGTGGGTTATTTAGGAGATATGACTCTCTTTTTTTTTTCTATTATGGGTTGTTACAGTGAAGTCCTTCCTACTACTTATCTGGGGTTACCTCTTGGTGATAAGAGTGGTGTTGTGGCCAAATGGGACAAAGTAATAGACAAATTTTTTAACTGGATGGCAGAAATCTTTGTTGAGTAGAGCAGGTCAAATTACTCTAATCAAAAGTGTGCTTGCAGGCTTACCTGTTTATTACACGTCATTGTTTGTTATGCTTGCTTCTGTAGCTAAGAGGTTAGAACGTATTATGAGAAACTTTCTGTGGAATGGCAACAAAAATAGAAAAAAGCTTCATTTGCTAAAATGGACCACTTTATACAGAAAGAAAATTTTCGGAGGTTTGGGTATCAAATGCTTGCAGAAGATGAATAGAGCTTTATTAACCAACTTGTCATGGAGATTTGCAACAGAAAAAGAAGCTTTGTGGAGAGAGATTATTGAAGAAAAGTATGGTGCTGATGCAAGTGGATGGTTATCTAAAATTCCAAAAAAAAATATACGACAGGTCATTATGGAAGGGTATTATGAAATGTGAGTCCATTTTCAAAAGTTACATTCAATTCAAAGTAAACTCTGAGTGTCAGCTTTTGGAGAGATGTATGGCTTTGTGAAATTCCTCTGTAACAAAAGTATCCAAATCTTTTTGCAATTTCAAGGAACAAAAATAAGACTGTTAAAGAGATTTTTGTGGAGGAAAATAACAGTTGGAATCTAGTTGTTCCTATAACAAGGATTGAGTTTGATAATCTTCAAAGAAGCTTGACCACTTTTTCTGTTAACAAGGATGCTGAAGATTGAGATTCTTTGGTCTCTCAATAATAAAGGTAAGTTTACAGTCCAATCCACTTAAGATATGATTGCTAATGTGGAAACTGATCATGACCAGGTGCATTTGTTCAATTACATTTGGAAGCAGAAGATTCCACCCAAAATAGGCTTCTTTCTTTAGACTTTGGCTCACAATAGTCTACCCACTAAAGATATGCTAACAAGAAGAGGTATAACTGTCAATACATCTTGCATTTTCTGTGAAGAGCCTAAAACTGTCAATCACTTCTTGCATTGCAAATTTGCTAGGAAAATTCGGTCTCACTTTTAAGACAAGATGAGTTAGAAGTTTACTATGCCATCTGATCTGTTCACAATGATTTTTTCTTAGAATTTGTCTGTCAATTCTCATCAACAATCCTAGATATGGAGTATGATCTCAGTGGCCATTATTTGGTGCATTTGGATAGAAAGAAACTTAAGAGATTTTCTGACAAGGAAAGTACTGAGGTGGTTGTGCATCTAAGATCATGTACACTCTTTTCACTTGGTGTCTCGTTATCAAGAATCTGGAGTCACCTACTTACATAGATGTTATGGCAAACTGGCCAAAATTATATTATTTTGATTTCTTGTAATCTAAGAAGTAGGTTGCTACTTTCTTAACGTTTTTTCTGCAATCTTTGAGGGTGGTACAAACCTTTTGTACCCTCTCTGTTTTTTTATCAATAAACTTTCTTTACCGATTAATAAATAAATAAATAATAATTACAAACTTTACTAGCATAACTTGAAAGTATTCTTTTATCTAGAGAAAAATCAGGGGGACAAAGTTTATAAAACTCATAAAAGAAAAAATCAGGGGGAGGGGGGACAAACTCAAAACCTCTCTATTATTTTTTAGTTTACCAAAAACTAGGGAGGACAACTTTCCTCCCTAGTTCAACAGTGGCTTTGTCACTGGTTAGATTTAGAAAACCGGAAAGCCTTATCTATCCTCTTTGTTATCTACGATATGATCCAAACTCTTAATGGTTTAAACAAAAACAACTACTTCACTTTTTGTTGTAAGAATGCAAACCTGATGGCATATGCATTGACCAAAAACACCAACGCAAATGCTTTATGCCAAACTACTTGTTATTCACCTAATTTTATTTTCATTGTCTAAAACATTGATAGGTTGAAATCTGGCTCTCAGCAAGATTTTGGTCCTCGGAATGTATTCCCAAACTAATTACGAAATCTTCATTATCAAAAAAGAAAAGAACAATTGTTGGGTAGCAATGAAAATGTTTTCTCAGTCCTCTTTCCCTTGCGAGACAAAGTGGGTGGCTTGCAAAAAATGGGATTTTTTTGTGAAACTTGTGGAAAAAGAATTGCTTCATGGAACGGGAAAATTATTCCAACAGGAGGTAAGTTAATTCTTATCAAAAGTGTTTTGGCTAGTTCCAATTTACTATTTACTATCTTTCCATTTTTCTTGATCCATGCTCCATAACAAAGAAAATTGACAGGATAGAAAGAAATTTCTTGTGGGATGATGACCCTAATATTGGTTGGTCCACGATCTCTAAACCAAAATAAAAATATGGTAAGCAAGTGAATTCGTCTTTGCTAAAGAATTAGGGTGGTGTTTTGGTTTATGGAGGAAGATCATAGTTGAAAAATTCGGTGAAACATCCACCGAATGGGAAACTCTACAACCCAAAGGATCAAAAGGCGGTAACTTTTGTTTTAATATCTATAAAGATCTAGAAGATTTCAAAAAGAATATTTGATTCAAAATTGACTCGAACAAGTAAGTAATCTTAAAAACATTTTGTTGGGTTTTGAATTGGTTTCTGGTTTGAAGGTGAATTTTCAAAAAAAGTGCTCTAGTGCCAGTTGGTAATGATATGGATGATGTTGTTATTTTTGGCCATCAAATTACTTCTTTTCCTATGAAATATTTAGGAATTCCTTTGGGTACCAATCCAAAGGAAGTGGGGGTTTGGGATGTAATTCTCCATAATTTTCAAAAGAAGTTGAGTATGTGGCAAAGGAAGCATCTTTCAAAAGGAGGAAGACTCATGTTGATTCAAAATTAATATGTTTTCTAGCTTGCCAGTTTACTACTTATCTCTTTTTCAAATTCCTCGGTCTGTTAAGAAGCAAATGGAGAAGATTATGAGGTAGTTTCTTTAGGGTTCTGTGAATAAGAAACCTAAGAAATGATGGGTTGGTTGGAAAAAAGTAAATTTATCAAAGGAGGGAGGTGGTGCCGAATTAAGAAGTTAAGGCTGATGAATAAGTCACTATATGCTAAATGGATTTGGAGGTACGGAAATGAGGAAAAAGCACTTTGGAGAAAAAAAATTTGAGGCTTAAGTTTAGTGGAAATGAGAAAGCATTCTTTCTAAATCCTACAAACAAGTCAGTTGGTAACAGTTTGTGGACTGGTATTTTGAAGTATAGGAGTCATGTGGAGCAAAATTCTACTATTTAGGTGAACATTGGTGATATAGTGCTTTTCTGGAAGGATGTATGGTTAAATGGACAGTCTCTATAAGTCATGTTTCCAAATCTTTATATTTTGAGCAGATTACAAGATGCTACTATTCAGTAAGTGTTAGATGTTAATGCATGAAACAACTGGAACTTTGCATTTTGTAGGAACTTAAAGGAAGCTAAGATTGAAGACATTGCACATTTGTTGGATTTGCTATCTACTTTTAATAGTGGTGAGGGTGAAGATCACAGGATTTGGCAGAATGGCACAAAAAAAAATTATGTGTCAAAATGCTATAAGTCTCTGGAGGATGATGGTCTGCTAGTATACCCTTATAAGAGTGTGTGGAATCCAAAAATTCCACAAAAGGTGATTTTCTTTGTTTGGTCTCTCTGTTACAATGCTGCACCAACAATGGACTCATTGAGAAATACCTTTAAAGTCAATGGATGTCTGTTATGCAAGAAGAGTGTTGAATCCAACCATCATTTGTTTTTGCATTGTGATACAACCAGAGAAATTTGGTTTTACTTCTTAAGTGGCTATAATCTTCAATGGGTGTTTCAAGGCAGTGTGAGGGATACAATATGAATGGAGGGGAAAAAAGAGAGGAAAGAACTTAAGTCTGAGAAGCAAATTTTGGGATATAATTCCTTTTGCAATATGGTGGGCTGTTTGGCTTGAAAGAAATTCAAGAGTTTTCAATGATAGATACAATTCGATAGAGAATTTGAAGGATAGTGGCAAAACTTTGATTTTCAACTGGTGTGTGGGAACTACAATTTTTGAAGGAATCTCTTTGAACATGGTTCTTCACAATTGGGAAGCTGTATTTCACCATTTCTGAGTCAAAATAAAAAATAAATAATAATAATAATAATGTAAGAGTTTGAAACCAATGTGCAGCTCTAGGACCTCGTACGAGTGCGGTTTTGTGCGTGCCACAAACACAAACCAAGGTTCCACCGCATTTCTTTTAGACAAATGTTATCCCGCACCGTTTTGCGGAAAGCTATCCCGCTCAAGCGGCTTCTTTACCGTTAGATGATCAAATCAACGGTTAGATTCGCATTCAGGAAAGGACCCACCACTTTCAGAAAAGGACCCACCATTTCTCCTAGAGGTTTCAAGGTTGTTGGATCTAGGTTTTAACGTGATCTAACGGTAAAGAAACCGCTTGAGCAGAATACGTCCCACAAAATGGTGCGGGACAGCACTGCTCTTTCTTTTTATGGGTCCATTGTACACTTGTACTGCTGATTATTCGATGAGCAGAGCAGAGTAGGCATTAATTAATATAATACAGCAAAAAACTGAAGAAGAATATTCAACGACAATCAACAATAAAGTGCTTCTACTCTCTGATCAAAAAAAGAAAAAAAGTGCTTGTACTCGGAAGCTGTCTTCGATCTAATAAACCAAAACACCAAAAGGGCTCCAAGAAACATACCATCTCGTACCCTGTTTTTAGGGTTTAGAATCTTGTGTTGTTTCGACCTTGATTGCTGTGTGTTTTGTATCTTGATCCAATAAAGCACTTGTCCCTCCACAAACCCCCCATCCATCAATTCTACCTTTTTCTTCTTCTTCTATAAGTATATACTCATTCATTTAGATTCCTGGATTCTGAATATTCAATTTTGATTCGTAACCTAGGTTTTTCATCGATTTAACAAACAAAAAAAAATTGTTACACCCCCACTATTTGAAATGTTAGAATTCAAAACAATCAAGAAAAAAATGCGGATTTTTAGTTGTTAAAATTTCAACCTTGATGTTTTCATTTTTAATTTTAACGGGAAATATGAAAAGAAGTAGAACAATATGGTATACATTCTGGTCATCTCCTACCCATCGTCCACCTGGTTTCTTTGGTTTTGGTTCCTAGTGTGATTTTCTTAAGCTTTTAGTTGTTATTGTTGTTGTTGTTTTTGGTTAATATATGGATACGTTTAATCTAAATTCTGGAGTTGTTTATGGAACCAATCCTTCACTTAATGGTTTCGCACAAAATTACGGGTTTCAATCAAATGGCAAAGGTGGTTGTTCTTCTTCATCATCTAATTCCTTGGTTTTAGATAATGAAAGAGGAGAACTTGTGAAAGCTCCAAGTAAACTAGGGCAAAAAGGAGTAACTGAAGGGAAGTCTTTGGCAGCTTTGAAGAATCATAGTGAAGCTGAGAGAAGACGTAGAGAGAGAATTAATTCTCATCTTGATACTCTTCGGACTTTGGTTCCCTCTACAGACAAGGTTAGACTCTTTGATTTTGAGCTATTTTGTTGATCAAAATACAGTCTCGGGTTCAACTCTTGCTAGTATCAAAATTTCTTATATTTACAATTAACATCACCCTAATTACATTATAATTTGCGCTTATGGAAGCTTGTCATTGATCTTGGTGTTGCCGGTTTGTTCAGTTTTTACTTATGATGCTGTGGGATATTTACCATCTATTACTGCATTGATGAAGTTTTTACTATGACTGTAAAAACTGCATTCTTTTGCGTAATACCAGAATAAATTTGCATCAATCTTTGAATCTGATGTCATTTAAAGATTGTCTATCTCAAATTGCTATTTTTATTGTTCTTGTCTTGGTTTAGATGTGATGAGATCTGGTTAGGTATGGTTTGGGTTGATAATTTATATGCATAGAGCGTGTATTGTGAGCCTGTGATACCTGAATCTCGGAATCTTTGAGAACCCTCTTAGCTATTTGTCTCTCTCACGTCGAGTAATGGTTCTACTCTACATTCATCATACTGTAAGTTGGACAACTCAGTTGACCCAGGCACACCATATTAAAATAGGAAGTGGAGAATAATACTCCAGTACCAAATAGTTTACTTCTTTTTAAATTATTGGCAATGTCCCACTGTTCCCGGATGCGGAGATTTGACATTTATCAAGGCATGTTTTTCTTTTCTATACAGTGAAGAAACCTCTAATTCCTGATGCTAATCCTTACCAAAACTTTCAAGAACTGTTACATTCATCTCCTTCTCCCATCTAAACCGAAAATATGTTGATGCTTTGCTGAAATGGCTATGTGGTTGTTGACTGTCTCAGTCCATGATGTTTCTATCTTTTTTGCTGTATTCTGGCTATCAGCTTTGGTAACAGCATTGATTTTGAGCTGCCACATTAAAAGATATACCCCACTCTAGAGTTCTTAGTTGTACTAGTTTGTAGTTGAAAGAAGTCGCATCAATGTTATATTTCTATATTATAGCAAAGACTTAGTGAAGTTGGCTCTTTTCTTATTTGCAGATGGACAAAGCTTCAGTGCTCGCTGAAGTGATCAATCACGTAAAAGATCTTAAAAGAACTGCACTTGAAGCCAGCAAAGGGTTAGTCATCCCAATGGATACAGATGAAGTGAAAGTAGAAACTCATGATGATGGCATTGTAGGCAGACCTTTTTCTATCAAGGCAACCCTTTGCTGTGATGATCGACCTGAAATTCTCCCCAACTTAAGAGAGGCACTCGAGGCATGCAAGTTGGAAACAGTGAAGGTGGAAATTTCAACCTTAGGAGGAAGAATGAAGAATGTATTTGTCATGGCAAGCTCCAGACCAGACGATTCTGCGGAGGTACGACACCTACTTATGTCTTCTGTTCATAAAGCTCTAAGATCTGTTCTAGATAAAATTCCTACCACATCTGAGTTTACTCCAAGAACAATGCTCCCAAATAAGAAACAAAGAATGTCACCCTTCAATTCTTCAACCTCCTCTTCATGATAGCAGAATCCTGGTATACGTTATGAGTAATGATGCAAATGGTTAAAAAGGAAAAAGTTGTTTCTGACATAAGAAATATCTTTGATTTAGGTGTTTTAGTGTGTTTATTGCATTTCCATGCTATTTGTATTTGTCTGATTGTTATAGTTGTGGGAGTAAACAAAAACTGAATGCTTCCTTGTGAATATAAAGGTATGGTGTAATTGCTTTTGGGTGATAAATGGAATATGTTGTGCTTTTAGTTTCCGCGTTATTCGATTTCAAAACATACAGGAGATTCAAGTTACTTAACATTCCAACGCACACATGAACAACTAAAAGAATAATATGATTCATAAATCAGCAAACGAAATCATAATACATTGTTCAGTTTAAATTCCACATATAAAATTGAATAAAATCCTAGAAATAGTTATTTAATGGTTAGGAAAGCATGTTTTAGTTTCTAGTTCTGTAACATCTATACCATAAGATAAGGAAACACAATACTCTGTAACCAAATATAAACCCTAACATTACACCTAAGTTTGTCCATTTAATCGACTGTTCGACATCTTGTTGTCTCAAAAACTCATCACCGTAAAGAATGCAGACATCTCCAACACTCTGTAAACACCTCTGCCTTCCCTTATCCCCTCCATACTCATTTATCATAAAACACTCAAATGGGTACTTAAATAGGCTCAAGTAGTGCATGAAAATCCAGTACCTGGGAATGTTCTTCTTAGTTATAAAATAACCCGAAAATAGAAAAAATGATCCCATTAACCCGGCAATCAACGAAGTTCCCATGATGAAATTTGGCACTAGAGCACTGAAACAAGCCACAAGAGAATTTGACATTAAAACGACCAACCAAACCACCAGTGAAAAGTAGAGGAATCCATCCAAATCCTTTCTCAGACCAACAAGCCAGTAAACAGGGGTTGTGTAAAGAAGAGCAACAGTTAGAAGGAAAGGAAGAAAGACGAGGGTGTTTGCCATAACGTAAGAGAGTACTCTATAGGCTCCTCTTGAAGTCTCTCTCATCAAAATTCTCCTCTCTTGTAAGAAAATAGGTAATCCTTCTGTTGTAGTGGAGAGCAAAAAAGTGAGGGTGAATGCGAAAAATCCAACCCGGGTTTGTAATGTTACCTGTTTACTGCTGTCATTGTTAGCATTCATGAAAATGGTACCGAGAACAAAACCAGCCAGTACTGCTTGAAGCATTCGTGCAGCAAAAAGTTGTTTGGTTCTAAAAATGTTATTGCAAAATCTCTGGCCTAATATCAAAATTTCCTCAAGTTGAGAATTCGGATATCCCATGTTCTTTGTCTCATCAGCAAAGTGTGAATCTGAATCTGAATTTGGAGTTATCATCACCAAGTTATGCATCTTTTCTTCTTTGTTGTTGTTGTCTTGATCCTTGTCTATGAGAAATAATTGATTGTCAGGAGTAGTTGATTTCTGCAAAACCAGGCTTTCTATGACATCAATAGCAAACTCGAGTACGTTAACGTGCTTAGGAATACAATGACCTGCAAGTTTAAGCCGTTCTTCGAGAACTTGAAGTGATCCATGGTGAAGAACAGTTCCACTTGAAAGTAACAAAATTTTATCAAATAATTCCAGAATTCGAAAGCCAGGTTGATGGATAGTAAGAACAATTGTCTTTCCTTCGTTCACCACCATCGACTTAAGTAGCATAATTACATGAAGTGCAGAAGCGGAATCCAGTCCAGAAGTGGGTTCGTCAATCAAAAGAATAGCCGGATCATGAACTAAATCAACACCAATCGAAACTCTTCTCTTTTCACCTCCTGAAATCCGACCAATTCTTGAACCTGCAACATGATCCAAACCCAACTCCTTCAACAGCTGTCTCACTCTAATTATAGCTTCACTAATCCGTCCACGAAGCCGAAGACGTGCACTGTATAGAAGCGTTTCCTCCACAGTAAGCAACGGAAAAAGAGCATCATCTTGAGTAACATAACCTGAAATTCTCCGAAAATGCCTAGCCACCATCGGCCGATCATTAACAAAGACGCATCCTGAAACTCTACTCTGTGGTACCACCCCTGCAAGAACTTCTAACAGAGTGGTCTTTCCAGCACCAGAAGGACCTGCAATTGCCATAATCTCACCGGGTTTGGCTTCAAAGTGCACATCCTCTAGAATGTACCTACTATTAATATCAGTATTTGAGCCAGTCCTTCCGCAACAAAGCCAATTGAACTCGCTGATATCTCCATGCAATTTGTATGAGAGCTTCTTGGTTTCTATTCTGTATGGAGTTCTCCGGCTATTTGAAACCGGAGAAGTTACCGGTAGTTCCATTTCAGAGAAGATGAGTTAGATGAGAAACTAGAAAGATAGAGATAAAAAAATCCCACTTAGTTAATACTAAAGATAGAGAGAGATATGAGTAGAATTTTGAATAAGTGTGAAGAATAAGAGAAGCATAGGAGATGAACTAACATCACCAAACTTGGGGATTTTTTTTCTTTACACAAACAAACGCAACTTCAATTCCTTTGTTATTTCGCATTTTGCATGCATGGGTTTTGATTATAATTAAATTTCTAGTAGTTTGTAAGTTTTCATTTTTCTGGAGTTGTTGGAACAAATTTGTTTTTCGAAAGCAAAACAAGAGAGTTTGAAAGGAAAAATAAAGAAAAAGAAGAAATAACTGGTGAACCAAAATCTTGACTGTTTACAGGGTTTTTTGTGTTGGTGTTGGTGGCCTCTTCATCTCCCCAACCACAACAAACTGCATGACTGACACAACACCATAGTCTTGTTTCATAAAGAAGCCGTTAAATGGCATTTTCAAGATTCGAGAACTTGGTCACGTTTTGCTATGTTGTTTATAGTTCCTAGAAAGTCTTGCAGACTAAATTTATTAGGGTGATATACTGATATTACTAGGCACTTTTTTTTATCATTGGACAGAGTACTTTAGTGGTAGCAATTTTTATCCTGGAAATTCTATTAACAGAGTTTTAGAGCATCAGCAACTACTAGTACTAGTAAAACTATGGATTAAATAGTTTCCACTTTCCACCACTACTAGTATAAATGGAGTCAATGGACTATGGTGTACTCCTAGAATAGAATAGTTAGTTACGCAATAGTTTCAACCACTACTAGTAGCTAGCAAAACTACATGTAAATTAGCTGGGAGGAGAGGACTCATAACAATAAGAGGGAGCTTCCATGAGTCCGTGACTCGTTTGGAGATTCAGTTGGTAGTTGGACAAAGATTAGAAAGGAACTTGAGTTTAAACTACAAAATCTTCCCATGGTTGTTGCTTTAGATTTATTTTCTGCTCATCCTTTGAAAGAACGCGCGATTGGGGATACTTGAACTAATTAGGGGATATAAATTACTTCCCCCAACTAATAGTGTCTGCTAAGGGGTGTTTTTGAGGGGCAAAAATACTAAAATACCCTTCCCTCAAAATAAAAATCAAAAAACAAAATCATATCCCCCATTTCCATCTTTACTTCTTATTAATCTCTTTTAGGGTTAGGGCTTTGAAACCTAAATATTCTCCACTCCCGTTCAAATTCTAAATTTTCCCCACTCCCTTTCAAACTCTCTTCTCCTTCTCTGCCGACTCCTCACTTTGAAAACGATTTTTTTTTTTTTAACATTCGGAAGTGATGAAGACCATGCCGGAAGTGATGAAGACATGCCAAAAGTGATGAAGACCATGCCGGTAGTGATGAAGACCATGCCGGAAGTGATGAAGACCATGCCGGAAGTGATGAAGACCATGCCGGTAGTGATGAAAACCATCTCGGAAATTATTATTTTTAACATCGTCGGAAGTGATGAAGACCATGCCGGAATTGATGAAGATCATGCCGTCACTAAATGCCGGCATGCTCGATAGAAATCTATCAATGCCGGTAGTCAAGTGAAAAAAAAATCAATTTTCTGGATACTTTACATCATGTGCCGGCAAAGAAATTTAAGCAACATACTATGCCGTTAGTAGTACCGGCATGCTCGAGAATTAACTGACTATGCCGGCAGTGGATTTTTCAAAACCAGAAAAAATTTCAAAACGCCGAAACGGAATAGGTCGAACATAGCCGGGAGGGGCTACCCCCCCCCCCCGGATAGCGACAAACATTCCCTGATCACAGTTCCGGCATGCTCGACCAATTATAGACCACGCCGGTATTTAGCTTTGGAAGACACTGCTTCCTGTATGTTTTTTTAGTGGTACCGGCATGGTAACGTTAGGATTGAACCATGTCGGTAGAATATTCCGTGGTAGGTAAAAAGTAACTTTTGTACCGGCATGTTTTTTCGGTTGAATACAATGTCGGCTTGCATTTCAAAATGGGGGATATTGTTGGCCGGCATGGACGTAGTATGAATACCATGCCGGTAATGGTGCTGCCGGAATTGTATTCATACTACGTCCATGCCGGCACCGAGCTTTTTCAGCTGCAACAATGGTGGATTCAAAGAAAATAAATCAAATTTTCAACCCATTGGCACCTTTACCTAAGTATTGGGAGTGCTTGTATGTTGAACTAGTTTACTTTCTTGGGTTGGTTCTTCAAGAAACTCTCCATGCTCATAAAAATCATTATCCAAGGGTGTTGGTTCCACAAATAGTTGCAATTGTCAGTTGTTGTCATTAGCAGAAGATTGAAGATATGCTTCTTGTTGTAGTTGAGCTAAAGATTCAGCAGCAATTCTCTCTTCACAATCATGCTCCATTTTCACCAAAAAAAGTTCCCTCTAAAGAAATTCCCCTCCTTCTACTCTCAACTCACTCACCCAAATACAAATAAAAATACACACTAATCATTTATCAAACAATCTTATGAATTTACTAATTATAATTAATCACTAAACCTGATTAGTGAGGGGTAGATTAGGAATTAGGTAAAATACTTAGATAAGGGGTGACCCTGATTTGATATTTGGATCCAGATTTTGTCATTTTCCTCCATCCCCAATTAGTTTTAGTATCCCCAATCACGCGTTCCTTTGAAAGACATCATCATTTATATATAATAGAAACTGCCGTATAATCCTATATAGTTCTTTCTGAATCAAAAGAGACTGCCAACCATGAATACATTTTTTTTTTGCTAACGAGAGTGACAAGGAAAATTAAGCGTAAAAGCAATATCAAATATCAGACCTACTATTAACCTAACAAAAAGGGACGTGAGGGATAGTTTTTCATTTAAAATTAGCTTAAAATTATTGGTCACTACTCAAATTAGATTCAGACTGAATTACATTTCAAGCCTTTCATTCTCCTTCGAGAAAGTATATTTGGTCAAGAAAACAACTATTCAAAATGATCCTTTTCTTACGTCTTTCCTAACAACGTACAATGCTTACTCGAAGATGCAACATTTGTCTATGTCAATGTCCTCTTGGAACTCTTCACCTAAAAACGCTAGTTAGACATATATATATTGAGAGAGGGAATGTTGGCTGGGGGAAAAGATGCATTATGGCGAAGATCATAGTGGTAGAAATTCTACTGATTCCTAAGTTGAAAGAACTTTAAAAGACAAAATTACTACGGAGATTACTCAAAAATGCAACAGTGCACGAAGGTCAGATCAGTGTGTATACACATTGTAATTTTGTTCAACATTTCCACCATTAAACTGCATGTATTCGACTCTATATGGATCAGAGAGGTAGAAATTCTACTGATTCCAAGGTTGAAAGGACTTCAAAAGACAAAATTACTAGGATTACCAAGCATTGCTCCCGGATCCACACTAGCATCCTTTTGTACATACAACAAAATTTTGTGTTCTGAAACAACTCATATATTGATCACAAGCAAAAATAAGCTGATATAGACAACAATCGAGTTACTCAGTAAAGAATCAATTGGAGCATGGAACCTAAAGTTTTCAGTGAGAGAACTCGAGAAACCGGGTTTTTATTAGAAGCGCTAAGTTTTGCATAGAAGTGTAAAAAGACATTAGGAGCAGACGAGCAGTGACGGAGTCAGGATATTTTATCTGAGGCCCGGGACACGTACATATTGTGGCAGGTCAAGGGTACCACCACTGCACAACACGAAAGTTGGGGCTGCCACGAATTTTTAAACAACTTTTTCTTATTTTTTTGGCTTCAAAAGGTTCAACGAGATAATACACATGTGCTTAATGTATTTTAATTAATGGTGTGTTTGGTTGCGGAATTTACATTTCCAAAAGATTTATAATCCCACAGATTCTAAATTCGGGATTCATGCAAATCTATATATGTTTGGTAACAAAGTAAAAATCCTGGGGTTCTTGCAAATATCGGATATGAAATTCCTCGTACTGTTTGGCATCACCCTCAAAATCGTGGGATTATTGGAAATCCCCAGTTTTAAATGCTATGTGGAGTTTGGTTGATTTTTCCTTAGAGCATCTCCAATGCAAAGGGTTAAGGTCATCCTATGTGGAGGTCTAATTAACACTTTCTTATGTGTGTGTCATTACTAAATGACAAAAAAAAAAGATAAAGGTAAAACTTTTTACCTAAAGTTGATCTCCAATCCCCAAGATATTATTTAACAAACTTTATTTGAATCTAAAGACAAAATGATGATGTGGCTTTAAGATCCAAGGTCATAGAGAAAGCCATGTCATCTATCTTTGTGACCTTAACCTTTGTATTGGAGATGGATATTTGGTGCAAAAGGTCTAAAATTCTAGGTGTCATTCAATTTTTAGACCTTTACCCCTTACATTGGAGATTCTCTTTAAAAAAAAAAATCTCAATTTAATATTATCAAGAAAATAAAAAGACAAATATTAAATAATATAATCACTAGATAATCAAAATCTTAATCCATATAAACCTAAAATAAAATTTATAGTAGTATAAGTAATTGCTAAAGAATAACCAAGTACGGCTTATTTTATGGTAATCTTGTCGTCGTAATATTTTTAATAAAAACAACGAAGAAAAATGAGCATCTCTAATGCAAATGGTTAAGGTAATTCTAGGTGGAGGTCTTATTAATACCTTTTTTGATGTGCGTCATTGCTAAATGACAAAAAAAAAAAAGGATTTTTCACCTAAAGTTTATCTAACACTTTATATTTAAATTTAGAGACAAAACGATGATGTGCACTTAAGACCCGGGGTCATGAAGAAAGTTAGACTTTCTCCTTTACTCCCACTTGGCCATGTCATTTTTTTTCATGACCTTCACCCTCGCATTGGAGATTAAAAGTTTGGTGCAAAATGTCTTAAATCCTAAGTGTCATGATCATCTCCAATGCAAGGGGTCAAGGTCATCCTATGTGAAGGTCTTATTTGCACCTGTAATATCCCGATTTCGACAGTGGTTAGCCGAA
Organism: Papaver atlanticum; assembly: GCA_023531105.1. Taxonomy (NCBI): domain Eukaryota; kingdom Viridiplantae; phylum Streptophyta; class Magnoliopsida; order Ranunculales; family Papaveraceae; genus Papaver; species Papaver atlanticum. Next base: position 1,027,528 of record JAJJMB010015001.1, read on the forward strand.
TGGAATATAAGTAATGGTTTGTCCTTTCTTAACACCGAGGCCTTTTCAGCACAATTGGCTCTAGAGTTGGAAGAAAACTCTACAGTTAAGCGTGCTCGGGTTAGTGCTCGGGCGGGAGTAATCCAGGGATGCGTTACCTCCCGGGGAGTTGCTACTGGATAACCGCAGCGGTGCCCATTGAAAACCCCACACTTCCGAATAACCGCAGTGACATCCCGGGAAGCTGTTGTTGGATAACTGCAGCGGTGCCCATTGAAAACCCCACACTGCCGGATAACCGCAGTAGCTAAGTGGGAACAATATCGGTGGAGGGACGGGTCATTACAAATGGTATCAGAGCCGATGACGGGTCACCTGCTGAGGGTGGAAGGTACACTGGACGGGGTTAGTCCAAGTGCTTCTCATGAGGGGCAGGGAACGTCGGAGATCTGGGCTTGTATATATATTCCGGAGTCGATGACGGCTCTGATTTAAGGTGGTGGTATTGTAATACCCGATTTCGGCAGTGGTTGGCTGAGTGGAATATATGTAATGGTTTGTCCTTTCCTAACACCGAGGCCTGGCTCCAGAGTTGGCAGAAAACTATGCAATTAAGCGTGCCTAGGAAGGAGTAATCCAGGGATGGGTGACCATCCGGGAAGTTACTGTCGGATAACCGCAGCGATGCCCGTTGAAAACCCCTCTCCGTCGGACGACGGCAGTGGCTAAGTGGCCACAGTATCGGTGGAAGGGTTGGTCATTACAAAAATGGTATCATAGCCGACGATGGGTCACCTGCCGAGGGTGAGAGAGTACGATGGACGGATTAAGTGTCAGGTACTGTTCTCATGAGGGGAAGGGAACGTTGGAGATCTGGGCTTGGATATATTCCGGAGTCGAGGACGACTCCAATATAGGTGGTGGTATTGCAATATCCCGATTTCGACAGTGATTGGCCGAATGAAATATATGTAATGGTTTGTCCTTTCTTAACACCGAGGCCTTTTCAGCACAATTGGCTCCAAAGTTGGCAGAAAACTCTGTAGTTAAGCGTGCTCGGGAAGGAATAATCCAGGGATGGGTTACCTCCTGGGAAGCTTCTGCCGAATAACCGCAACGGTGCCCGTTGAAAACCCCACACTGCCGGATAACCGCAGTGGATAAGTGGGTACAGTATCGGTGGAGGGACGGGTCATTACAGCACCATTTGACAAGAAATTATGAAGGTAAAACTTTTTAGCCAAAGTTCATATCCAATCCCCTGGGTCTTATCTAACACATTTTATTTAAATTAGAGACAAAAAGATGATTTGGACCTAAGACCCAAGGTCATGAAGAATGTCTAATCTAGACTTTTTTCTTTACCCCCACTTAGCCATGTCATCTTTCTTTAAGACCTTCACCCTTGCATTGGAGATGCTCTAAGAGATCAAAATGTCTTTGTAGATATCTTTATTTGATGATTAGATTTAGTGGTTAGGATATGTATTTTTTTTTTTTTTATCTCTGCACAACTCTAGTAATTATCGATCAAAAAAAAATTGAATTATTGATTAAGTGGAATCTTATATTATCCAAGACTAGATATTTACCTTCCCAAAAACTTGAGAAATACTCATCAACTTCTTCTTTCTTTGCTCATATCTAGTCCTTCAGGGGCTAGATCTGAGCAAAGATTTATTGTTTATAGTAATTGCAATATAGATGATTTTGATTTAGGCGTTATTTTCGTTGTTTTTAATAATTTCTTCGCTATTTGGGGTGATTTTACCTGCACTTTTATAGTGAGTGATTTTTTCTAATGATTTGTTCGTGTTTGGTCATCTTGATACAAGTCGTCGGTAATTAGGCACGGGCAAGATCAAGTTCTTCTTAATCAGAAAATATATTTAGGGCTTTGGGTTATTCGTTGCACATGAAGAATTTTTTGGAAAATCACTCATCATCCATAAGAGTATCTGTTTTCCAAGAAGAAAACCCATCAAAATGGTCGAATTATAATCTCAAGTACTATTTCTTCCCTAATCTCAAAGTACAAGATTTGGGTGATATCGTTGTATATTGTTCTAACATTTCGCGATTTATTTTTGTTTTGCACCTTTCTTTGTATTTGTTTCATGTTATGATGTACTTGTTTTTCCTGAAAATCATCGTGTAAATGTTTCTTATGGATTGAGATACTTATGGTTTGATGGTAAAAAAAATAATTATTTGTACTGGTAAATACTTTCTAATTTGTATATAAACTAGCGAGATAATTATGAATTAATTAGACAAACTTATAAAATTTTACCCCATCGATATGAGGGATCGATCCAAATTTGTAATATTCACTAGTATTTAGTTTTTCCTATGAATTTATTCGAAATTGGATACTCACTTCATAAGGAAAGTTAGACTCAAACTAATAAAACATTAATGGTCACACCAGATGGATTGAATTAATATGAAAAATAGATAGGGCATGTTACGGGTAATATATATTGATTTTTCATACTTTTATGAATGAAAGGTGTAAATGTGAGAATTCAATACATAATCATATTAAAAGATGGTATAGTGAAATGCTCATCAATTATTGTAATTACCAAGTAATAATTTAATTATAGATCAATGTTCTTAATCAATATACAACTGTATTTCTGTTAGAAAAAAAGAACATTGTTCCACGGTATTTTTTTAATTCTCTAATACACGGGCTATTTTTGACGGTTCGCGAACTGTTGATTTTAAGAGGTTCTTGGATACTTTTTGTGTTTGAGTACACGAACTGATTTGGAGAGTTCGCAAACTTATCAAAACAAAAAGTTCTCGAGCTCCGAGACGACAGAATATACACGAACTGTTTTGATAGTTCACGAGTTGTTTTGGTCTTGAGAATTTTTATACTCAATCTGATGCTTGTCGATTTCCGGACAACTAACCATTGTTATTGGGATAACCACATGGTGCACAACGTATATTTCGACTAATATTTGGTTGTACATTTATCCTTTGTGATTCAAAGAAAACTTGTCACATGCATGCTTACATGATTAATCTATATGGAGAACTTAAGCTTGCTTGGTAAAAAAGTAATTAGTAAACATGGAAACTAGTTCACGAACTCAGCTTTGTTTGTAAGCTACTAATCCTTGTTCATCACATGTACTGGTTGCGGCTATAGTCATCCTCTAAAGACCAGAGTTTCCTCTGGAGAAACTGTATCAGGTTACGACTTTTAAAGCCTCGATGCTGGATTCGTGAAGCCCGGTCAGACTATCTTTTACCTAATAAATATTTATTATTCGGATCTTATTCTTATTGATTTTTTTAGTTCTCGAACTATAGATCAGAAACAAGATAGATAATGGATATAATTTCAACAAATCGAGCGAAGATATGAGTTGACTCAGTGTAGTTACAAGTTTCTTAGATTTGTTTTCTCAATCAATGATTTCGACTCATATTTCGATTACTAGTTTATTATGATTGTTTGTTTCTAAGTTTTTTATTCTCTTTTTTCATCATCTCAACTAGTTTTCATTCTTTATTCATGAGTCTCAATTTATCTGTATCTTTAAGATCAGTTCGTTCTTAGACTTTCCCATTTGTTTTTCCCATCTTGCATACTTTCTTCTTTGATTTAAGATTCACTCTTAATGTGTTGCTAGTTTCTTTTGCATGGCCTGGTTAGTTCGTCAAATCATGGGATGCATTCAGTATTGGACATTTGCTCTTAATGTTCTCCTTCAATTTTCGATCTTATCTCAACCAATTCCACAAGTATCGTCAATGTATTTAGCAGTATTGCAACCCATCAGTTCTGTGATTGAATCAAACAATATGTTTCAGTATTATCTTGATTATCAGTATGATTTCAATAGTATCATCGAGTTACATGTGTATCGTATAGTCAAACCGATTCAGCTCATTCAACCAGAAAATTTAAAATTTCAAACTTTCCCCCTCTAAAGCTCCGTAACTTCAGCCAATATTTCTCCCATCCGAGATTTAATCAGTTGACTACTGCACAATTCAAGTCTGAATATTTCCTCATGCAAGATTGGATCATCCCCTTTCTAGTTATAAAAGATAACCATTATATTTTGGTAACTAATTTTGGTTATTTTAGCTGTCATTCATATCCTTATAAACAAAAAACTCTCGTCAGTCAGAATACCTCTTTCTTTTCGTGCAACAAAATAAATCTTATGGAAACTATAATGGCCTCTTCCTCAAGATCTTAAGTTTCATCCATCACTAACAAGATGCAGAACACCACAATTAGAGATATTTGTGCCAGACAAATGTGATCGCTGTCGTAGGCGTCAAAAATAAATTACACTTTCTCACTACTCAAAATATATAATATAGTATGTGATAAGAAAGAGTTCGTTCCACGGGAGGTTTATGTTGTTATGCAAATTTCAGTTTCTTAGTAACCAAGGGGGGATTTTGATTTTATCAAAGCAAATAAGAATAATTGAAAGCAAAGTAAATAATTAAAAGTAATCAATAAGAGGAAGATATTGGTCACGGGATAGTATCATTCACAAACATGTATTTTCATCAATGACTAGAATTGAAATTTTAATCTCTCATTTACTAAAAGTCCTAGGATATCTTGATCGCAAGAATATCCCGTTTATTTCCCGATTTTATCACAAACACATTAAAAGATGCACATGTGAAATCTACCTAGAAAGCAACCTAAAGTGTAAAAGCACAATTAAGTTTAACTCCCTAAGAGCAATAAGTTCTATGAAATAAGACTAATCAAAGCAATCAAACGTGTAAAAGCACTAATTCGATTTAACCAAGGTTATGATTCATATGTGACTAGTAGGATATATCACTACAAGCACTACTCACAATTATGCTACTTGTGATCAGAAATTATTCAACTTTTACGTATTGAAAACCCTAATCTAGCAATAGGTATGAATGCAAATCGGATTAATTCCGGACTCAACCAAACAAGCATTCAAATCATATAACAATATTAACCACGAATCATAAACAATAAATTATTGAGACAAAACTAATTCATTGATGCAAACATTATATTTGAGAAATCAACTTTATCCCATAACCAATAATAGTATTTAGCTACTCATAGCTATGGAGTTCATCATCATAATATTAAAGTAAAGAAGATAAAAAATAAATGAAAGCAAACCCTAGTCGCCGCTCTCCAAAACTCCAAGTAGAATAATACATGATAACCCAAAAGAAGTAGAAAACTTTTCCTTTTTTGTAGCTCTTCTTAGGTCGAGTCTTCAAAAGTCCAATAGATAGATGTCCACCAAGCCCATATGTGAGGAATACCCATGTAGAAAATATGCATAAAAAGTATCACAGGAAGTACCAAAACTTGACCGGAAATAGACCGGCAGTTGGCCAGTAAACAGCTCAGGTTACCGGCAAAGTCCACCCCGTCACCGGTCAAATCTAACAGTCAATCGTCTAACATAAGAGTCAAGATAACGGTCATTAACGGCGTTACTGAGTCAGGGCCGAGACAGCCATCTGACTCAGCTGAGTGAGTTCCTAGGCCAGAGTTGCAAAGGCCTGAGCCAATTGCATAGGCCATAACTACTGTTGCGCCATCACAGCCTCAGGCCAAGCTACCACTTGTTCCACAGCCTTCAACCTCAATTGCATCTCTGTCACAACCAGTCCATTGCAGTAGCACTACCATTCTACCATGACCTGCAATCTTCCTTGTACCCACTTAATCTCTACTACAACAGCACCATACTCCCTTTGTAGACAACCACCAGTTGTGCTGCATCTTCTCTACTGCTGTTTCATTCTCATTAGCTGCAACACCACCAAAATCATTCCCAGTTCATTACAGCCCATGCCTGCTTACCAACACAATCAGTTACCACTGCCATACACCACCTTAATCTTCACCAGACCACCACTGTATTCCAGCTGCAGCTACATCTCCTACTGCTTGTTCTTCCTCTCCATTCTGACTGCCGACAAACACAGCCATTGTGACCATGGCAGTAACACCATCTCCATATTCAACTGCAGTTGCACAATCATTCAACCAACAGCATCATCCACATCTCTGCCCATCACCAGCTGCAAAGGAACAGCACCACTATCTTGTCACAACTTCCGAGCATCAAAACTCTCTTAAACTCTGCTCAAAACATCACAACAGCACCTCAAGGCCAACTTCATAACCTGCAATTGCTTCCACTCCATCGACTGCGAAACCACCATAACTCGAACCAACAAATTCCATGGCACATTTGTCTTCTATCACTTCCTGCAGCTCAGCTCATTAACAACACATGACTTTTCTCAGATCCACAAACATTGCAGCTCCCAGTTCCAGCTACACTTCTTACCAACACAATCATTTCATACCTGCAACTCAACCTCCTTCCAGTCAGCTTATTCATTGCAGCATCAACTCAACCCTTCACTGCACCAGCAGCACAATTCCATTCATTCCAGCCCTGCATCCTAAACATTCATCTATTCATCACATAGCACCAACAACAGCTCCATATCTTCACTGCTTCAATGACAAACTCCTCTTACAGAACCACAACTCCTGTAATCCATGGTAACAACCACCAACACAGAGACGATCACTTCCTCAATTCTTCCCTGTAACATTTACAAGACCACCTGCAATTCATTCCACCATTCTACCAACTCTGTATCTTCATTACTCAAACAGATTCAGAAACCCATTTGCTCAGAAAACATCAGAACCACCTCTTGCAGCTTCATTTCAGACCAAGAACCAACATCAGATCCACCACAAGTTCAAACCCCATCACCTGCTGTCATGAGCACAGCTTCAATTCTCACACAACCCATCTACTCAATCACCAGTTCCTGAACTTCTTCCCATCTTCTTCTCCCTGTTTTCTCAGCTGAACACAAACTCAAAACCTTATCTGAATGCAACAGCATCTTCAATCTTTTCTCTGTGTTGTTTAAGAATCAATTACAGCACAAATTCTTGAGATTAAGCACACACCCAAGCTTTATCAACCCTTGAATCAATCATTAACATCACCAGATTCTTAAATCGATCGTCTTCAACAAAACCCTAACTTCTCTCAACTGAAATCTCTGTTCTTCATCAGTTCATCTTCTCTGAATTTAAGCAACTTATCTGTTCCTCTGCACCAACAACTCGCAGCCATTTCCCTCTCCATTCTTACCTGATCGTGCTTTCGAAATTCAGCAGCTGAGCCGCTGCTTCTCGTTTCTCTTTTTTTCTCAATTTCAGGCAAATAATTGTAAGAGAAAGGCACTTCTATGGATTTTAGGTTTAGGTAATGATTGAAAATCCTATAGGCACCAAGCAAATTGATACAGGCCACCAAATTCATGTATAGCTTGTCAGTTTCAGATAACCGACACCTTAATTCTTTGACTCAACTGTCAGTTACGGGAAACTGACAGCTCTTTCTTCGCCTCTACCTTGCACAACCTAGCCCGCTCCAAGTATAGCTCGCATGTGAATTGACCTTTTTGTCTTTTACGCTCCAAATGGACGTTTTCTCCTTCTTTTGCTCATAGTGACTCCATTGCACCTAATAAACTCAAAAGCAATCATAAGATACATATTTTACAAGAAAACTCGCAAAGAAAGCATAAACTATAGATAAATATCAAGGTGTTTACAACACCTATCAAAATGCGAAGGGCCGTAGGAGCTAAAATTGCTATTGTTCAAGCTGCGGATGATTGGAGCACCACCTTGATAGGAAAGCTTTTCTTTAAAGACCCGATAGAGACAGATGTTGTAAGGAAGGTGGTTAAAGTTTTATAGAACATATATAGAACTAAGGAGGTGAGAGCTTTTGATAAAAATATTTTCCTCTTCAAGTTCCACACTGTTGAAGTAATGAATGCTATTTTGACTAGAGGTCCATGGAATGTCAAAAAATGCCATCTTAATCTGTGAAAGATTGTTTTTTCTCGGCTCAAGAATGGAATGTTCAATTCCAAAATATCTTGTTAGAACATCATTCTATATCTGTTATTAATGATGCAATTAAAGAACTAGGTACAAAAAATTGGACAGATCCTGAAGACTGCAAATTAAAATTTGGAAGTACTATTACTGCAAGAATTAAAATTGATCTTTCAAAACCTCTCCATAGAGGTGGGTAGTGGAACACTGCTGCTGGTGATGTTACTTGGATTCACTTCCATTAGGAAAGACAACCTCATAGTCTTTGCCCCAAGTGTTACACTATTGATCATAATGAAGATGAATGTGAGAGGGTAGCTGATGATTTAATGATTTCGAAGATTTACTAATGAACAATACATCAACTATATCCATGAAATAAAAACATCTTACGGAGTTGAAATAATTGAGGATATTGATCTTATGATTCAGAAAATATGTGAAGCGAGTGAGAAACTTATAAAAGAAGCGGAAGAAGAAGAGACATAAGTGGAAAATATGCAAAACAAAAGGACTAAAATAGTTTCTGAAGCTACTGACATTCAGGACTTGGATTCCATGGAAAATAATACTGAAACACTAGTACCATCAACTGGGTTGGATGATATGGAACATGATCTGGTTGAGGAAGGAGACTTGGGGGAAAATGAGACTTCTCATGAGATGAACGGGGCCCCAACTAATCTGGTAATAATCCGAAAATTCTTTTCTAAATTTTCTTTTCTTCCTCCCAAATTTTACTATTATTCTCTTTCTGGTTTTCAACGTTGTCCTGCATGCAATTTATTGTTTCATCTTTTTACGTACATAGGAAACCCTACTATTAACTTGAGTATCAAGTTTTCCCCTTTTACATATCAAAAAATGAAAACTTTGAGATGGAACTGCCATGGTTTTCTAAACCTAGAGACCATTTGATGCATTTTAAAAATATTCACTCTCTAGATATCATCTTCTTGTCAGAGACAAAGATTAATGATGATAGAATTTTGAATCTCACTAATGCTTTAAGATTACCTAATAAATCTTATGTACCCTCTATTGGTCAGGCAGGTGGTATAATTCTCCTATGGAAATATGGTTTCTCTTTAGATATTTTAAACTCATCAAATGATATGTTTCATGCTCTTGTTAAAAATGATCCTAGCAAAGGTGAATGGTTCCTTTCTTGTATTTATGTCACTTCTTATAGACATGAACAACCTAATCAGTGGGAATATATCAACAGATTAATCACCTCAGTTAATATTCCTTGGGTTCTTATAGGTGATCTTAACATTACTATGAATAAGTATGAGAGAAACACCAACTCTGAATCCACATCTCCTGAAGTTCTAAATAGTATTAGAGAATCAGACCTTCATGACCTGGGTTTTAATGGTAACCTTTTCACTTGGACTAGTAATAGCCATGAAACTGGTAAGATAAAATCTAGACTTGATAGGGCCCTAGTGAACAGTGAGTGGTCTCTTAGCTACCCAGATGCCAAACTTTTGAATCTAACTCAAAAAGGTTCAGATCACTCTCCCATCCATTTGACTATGTATAATAAAACTAGTCTTTCAGGGAAAAATTGGATTTTTTTTGAACATTGGCAAACAATACTTGTGAAGATGCTATTATGAATGCTTGGAAAACTAACAAGACAGGTTCTGCAGTTTTTATCTTCTCTGATAAGTTGTCTAATACTAGACTCTTATTATCTCAGTGGAGTAAAAATACTTTTGGTCTTATTAATTCAAAAGTCTCAAGTCTTCAACAAGAGTTGTCTCAACTGCAAGCTACTGATGTGCAAGGTTGTAATACTGCTGAAGTTTTGAAGCTGGAAAATGAGATTGATTCTCTTAATGAAATACAAGCTTGTTCTAACAGACAAAAAGCTAGGGATCATTTTTATAATGATATGGACAGAATTTCATATTAGAGCAAATCAAAGAATAATCATAAATAAAATAGATTCACTGCAAGTTGCTGATGGCTCATGGTGTCAAGACAGAAGTTCCATAGATGATCTCTTGGTGTCTCACTACAAGAAAATTAGCACAACTTCTAATCCTTCTGATAGTTATCTTTTTCTTCAGCATATACCTACTTGCATATCAGAACATGATAATGTGGACTTAGTGGCCATCCCAACTGAACTAGAGATTCATCAAGCATTAATAACTATGGATCCTTGGACTTCACCTGGACCTGATGGCTTCCCACCAGGTTTTTATTAATCTCAATGGTAAGTGGTTAAAGAAGATGTTTGCAGTACTGTTAAGGTTTTCCTCAATACTTGATTTCTCCTCATGACTTAATTTCACCATAGTTACTTTGATTCCCAAGACAACCTCAGCTCATAAGCCAGAAAATTTCAGGCCATGTGACAATTCGTACCTCTTTTTCGGGTTTAAGTGAACCCATTAACTAAATTATGCGCTTATAGTGCCTAAAAGTCTATTACTCCTGTGCCTTTAGCACTCTTAGGTTATTCCTTAGCAATAATGATGATGATTAGCATGTGTGGTGAAAACTCTAGATATTTTAATGCATGTTTTACGCGTGTCGTCTAAGGGAAATTCCTATGGTAATGGTCAGATGAAAACTTTTGTTGAGCCAGGTGGATGGCCAAACAGGTTTTTCCACTATGGTAAAGCATTGGGAGGTTGATCATCAAGCGCCAGAACTTAAGAGTTAAGACACACGCTGGCGTTCACAAAAATATCGTCGACGTTAGAAGAACAAGCGCTGGCGCTCAAATCATAAACGCGACGCTCGAACATAGACCGCTGGCGTTTGTAGGAAAAACGCCAACGGATAGTTATTTTAAATTCAAAATTCACTTTTTTCCTTTATAAATTACCATCATTTTCAAACAATTCACTCACACCAAAATTCACTTCTCTTTAATTTTCTCTCTAAAATCTATTTCAATTTTTTAGTTTATTGTTGGTGAAATGGCTGAAAAGGCAATCACACTTTTTTGCGATGCAAAACTTAAAGCTGCTGTTTTTAAGATATGTGGGAGTTTTAAAAAGATTGAAAATTGTAAGAGGGAAGTGCAAGTTTTTGAAGTTGCTCCAAGAAAATGTTCCGCTAAAAGGCAAAGAAGAGCTCCAGTTTTGAAAGTTAACAACAAAAAATTCAAAAACAAAGGCGAAACTGTCAAAGAGCGCGTTGAATGGAAAATACGTCAAATAAAGATAAACAGGAGGCCAAAACTTGTACTTGATTTTTATTGAAGTTGTTTAGTACTTTTTATTATTGTCTAAGTTTATATCTTGTAAAAGAATTGGCAGTAATATCAATGAATGAAAATATTTAGATTTTAAAATAGATTTCCACTACAGATTAAGCGAAATTTATTACAATTTAAACTTGCAAATAACATAAAACTACATTTTAATAAACCACGGCAAAAACATCAAACTACATCAAATCCAGCGACATTCTCTTTGTAGAGTTCATAACATTCAAAATGCTTAAACTCTCTTCCGCTTTCTTCAGTAAACTTGGTCTGAGCGATAGTTTTCTGTAAAACAGATAAACAACAAGTTCAGATATTTATGATGCAGTTGATTAGTGAGGACAAAGGTAAGATACTCACCAGTTCTTCGTTGGATAATCCAGAATAGCTACGGTGAACCATCCACAAAACTTCCATATAATGTTTGACTTCCTTAATGATGAATGCAATTCTTAGTTCTAGGCTCTTATTGTTTCTTATGGTTTCGTTCCGCGATGCTACAAAATGTCCCAATACTTTTTCCCAGAAATAGTCACTGTTTATTGGTCTTATCATACGATGTAACCAACATCGAACAAGAGTAACATCTTCTTCCATTGTCAAGACGGGGAGCGGCATTCGAGTGTAGTGCAGATGTGCTTGAGATGGACCATCTTTTATAATTCTAAAACACGCTTCGTAACGAAACGGTTTACCATTAGCTTCCTCTCAATTATCAAGAGCTATTTGGATCACTTCATTTTCGGTTACATCGATGAACTTTTATCGATCAATTTCCATTACCAGAGCAAGAAATGGCTAGACTGCAAGCCTAATAGATTGAAAACGAGCACGCAATCAACGGGCATCTCGGTTTCCTGGGTTTCCCGTTAGTGAGAAAAACATTGAAAAAACGTTCTCCCAAAAAGAACCGTCTTGAAAGCCCATACCAGTGATTACCCTATGAAGAAAATATGCTTTGCATATAGTTATATCCTCTTCTTCAGTAAACTTTGGACCATGATTTCTAACAGAAATTTCTGCAGAGTGAGAGAGATTAAGAGTTTTAGAAAAAAAAAAAGAAGAAGAAGATGCGATTTTGGAGATGGGAAGAATGGAATTTATAGGTCGAGAAAGAAAATTGAGACGTTGGAAATTTAGCCGTTGGCGTTTGTAGTAAAACCACGTGGCTTTCCTTTAAGCGCTCGTTTGAATTACCATAGGAGTTGGCGTTTGTAGTAAAACCGCCCGTTTGAATTACCAACGCCTATTTTTTTGTTATAAATACAACACTAGGGGTGGCCTCTCAACCAAACCAACAGATTTCTTTCTCAACATCAACCATGTTTTCTAAAGGCAAAGCGAAGAAAATATTATGTGTCGAAGCAAAAGAGGTTTGTCCATTATGTTTCATGGATTATCACAGTCTTATGCAATGCCCTTGGATGTATTCAAAGTGTCCGCGGGAAGGTTGTTCACGCATCAGAATGGTGATTGAATCACAACCGGAAAAGCTCAGGTATTTGCAATGCCAAGATCCCAACTGTCCAGAGGAACCACATATGCTAGATGATGCTATGGAGATTAAAAAAAAAAAAAAAAAAAAAAAAAGATTGCAACACTCTGCAAAAACTTCAAACTTAAAGCCAAATTGAAGAAGGAGTTATTACACTGCAAGCATTGTGGATATGGAGATCACAAATACAAACATTGTCCACAGAGAATCAGTGGATGCTCAAAGCCCGATTGCAAGACTTTTATGCATTTGCGGACTTCTTATGAATAAGACACATATGGAAGGCATTTATGGGAATGTCCTACGTGTTTTTTGGTGGAGTGGGATGATTGAAGTTGAAGGACAAATCGATTCACTATGGTATTATGTTATTTAGTTTGTTGTTTATTTTATGTTATTACGATTATCTAAAACCAAACATGTGGATGTCTTCACATTTGCACCATCAATATCATAAGTAATTTAAATTTTTCCTGGATTAAACATTGCACCATCAACCTCATAAATAAAAACATACTGCATTGAACAACCACATCATACATGAGAATAAAAGAAATACATTAGATTAAAACAACTACTACATAGGCGTCAATTCTCGGTGGGTGGTGGAATTCCTAGGGCGATATAGGGATCGTATCTGTTGAGCACCCTAAGAATGTTGAAACAAGCATGGAAGTCGAAAGGACGACCACCGTGAGATGCTGCCCACATCGCTAGAGTTCTGGGTTCCACTTCATGTTCGGCTTCACCGTTGGGCTTATTTTTGTGATTCTCAATTAGTAAAGCGATGAACTCCGATACATTCCTACTAATTGAACTAAAACGATGCGACAATCCGTGAGAATCACGCCCATTAATGTTCCCCGTTTCAGCGGTGAACATTCTGTAAACTTTCTCCCAGAAAGTCAACGTCGATTCGGCTACATTACTTAAGATAACATCTTGTGTGTGAAAAACAAAGACTCTACAAATAGCTAAATCCTCCTGTTGAGTGAATCTAATACCACGAACTCTGTGAGGCATTTTTGTAGATGATTTGAGAATGAAGAATGTGTGAATTTAGAGTTGAAATGAGGAGTATTTATAGAATTCAAAAATTATAGCCGTTAGATCACAAGAGTTTTCAGCCGTCCAGATTCAGCCGTTGGCGCTTTTATGTAAAACTCAGCGCTTTTAGGAAGGACGCTGGCGCGTGAAATAAGAACTGGCGATGCAAGGACAAGCGCCAGCGTTGGTGCCAAGCTCGTCCATCCTTCCATCAAGCGCGCGCTACATGTTCCATCTACATCCATTTTTCATGTTTGTTAAGTCCATAGTAGGAGCAAAATCAACAAACTTGAAGTTTGTTGAGTGACTTGAGTCCATAGGAACTGCTATAAGGAGCTGGTCATGGGTAATTTGATTCCTTGGTAATGTAAAACCAAAGCAGAAAGATAGAGAAAAAAAAAATCTTCTCCTTCTTCATCTTCTTTCCCTTTACTTTTCGGTTCCTCTATTTTCTTTCTCTGGGGATTTCTCTCATTCCCTATAAATTTAGAGATTATGGCTAAAATCACGAAAAGTTAAGCTATGTGGAGAGAGTTTGAGTTTGGAAATCCATCAAGGTTGGCGCTGTGATTACCTTGTTTATTTCGAATTAAATTCAGCGAATGGAGGTAGGGAAAAATTTCATCCTTTTTGATTTTTCTATCTGCAAGTTCTGATTTCTTCATGCAAATGGCTTGGGTTGTTTATTGAATGAAAGTGATTATTTTTCATGTAAAATTGATGTTCAGATTGTCTAATTGAGTTGAGTATTTTATTTTTCCTCATTTACAAATGATGATGTGTTTTGGGGAAGTAAATAATTTTGTTGTTGATGATAATTTTGTTGGTTCAGAACTTCTTAATAAGCCTTTGTATTTGAAGCATGTCACTTGCTTGATAATTTTACCAAAAGAAATGTATTTGCTTGGAATGATATGCTACTGACTATTCACATCACAATAGAGATATCCACACTTGAGCTCTTTTCCTTGTTGATATATTTAACGGATATGAATCTCAATCCTGATAATATTAATGATGAGTTAACTAATAACTTATTATTGAGAAAAGTATATTAAGAAGAACCGGCAAAGGAGAGTGGTTCGTTTGTTGGAATTTTAGTATGGTTGTAGTCAGTATGTACAGAGTTTTTGTCTCTTTGCCTTCTGCACACATTCCTTTTTATCCATGCTTCTATTGTTTAAATTTGGTTAGAAATCCTAGCATGTGATTAGAAGGAGAGTTGACTAATTTCAGTAGTTAGCTGAGTATAAATGAAGTTTTGTTGAAATGCTTATAGGACTGTAATTCCGTCAGAATTGTAAGGCATTGGTCATTTTATTTGCTAATTTCTATGTACGTTGCTTGACTACATTTTTGCTTTGATTTAATTTAAAAAGTTTGGGTAGTGAGTTTCGTGACCTTTGTCTAACATTTTTCATGTGTTGTGCTAATATCAAGTTGTCTTTGATTAGCTAAAAATGGTGATGTCAATGACTAATTAATCAAGTCTAAACTATTGATCATTAGTAAGTTGATATACTGACAATGATTTGGCTTGCAGTATGAAAAGGTTCACAATTTGTATACAACTTTATCAGGCTTCTTAATATTATAATGTGATTTGATAAATAGCTAATTAATGGATATTCATCTGCGATGTTTAAGTACATAAATGGTTGCTGATCGACTAATTAATTAACTTCTTTTTTGAAATAGCTATGAATGTCAGATTGAAAACGTAAAGTTATTTATGAAATGCAAATCGTTGTTCCATGATGGCGTAGGAAGAATTATTAGATCCTATAGCAATTCTTGTCGTAGGGTATATACTTATCCATAAATGTACGTAGCTAGAATTGTGGTTTTGAATCAATCAATTTTGTACAATTACTTTTGTGAAGGTTAATTTAGCTACTAATTTTGTCATTGGAAAATGGGTTAATTAGTAGCTTGGTAACACGAGTGTATATCTCTTGAGCACCAAGATGGGTTACTTTCTTCTTGTGGGTGCTAGCTTATATGTATGTATAGATATGTGTCGTAGTTAAGGAATTGAGACGTAGTTCCAATCTACATGCGCTGTAGCTAAGAAATTCGTGGTGATGTTGGGTTCTAGGAAGTCTTTCTGTTGATATCTCATTTTTAGGCTAATTTACTGTGTATCCAAAGAGACATCAGTAAGTGCCAGTAGTGACTCTTGGTGGTTGCGGCCATGGTGTAGAATTTGTGTTGATTTCCGATATGGGTATGGGTTATACATAAAATGTTGTGTGTGGAGGTCTGACTTCGTTGAGTCACGGAGTTCTACGGTTTGGCTTTGGTGCCGACTGTTCTATGTCATTTGAATTGTTTGGCATTTGTTTTAGGTTGGTTAACCATGCCTACTAGTGTGTTGGAAAATTAGGATAACTATATACACTTTGCGACCATGTGATGTTTTTTTTTACATTTAAGTACAAAGGAAATTGTGTCATTAATGACTGACATACTAATACTGTGTCGAGACATACTAGTAAAAGAGGGTTCGACATGTTGGTGTTGTGCCGCTACCGGAGGCAAATGTTTAATGGTAGTTTATTGTCCAATGTAGTTTTTATTGAGATGGATTTCTCAGTTGTCTCTCATGTCTGCTTGACTTGGAATCCTTATGCACTGATTTCGCGCTTTGGGTGCATAAGTTCTACTTGTTTAAACAATAAATAAAGTGATGTGGATTATGCATTATTTACTGTCGAGTTGGGCAGTCTTATGGGTGTCGTATTAATATGCTTATAATCTAGATAGATTAAGCACTATTGTGACCTGGTGTACATGTTCACTTTCTTATAAATGTGTAAATATATGGACACCGTGACATAGTGGCAGTTCATTTTATTTCCACCAGTTCACTTAGCATCCTTACTTTACATGTTAACACGGTTATATGGTATAGCACTTGTTTGAAATAGCTTAATGGTTCAATAACCACTTTGTTGATTCAGAAAACATATTTACTGAATCTTGTGGACAATGAGAATTTGAAAAGGTAGTATATGTTTCAGTGGTAGTTTTCAAGTATTTAATTAGAACCAAGTGTATTTATATGCACAATTATTAGTTTTGTTTGCTAATATTGGTGTCTTATCTTTAATTTAGCAAACTGTACTACAGTACAGGTGAATTAAATGGATAGATTCTCACTGATTAGCTGGGTTCCTATGTAGTGTTTGTTAAAATGTTTTTGTGGTCAAAGAATTTTATTGGTATCTTTGACTGACTAAGAGTAGTGCTCTACTCGTAATTAATTCATTATGTGAACGAAAGTGGAATAAGTTTACTTGATATTAAATTAGAGATAATTGCTACTACTGAGGGTAGTTCATATTATCTAAACAAATATGACGAACTACGGTCTACGGTCGTGTTTGATCCCTACGAGACAGAGAGGGTACGTAGGCAGCCGCTATGCGGTTCAGCACAACTCCGCAAGATTGTTCATATCGTCTGAAAGGAGTTGGTTGCTGCTTTGCAGCTCATACCATCTATTCCGAGATGATTGCAACACTGATATTGGCAACTAGCCAATTTTTATCATCGGTAACTGGCCGATAAGGGGTTGGCAACTGGCCATCCTTTAACATTGGCAATTGGCCAATTTTTATCGTCGGCAACTGGCCATCCTTTAACATTGGCAACTGGTCAATTTTTATCACCGGCAACTGGCCGATAGTGGGTTGGCAACTGGCCATCCTTTAACCTTGGCAACTGGCCATATAAATTGTTAGGATCGGCAACTTGCCGTATATTATTGGCATTGGCATCTTCCATTTTGGCAACTGGCCGTATTAATTGTTAGAATTGGCAACTGGCCATATAAGTCTATTATTTTTGGCAACTGGTCGTCTTTCATTTTGACAACTAGTCGTCTCTCATAATTGGAGAATAAATGCTAAGTGTGCTTGCTTCTAATGCAATTTAGGTAATTCGAATTCGAGTTGCTCAGAAGAATTTGAAGGTCCGGTTATTTGAGTGGCGTATCAGAGAGTCGGAGTTTGCTAAGCGGACCGAAACCCGGTTCGCAGGAAGTCCATATTTTTTGATCCGTCACTGGCCAATAGCTCTGTGTAATACAATTTACAAGTTAATCTCCAAGATCATTGATTTAAGACTCAAGAATCACATGACAAACATCATTTCTCCTATGCGGTATGCCTATGTTCCAGGTAGATTAATATCTGAGAATATATGTTTGGTTCAAGAATTAGTTAAGGTTATGGAAAGGAGAAAAGGAAGAACAGGTCACTTAGCTTTAAAGATGGACATGTCAAAGGCTTTTGACAGACTGGAATGGGTTTTCCTCATTGAAGTGTTGCACAAGTTTGGCTTCCGTGAAAAGTTCTGTCATCTTATCATGCAATGCATAAGTACCACTCAAATTGAGGTTATGATTAATGGTTCCCCTTCGATAGCTTTCAAACCAACAAGATAAATAAGGCAAGGGGATCCTCTTTCCCCTTACCTATTCATTCTTGCCATGGAAGCATTCTCAAGACAATTCAATCATCAAGAGAAAAGGAATCAGTTAACATGTATGAAAATCTTTAAATCAGCTCCAAAGATTAATCATTTATTGTTAGCGGATGATTGCCTTCTCTTCTGCAAGGCAAATCAGGTTCAAATAAATAGGTTAATTCAGGTGATACAAGATTTCAGTGCTTGTTCTGGCCAGTTAATCAATTTTTACAAGTCAGTTGTTTATTTCGGCAACAACATGAGTCCCTCAAGTTGTCAAATTATAAGTGGCATTCTACAGGTCAGGCAATTGGATATATTTGATGAAAAATACCTAGGTCTGCCATTTTTTGTGGGAAGAAACAAAAAAATCCCTTTCTCAACATTCATTCAGAAGATGGAAGAAAGACTCTCAAGATGGGCTAGTATCAATTTATCTGAAACTGGAAGATCTGTGATGATAAGCAATGTCACTGATGCTATCCCTGTGCATCACATGACAAGTTTTAAACTTCCAGACAGCACTATAATGTCATGTACCTGAGTACGATGACAAGGTTGGTGGATAGATTTGAGGATAAACCTCTCTTGATTCGTGAGAATCAAACCTCTCTGAGTTCAACGAACACAGCCTAAGAAGAACAAAGTTCTAATAAGTTGATTAATAATTCATTAGGTTTTCCATTACAGACCACTAGCCTTAAATAGCTAGGTTAAGAGTAAAGACAACTACTATTAGTCACCCTTACAAATGATAAATACTAACAACCCACTCGAATACGATAAGGGCACTCCCCTACGATACCGGGTACATGACATTCCACTCTCCTTGAAAACATCCTTGTCCTCAAGGATGAAGGTGAAATAGAACAGCTCAAGTATCCGCTGGACAACGCCAAGATCCACAATCAAATTACCATACTTGTTATATC
This sequence comes from Papaver atlanticum, assembly GCA_023531105.1. Classification (NCBI taxonomy): domain Eukaryota; kingdom Viridiplantae; phylum Streptophyta; class Magnoliopsida; order Ranunculales; family Papaveraceae; genus Papaver; species Papaver atlanticum. The sequence continues at coordinate 1,046,625 of JAJJMB010015001.1, forward strand.
CATCCCAGTAATGAGTCAGGGAAGCCTGTAAGAGTATATGCATGATGGTAGCCATTGCTTTGGTAACATACCTGGCGAAATTTGCAGCTGCCTTTGTTGTAGTGAACAGTCCCATGTACAAGTGAACTTCCAAATTAGTTGGAACAGTCTCTGGTTCGTTTTTAGCTTGGCAGGTACTCTTGGTAACACCTCGGAAAATGTCAGGCTTGTATGTGTGTACGAAGGGACAATGTAGCTTCCTTACCATGGTAGAGCAGTTGCGCACATTGAGCTGTCCATCACAGTTTGGTGCAAGTTGCTTGAGCTTATAGTAGCCCTTTCTCATGTGATCCTGCAACTACTCCAGAATCTGAATGTGAAAACTAGCCAGCACCACGGAAGTGCAGTCCATTATGAACCACAGAACCTTACTTGCACATGCCACTGACTTCGACACAGCTAGAATGTGCATCACAGTGTGTAAGAGTTGTACTGCCTGCTCCCTTCCATAAGACTTAAGCTCCAACAATTTACCAGCGAAGACTTTTCTAGCATGAGAGAAAGCATAAGTAATCCAGAGAATATCATCAGCACCACTACTCAACCTCCACACTGCACTCCCAACTAATATAGTAAACAGTTCTTGTGCCCAAAACTGAGAAGCAGAAACACACTTGGGCTTGACAACACAATTTGCAACTATTTCATTACGAATCCCAGCTGCACACAATTTGAACTTCCATCTCAAGTTTCCCACCACCAACAGCCTCACACGGAGGAGTTGAATCACCCGAGGCATGAGCTGAGTTTCCGTAATCCCCATGAGAACTGAAATGGTCAAACTCGCATTTGCAGCATTCCCTAGACCTGTAGTGTACAATTTGTATTTCCATCGCAAAAAGTCCACTAGCATCCACAAATATCGAAAATGAAACACCATGAACAAGACCTGAGTTCTCATGCTCCTTATAAAAATTTGGCCCAACAATAATATGCTTTTGCTTGATATGCCAAAATCCCCTTTAATTGCTCACATACAGCCATATAAATCTCTACTTCACCTGTGGGTACTATAAGAAAAATATGCGCAGAAATTTCCTTGAGAACACATTGCGGTACCTCAAATGAACAACACTTACACAGTAAGAAAAAGAATTTTGCGCCACCCTTAACTGACAGATAAATAATTAAAGCACTAAACATCCAATATGAACACTCCCTAACTTTATAAATCAGCTCATGAACAATACCTCTATTGCATTTATCCACTAAATTCAAACCCACAGAAGAAACAAACCCAAATCTAAAATCCCATGTCACAAAACAAGAATTCCACATACTGAGTTCGATTTTTTTCCACGGTCAAATAATGTACGAGCATAATAAAATAAAAGACACAAACAGTCCTTACAAGGGAACTTGTTGTTGAATAACACCCTCGAGCTTGCAAGTTCGGATGAAGCACCCGAATGTGCAGTTGACAGGAACTATGAGACAGAATAACTGAAGTATTGAACGGATATGGCTGTACATTTCTAGTCTTGAGTACCAAAACTGCATCCCTCCTCAGATACAAACCTTTCTCATTCCTACTAGTGCTAGGAACAATAGAGCTGCCAGTAACTGACCCTTTACCACGATCAAAAACTCTACCCATTTTAAGCTGCAAGAGAAAATCAATTCCAACACCACCAAAATTCACAGCCTTACTCTCAGACATTTTAACAAACAGCTTCCTCTCATCATTTACACATAAAAGATGAATCGATTGCATACATGAACAATCTGGTTTATACCCAAAGTAAATAATCAATCGAAGCAAATTGCCATTAGAATTTGAGGATAGAACAACAGACTTACCCGATCGAATAACAAACGAGAAGCATCCAGTTGGAAGCAAAAACGAGCCATACCTAGAAATTTGTTGTAGAGAAAGAGTAACTCGGTCAAACATTGATGGGTCTCTGAAAAATTTGGTCCCAATTTCTCACACTGAGTTCATTCACGCCATTGTTTGTGACCAGCTGCACTTCCCAGATTTGAAATTCACTTGACCTATTGACTTCAATATATCAGTTTTCACCACTTTTTCATAAGGAAAACTCTGTTCCACAGACAAATCATTCTTCTCATGAAAGAAAAATGAGGGAATTAACCCTAAATAGAGAGAATCATCTTCTTCGTCGACAGCGGAACGAATTGAGTTAAGCACTTCTTCAAAGAAAAAGAAGGAATCAACTCATCGGAAGAGTCACAAATATCTGCAGAATCTTCTTTCACTCTGAAAGGAGGTGGAAGAGATGGAGAAGTATATCTAATAAACTGGATCGATATCAATCTCTTCAATGCCTTGTTCATATTTTTTGACCACCTCCGAAGGCAAGAAATTTGAGATGGAGAATTACTTCTTTCCAACCAAAACTTATTCCATTTTATGCATCCATCTAAATCACTTCTTGCTGACCTTTCCAATTTCACTATGGGTACCAATTTTCCATTCATTTGTACCCATTTTTCTTCCTGTAAATTCATTTCTTCAACCATGATTAGGGTATGGACCGAAATGGCTCTAGATACCAATTGCCATGTACCTGAGTACGATGACAAGGTTGGTGGATAGATTTGAGGATAAATCTCTCTTGATTCGTGAGAATCAAGCCTCTCTAAGTTCAAAAAACAAAGTTCTAATAAGTTGATTAATAATTCATTAGGTTTTCCACTAGCCTTATATAGCTAGGTTAAGAGTAAAGACAACTACTATTAGGAACCCTTACAAGTGATAAATACTAACTACTACTAACAACCCACTCGAATACGATAAGGGCACTCCCCTACGATACCAGGTACATGACATATAACAAAAGTGAACTCCAGTCAGCAAATGTTTTGGAGAAACAAAAATTCTAATAGAGGAAAGCATTACATTGCTTGGAGGAATGTGAACAAGCCTAAAGAGGAGGGAGGTCTGGGATTCAGGGATCTTGAAGTTTTCAATAGAGCACTCGTTGCAAAATCTGCATGGAAATTGTGTTCTTGAAAAAGCGGGGGTATAACAACCACACCCAATAATTCGTTCGGAAATCTGTATGGACTAAACTCCAATATAATTCCGAGAGCACCAACTTAAAAGGGAGACTCAATCAAGAAATATATCAAAGAGCTTTATCTTTCTTTCTCAATACAATCAGCAAATCAAACAGATAGAAATCCGTGAGCCTGATTGATATGAGAAATAACTTGGACGGTACAAAAGACCAATGCCCAAGTGTCAATCAAGGTCGGATTTATCAACTGATTGAACTACACACAACCTGTGATATTTCAATTACATAAGCAAATATAATGCGGAAAAGAAATAACACAGACACCATAAATTTTGTTAACGAAAAAACCGCAAATGCAGAAAAACCACGGGACCTAGTCAAGCTTTGAACACCACACTGTATTAAGCGGCTACAGACACTAGCCTACTACAAGTTAACTTCGGACTGGAATGTAGTTGATCCCTAACTGAAAATGCGGGGGTCTAACAACCACACCCAACAATTCGTTTGGCAATATGAGAGGACTTACTCCAATATACTTTCTAGAGAATCAACTAGACAGTCAGACTCAATCTAGAGAAAAGTATATACAAGAGTTTATATCTCTATCTCTCAATTCAATCTGCAATCAGCAAATAGAAATTTGCGAGCCCGATTGAATATAAGAGAAGTAACTTGAACGGTACCAAAGACCAATGTTCAAGGATCAATCAATTTCAATCAACAACCAAAGGTTGGATTTCCTAATTGACCGATATAACGCACAACCTGTGATATTTCAATTATATAACAAAATATAATGCAGAAAAGAAATAACACAGGCACCAAAATTTTGTTAACGAGGAAAACCGCAAATGCAGAAAACCCCCGGGACCTAGTCCATCTTTGAACACCACACTGTATTAAGCCGCTACAGACATTATCCTACTACCAATGAACTTCAGACTGGACTGTAGTTGAACCCTAATCAATCTCACACTGATTCAAGGTACAGTTGCGTTCTTTACGTCTCTGATCCTAGCAAGATACTACGCACTTGATTCCCTTAGCTGATCTCACCCACAACCAAGAGTTGCTACGACCCAAAGTCGAAGACTTGATAAAAAAATCTGTCTCACACAGAAAAGTCTATTGGAATAGATAAATCTGTCTCCCGTAGAAATAAATATGAGTTTTGTTCCGTCTTTTGATAAATCAAGGTGAACAGGAACCAATTGATAAACCGGTCTTATATTCCCGAAGAACAGCCTAGTATTATCAATCACCTCACAATAATCTTAATCGATTAACGAAACAAGATATTGTGGAATCACAAACGATGAGACGAAGGTGTTTGTGATTACTTTTCTATCTTGCCTATCGGAGATATAAATTTCAAGCCAATCTTACGATTACACTCAATCACGATAGAAACGACAAGATCAGATCACGCAACTACAAAGAAAATAGTTGGTTCTGGCTTCACAATCCCAATGAAGTCTTTAAGTCGTTAACCTACATGGTCTCTTGAGAAACCTTAGGTTAAAGGAGAATCGACTCTAGCTTTGCAACTAGTAACACACAAAAGTGTGTGTATTAGGTTTCCCAGTTGCTAGAGTTCTCCTTTATATAGTTTTCAAATCAGGGTTTTAAATCTAAGTTACCTTGGTAACAAAGCATTCAATATTCACCGTTAGATGAAAAACCTGATTCAACCAAGCTAATATCTTTCAACCATTAGATCGAACTTAGCTTGTTACACACAAATGAAATGTACCCTCATTTAGGTTTATATAACCGTACTTAAACGTGTACACCATGTTGACTAAACAATGGTTAACCGAAGTTAGCCATATGAACACTCTCATATCAACCTTGTTCATCTTAACCATAACTAGTTCAAATGACTCAAATGAAACTAGTTAAAGAGTTGTTCAATTGCTATATTCTCATAGAAGTATACAAGAACACAATTGAAGCAAAATCGGTTTGATTCACTTGAATCGATTCATGAACATTATAGCCACGGTTTGCAAAGATTGCATTCCTTATTATATAAATGTTTAAGTTCATGTACACAACCGATTTTAGAACTTTAACCTTCAAGTATGCAAACGGGTACGCATACTTGAAATACCCGGACCAAGATTGGGTTTTGCCAGTACGTAAATGGGTACGCGTACTTCCAATCCCAGCAGAAATATTCGGACATGAACCTTACGCCAGTACGCGAACAGGTGCGCATACTTAGGTTCCCGGATTTCTCAAGCCAACAGGTATGCGTACGGGTACGCATACTATGGTTCCCGGACATGGATTACATATGTGCAAGAGTACACAACATGACATATCCAATAACGGTTAAGTGTTCTAAACTCTTATTTCAATCATTGAAACCTTCTTAGAGGATGACAATAGCCGTTTTCACACACTATTAGCATCAAAGCAATTTTCAAGTTATTGAAATAATCATAACGAAACATTCCAAGTCTACGCCAAATGATTGTATCACACAAACCATGTAAGATGTTACTCGGAAATTTTCACATGATCATCTATTGACTTGCGTCAAGAATATAAGATGAACTTGGTCGAAGCGAAAGCTTTCCAACACATATTCCGAGAAATATGTAAGCGAGTTAAACTCAGCTCGAAATCTCAAATGTGTATAATAGAAAACTATATAGTAACACGACTTATGTCTCAATATAGGAGATAGAGTAGAAATAGACTTTCAAGTGATAGATGAGTTTCAGTTTCCACATACCTTTTGTTGATAAAGTTCCACAAGCTCTCCTTAGTAGTTCTTCGTCTTCAAATGATGAACACCGTGAAGTCTAAGGCTCAACTACACAATCTATGTCCTAGTCCGAGACATCTATAAGTAGACTAGAAATAAAGACTTATAGTTTTGATCACTAACATTGACAAACATGCTTGAGATAGCAACGCATGCGAGTTCGACCGAGCAGTGCTCTAACAATCTCCCCCTTTGTCAATTTTAGTGAAAAAACTATCAATACATATGGATTACAAAATAAATAAAACTTTGTAGCTTCTCATCCAAATGCTCGATCTCCTTGGCATCTTCAACACGACTCGAAATCTTCGTCACTTCCAAGTACTCCATGATTCTAAATGTGTTCAACTCAGCATCATAGTTGTTGAAGATCCGCAGCGATAACAATGAGAAACAAATGCTCTCAATCATTGTGATACAGTGTCATAGTATCATTACACAACATCAAAGTTCAATTGTATCACAACTTTGACAACAATACTATGGTGATATGTATCACTCCCCCTTAGTCAATACTTCATCTCGACATGAAAACCACTCCCCCTTACATAATGATCTGTAAACCATATGTATCTGTAGTATGAAACTACACATTAATTCTCCCCCTTTTGTCAATATAAATTGGCAAAGGTACGAAAACTAGTGGGATCCTCATGAAATTTTCATAGAGATACTTCATGACCAAAAGAGAATAACATACCAACTTATTTAGATGCAATCATATAGCCGAAGCTAAATGCATTCATCAAGGAGTTTATAAAGATACAAGATAACTCCTATAATATTCCACAGCCACACTCCCCACAAAGATTTGGAAATTAAGCACAAGTTCAAAAAGAACTCTCCCCCATTAAATGTCATTCCCGAAAGAATAACAAGAGCGACCTTACTTTTACGAGAAAAGAAGGATTTCTTTGGACATAATCAAATCACATGAGAACATGAATTTGTATCCAAAAATCACAATTGAATTAGCCATAAAAATGATCAACTCAATTGGCCATGCTCAACATAAGAGAACTTACGGAGCAACACAGTATATACACAAAGATGTGGATCAGGGAAAGACCAATTACTGCGGAATAAACAAAGATTCATTCTATTTTTCATCACTATTTGCACAATGACATATAATAGACTTAATCTTTGTAAACAAAAGTTCATACTTTCTTCCATCAATATTTGCATAATGACATGAAAGGCTTAACTTTTGTATTCAAAAGTTCATTCTATCTTTTATCAATACATTCATAACGACATAATAGAGATAACTTTTGAACAAGTATGGGACAGTCAAGGTTCACGGACGTAAACAACATATCCCATAACAATTTGCAATATATGAAATCATAAAGATTAACACTGCAAAAATCATCTTCCAAATAACTTAGAATTTAAATAAATAAATCTAAGAACATAGAAGATGAAAACGTTGGACATAGCTATGTGTACTCACTATAATGGCTATTCCAAACCCTAGATATCCTTCTTAAAAGCACAAGAATAAAATTCTCATAAGAAGTTTCCTACACATAATCAAAAACAACTCTAAAATACAAAGAACAAACACAAGCCAAAAATCAGTGTTTTGAAGCTTTAAGCGATCCAGGACTTTCAGGCTTGTGACTGACGGTATCAACTGCATCTTCAGAGAAGATCCTTAACATGTGACTTCATGAGAACAAGGTCAGAGTTAACCTTTTCCAACTCAGTTCGTAGCATGTTAAGATCCTTTACAGAGTTCTCAAGCTTCAGTTGAGTCTTCCCAAGATCAGTGAGAAAACCATGAACTACTTCAGCAGAGACCATCTCAGCATTTTCTCGATCTTGATGAGAAAACTCATAATAGCATGAGGCACAGGATTCGAGTTCGTCAGCTTATAGACGCATTTATGTGTCTATTTTCATCCCTATTGTGTATATTGTTAGTACCCATTTTTGTACTAATTTTGGTATTTTATCTCTTTGTAGGTGTTTTTGGAGAAATAAGCTTTTGCGGCGAAATTGGCTCGAAAAGTTGTTAAAGGCACCTGGGAGGACATTTGCTATTTGGACTCTCATTTTGGATAAGGGGTAACCCATTTCCAAGCAGCTGCTAAGCACAGACCGGGATTGGATAGGGGGACACCTTCTTCACGGTTTAAAAGAGAAATTCTGGTGGGAAACTAAGTTATCATCTGGAATCGATTTGGACGAATTTTCCTTGAATTTTTGTCTCGTATTTGGGCTGCTTGGGCTTGCCTTGATAAAACAGGATGGGTAATGGTTCTAAGCTCGATTAAAAAGGAAAGAAATCCTTTTTATTTCCATAATTCAGGGAGTAGCTTATACCGGGTTTGGTTTTGAAATTTTATGGAAAGATACATGAAGAAGAGAAAAGAATCTTTTCTGAGAGATTTGATTCTATCACAGAGAGAGTTTGGACATCCTGGATTGACTGAGGAGACGCGTAAAGAAGTTAAAAGTGAGTTATTCTCGTGACCTGTAGAAAAAAAAATACCGTAACTTGTTGAGGAGGAAAAATCAAAGATATTCTCGAGATTTAGTTGCCCTGCCATGTATAAAAGGGTTGGTACGAGTCCTAGAAAGGAACGAATACTTTGGGGGAAGTTTAGAGCTTTAGAAAAGCCAGAAAAATCAACTTGAAGAGGACGAGTTCTGCTGTTGCTGCTGCTGCCGGAGAAGAAGAAGAAGAACATACGACGCATATAGAACAGTCACAGAAACTGTTGCCGTAGCTTTCATATTCAATACCCTTTGTAACAATTTTTCCAACAAATAGTTTCAGTTCGCAACAGTTCTATTCCTCTGTAACAGTAGGTTCTGTAACAATTATATTAGTTACAGAATCCGCTGCTTTTACACTTTTCACTCTTTTAATCAACTTTTGAGCACCAAAGATGTATTTTGAGAACATGATTAATATGAGGAGCTAAACCCATTAGCCGAGGCAACGGAGGAAGCCATTGTTCCATGAAAAGTGGTATAATTCTATTTTAATTATTTTTGCAATCTTTACATGATTATTTGCATAGAACTAATATAGGGAAATTGATTTTTATTGAGTGGTTGTGAATTGTTTTGATGGAACATGCTAGGTTTTAAAACTTTTGATGTTTCATGCTTTATGTTTACAATTGTTACTTCAAAAATCTATTAGAGGCAATAAATTAGAATCACTTTAAAAGAAAGAATTGCATGAATATTGATTAGACTATATCACTTAATTGGTTAATGGTGGAATCCAAAGATTCGGTGTCTTTTTATAATTTGATACAATTTTATTTAATTTAATTTAAGTCTAAAAAATCCTTCACAAGTTCGAGAAACGAATCTTTTTACCACTATCTATAAAACACATCATCAGCTTTAACAAAGGTTCTTTTCTTCTTTAAAACAAACTCCAAGTAAACAGAATCATCAATTGAATCGGCTGGCAAATCCCAAGAACTTGGAGGAGACCCGATCCTTAAAGAGAAAAACTAGAGTATGCGTACACTCGTAAAAGGTTTGGTATTTATAGGTTTCACAAGAAACAAAATTTAGGGTTTCCAAGTTTGGTCCGTGCCATGTAAAGTATAGGTACACGCACGTACATAGACTTACCCTCATTGGTGAAAATACTAAACACAAAAAATTGCAAAAACAAGTTTAGCAAATATTTGCTCGGTGAGTAAATTCACAAAAACCCGGCTCTCAGATAAATTTTTAAATTTGTTCTCACAAGAGAAAAATTTACAGCATTGCAATTTTTGACACCTTTTTTTTTTTTTTTTTGAGAAGTTAACAATAAAACAGAACAAACAAATACTAGTGCAAAAATGTTTGTAAGTGATAAACCGGCTAAGAACGATAAGAAAGTAGCTGGAGAATCAGAAAACACTTTTGCCAACAAGTATACCTGATCATATCTCACTCAACCAGGATTTTTGTGAGTGAGATTTCAACCTTGTGATTAACTAGCACAAGTATGAGCCTTGAGCTCATCAAATGAACGTTGTTTTCGGTTAAACCTCTTTCTCCTGATCTTTGGAGGAAAACCGTTATGATGCGAAAAGTTATCATAAAATTTACTATCATCAAAATAAGACGCATAGTTTTTGTTCTTACCTGAAAAAATTTGACTAGAGGGAATTGACAGCCTGTTGATGATATCTTTATATCCTTCAATTATCCTTTTTAGGTTGGCTTCCATCTCTCCATTACTTCCTTCTTCTGGTACCTTTTTCACATCATGAACAACATTATCTCCCTTCTTAATTGAAGAATATCCGTGAGTTATTCTTCAACGAAATGGTTTAGGAAGACTGTTTCGCATTTGAACATTTGAGGAACACAATGAACTGACTTTCCTGGTGGGGTACACAGGGTGAGTACTAAAACCAATTGGTTTAGACATACGAATGTCAGTGACACCTTTGAGAATTAAATTTAAGGTGTGTTGAAGACGAATAATAGAATTGTCATTCAACCTAGAATTCCTCTTTTGTTCACCAATCCCTTTTGAATCACAAAAGAGACACACTTTCTGATCACCTGAGTGATAGACAGAACAGTCTTAACACCATTGTTGGGAGAGTTCTTCAAGCGACAAGGATTTTATTTATTTAATGAGTCGTGGGGATGGAAGAAAAATCTATAAATAAGTTTCAAGCGAGAAGGATTTTAAGGAAAAAAGTTACAAATTGTCAAGGATTTAAGTTCAAAAGTTTATCATCAACCGTTGAAGTCGAAGATGAAGACCAAGAAGATGAAGAAGACGAGCCAAAAGAAGACGTTTCTATTGGATGCTGTGAGAGTGGTGCTACCATTACTGCCGATCGGATGTGAAGGAGGTAAGTACTACCATCCTTCCATATGGTTGATTTCCTTTCTTAGAGATCATCAGAAAAGTCTTTTATTTCCCACGATCTGGTGGGGTCTCCAGAAATAATTCGGAAGGTTTCCTTCCCACCATTCAACGTGTGTAGGATTTCTCTCTTCATTCCTACCTGTACACATGTGAGAACCTTAAAGTGCGTCTTTTGAGTGTAATTATCATAAAACCCTTATTGGTGAGGCAGAAGTCGAGGAGAAATGCTTATTGATCGCTCTCAAACACGCGTTCTCTCATTATGGTGTGGTTATTTCTCACTCAACATTTAAGAATGAAAATATGTTCTTTGGTATTTCTAACTTCTTATTACTAACATGCAGAAACTCTATGTCCTTACTCCTCATAGCTCTTTGGATGCTTGGGATGCTGGAACGCTTTGTAAGTTGGAAGATTAGGTTTTGTGGGTATACTTCTCGTAAGCCCTCACGAGACTATAACTCGTCCACTAGAGACACCTAGGGGTTTAAAGGCTTGTTATACATGCTAAGTGTGACCGTATCCTCGACGAACCGGAGTTGTTGTATTTTATTTTTGTTTTATTTGCTCGAGGACTAGCAAAGAATAAGTGTGGAGGAATTTGATAAGTGCCAAAAATATATCATTTGAGTATCACTTTCTTATGCTTTTCTTAGCTATCTTCTCTTGTATTTTAGGATATTATGCTTGTTTTGCATTTTGTAGGTATTTTGGAGTCATGGGATAAGAAAGAAGAGAAAAGGGATCTCAAATTGCTCTATTTGAGAACCTTGTGCGTTGCCGAACTTGGAGTTGACGGATTCGGATCGTGTAAAGACACAACACTCTAGTGTGTCAAAAACAGGGAATTACTGGAGCACCGTATCATAATTGCTCAGGGCTGCCACCAACTTTTATAACCTAAAGACTAAAGCTAGGTCGAGATTTTCGAGTCCTGTTAATAGAGGGAAAGAACGGATATGAGGAGGGAGGGAAATTTAAAAAGTTACAGTCAATGTCCGGTCAAACTCAAAATGTTGAAAAGTATTTCTTTTCTTTTCATATACCAGATCTACCCTTGCTATCATCTTTACCTTCTAACATCGTCAGAAACAAATATCAAAGTTAATCGATATTCAAACTTTTCTTTGATTTTGTTAGTACGTAGTATTAGTTATTAATTTCGAGAACAAGAGGAACCCTTGCATGATGACAAGCTTTCCATTCGTAAGTTCTCAGCATGTTTATGGACTAACCTGGTTTCATTAAAAACATTAGCGAATGCAATGATTTTCGGTCAAGAATCTGACTGCATCCTTCCTATTTCTTTAGTCGTTCATATTTACGTTTTCTTCTGTCGGTTCATAATATTAGTTGGTCCAAGCACGCGATGTAATTCATGAGGAAGTGCACGAGAATAGGTTCAAAATCGATCACGACTAGATTTACTACCAAAAGAAAAAGTATTCATGCGAGTTTGCGGTTCCGATGTTGATTTCACGACCTTCTGAGTAATAGTTTCTCTTCATATTGCTAGGAAGACGGTGATTAAATTACTAGGGTTCATAAGAAACACGAGAGGTTTAATAATTGATTTTAGATTAATCTGGTCGTTTGGAATAAAAAGAAGAAGGATATTATAGCATTTTAAGAACTTTTAATTCAGTCAATCCCTCCTTGAAAATATTAATTCCCTCCCCTTGATCCTTCCCTCCTCAAATCCGTTCTTTCCCTCCTAATAACAGGACTCAGATTTTCCCTAGTTCAGTTAAGTCCCAGCTCATTTTAGCTTCACGAGCTCTGCACCAGTTCCAGCTGCCGGCAAACCATGAGCTTGATGGGTAACGGTATATTTTGAGTTTAAGACACGGAAGATATGGGTACGTTTATTAAGGGTTGAGGTACGTTTATTGCCGAGAAAAACCAGTTGAAAACTGATTCTGATGCCGAGAAATATCAGCCAAGCTGCTGCTACTGCCATCGATCTCGGTTGTGAAAGAAGGAAGCAGTCGTACGAGTCTGTGATAGTTTTGGGTTTTGTTTTGTGCCGGAAATACAAGGAGGAAACTAACTATGCTGCCATCGATTTTGTTGATGAATGAAGGAGATTAGGACAGGGATTGAGTCTGAGACAGAGAACATACATTGGGTTCATATGCTTCACTGATTTTATATAATTCAGAGTTTGTATGAATGATTATGATTGATGGGTTTGTGTGTATGATATCAAGATTGCAGGGAAGGAGATGTGTATGGGTTTAGGAATCACAGACAGTTCATTTCTGAAGTACCAGCACACTACACAGCAGGTGTTTGCGAAAAAGCCTGAACCACCAGTTAAACAAGTGGTGTTGTCTGCTGTTGGAATTTAAGCCAAGAAGAAAGAAGAGATTGAGTTAGGCTTTGCTGTGGCTAACAAAGCAGGAAGAATGCTTTGAGTTTCATTACGCCTGTAGCTTTCCTCTGCACCTATTTCTTTCTCTCACGATTGCATCAAGGGTAGGGCTTATGCCGGCAAGAACCATTGGTCCGATGACTGTGTTTCTGAGACATATTTTCGAACCTGAGAACTACAAGGAATCAGTGATACATACAAGTTCAGAGTTTGGTTTTGAATTCAGTTTAACCGAAGAACTACAGGGAAGAAGACCTCTTGTGCTACTATGAAATGTGTGGATGAATTAAGATGGGAATTTGTGTTCAGGTCAAGCTAAGAACCAACATACAGGAGCTATAAGAATCGGGCTAGGTCTGATTTAGTATCATGGAGATTTGGTCGAGTTTTGGCAGCAAAAATGCAACCAGTTGTAGCAGCAGTCGACCATTCTCTGTCGGCTACAAGTCAGATGGCCAAGGAAAGTTAGGCTGTACCTTGAATTGAGTTTCAATGCGACAAGTCAGGGAAATAAGTGTACGAGTTTGAGAAGTATTTGGCAAGTTTGCTGCCGGAAAAACAGACAAGGCATGGAGTTTTCTGCCATTGGTATAGGTTGATGAATGGCTAGGATTCAATGCAGTTTTTGTGTTCAGCTGAGATTAGGAAACTTGGGTAGATCCCCGTTCGATATTCCAGGAAAAAAAAGAAGATATATAAGAAAAGAGAAGTTAAAGCAAAAGCAAAAGGGAGTATCGAATACCACCTCCTGCGACCGCCATTCACAGCCAAAAGAGAGGAGCTTTTGCTCCTCTCCAAACCCTTCCATATCCAACCTTCACAACATCATCATATTCATCACCAAGCCTGTGCATCCTTCACCTGCATCCACCAGTTTCATATCATCACCATCCACCATCTCCAAAACCCATCTGCATTCATCCACTTGCATCTCCGCCAGCACACACCACCACCACTACACCTGCATCCACCTCTACCACCAGTTTGCAGACTCATCAATCTCTTGTGCCAGTTTACAGCAATACAAGTACCTGACCCAGGACATGAGGTACATAGCAGCACCTTCACAGACCACAGCCACCAGTTCGCTTTCCAGAATCAGTCCGCAACATCACTATCACAGTTGTAGTTTGCCAACAGTCCAGCTCGGGGAGTTTCTGCTCGCATCCATATCACCAGCCACAATTGGGTTTTGTCGTGAGTTTGCCGACACTTTGAACTCCTTAATTCTCTGTGTTTAATTGTCGAGATTATGAACTCCTTGCGTAGCTAAATTCTTGTTTGGTTAGGGATATTTCAGAAGCTATGTGATTTGATTTTTATTTTCAATATCGTTTTATTGCTCGTCTTTTACCGCGTTTATGACCATGAATTGTTTGCAGGGTGTTTGAGTGGCCAATTAGATATCTTGTTTGCAATACTAATGCTAGATTTTATAACCGTAATCCGTAATTGTTATGGTAATATAATCACAAGTAGCGAAACATCAACGTTGCAATGGGATGTTGTGGATTTTGATGTGTATTTGACAACCCTAAGTTAACATGTCGAACTTACGAGCATGTGGTTAGGATCAATCCGACTCATAGAACATACCGGTTAGTTAAGTTACACTAGAGAGCTTATTCAAAGTGGCATGATTGACTAGACACGAGTAGAGAACTTATTCTACGAAGTGGCTTTGGAGTTTAATGGACTTGTTGAACTTATAACTTGTCTAGGATTGTTAATAAACGTATTTCGAAGAAGATTCATGTTCACTAGTGGAGAAAGAACCCCTAATCATTCTCATCCTCATTGTTCCATTCATAAAATTTGCCTTATTCATATTTTCAGAAATTAAATCGACAACTTTAGCTCAACTCTCCCTTAGGAACGAACCTGCTTATCCTTGTGCTACTTGTTGGTGTAAGAAGAGTAAGGAATATATTTTTTTTGAGTTTGACACCTCATCAGCTTACTAATACAGGTGAAGCTGCCGATGACTAGTTTGGATTTTTCACAAAGTATATATATTATTGGTACTAGGCTTGCTGCAATCACTATGAACTAGTCCAAAATGGGTCTGTAAATTTATTTAGCATACATGGAAAGTTAACTTACGAGAGGCCAACACGTCTTAGTTAACGAAAATTGGAGTACATTACTAAATCAAAGTTCAGACTCATTAAAACAATACAGCAGCCAAAGGAGGGATTCGGCTCAAAGTGGATTTTCGAGAAACTTACCTCTGGCAACAACCGGCAGTAGACAAACAATTCTGACCTGTTTCCTCAGCTCTTTCTTTCTTTTCCTTGAATATATTAGTGGCTTCTCTATCACCTCCGTCAACAGGCGCAGGAAGGCATAGAGTAAGCACAACAGATCTGACAGTAGGCCAATCTACTGGTCTCCGCAGCACCTGCTAGCACGGCGGTACAGAACTGGGAGTAGGCACTTCAACCGGACTTGCTCCTCTCCCTTTTCTCCTTTTCTTTTCGCTTGTACAGCAGCTTGTGAGCACCTGATATACTCGAGAAACCCGTTCAGTACTCAGAAATGTGCAAATAAAACAAATTTGTATATACACTAAGCTATTACCACTAATCAGAAAATGAAAAAAAATGTATCACAATGTTACGACAACTTAGATTCTTTTCTTTTTTTTAAACAAAAGACTAAAACTTTTTTTTTGAAAAAGACAAAAGACTAAAACTAAGCTAGCTATTCTATATTCAAATTATCGACAACAACTTACACCAGAGACTAACGATTAATTTATGCGGTACTACTAGTTACAGGACAAAAGTAAATTATACTACAAACAGAAGCTACGGGATAAATACACCTTGAACTATGAAAATAAGATCAGTAATTACACCCAGATATATACAACTAAGATGGAAATTTAAGTATCATCAAAATAACTAACCTAAGAAACAAAGATGCACCTAAACACTACCAAAAGAGACAAAAGTGGGATACTACATTCTACGGAAACGGAAGAAAATTTAGTAATGCCAACTACTGGCTATAAACTACCAAACTGAAGCCACCTAAAACAAACACTACAGAATATGCAAATGAATTTTTATTTTTATTTTGTACAAATTTATATATTCCTAAACTGTGAATAAGTGAAACACTATACTACAGTGGCGAATTTATGACTTAAAATTTTATTTCTGACAGATTTATGATGAGATGAGTTAATAATTTTTATGCAATAATAAATATAAACTAAGCAGTACTAATGGCCACAGTGAAACAAGAAGAAAAGAACAACTCTGGTAAAGATTAGTACCAACTACAATTTTATAAGAAAACAAAAAATATGTACATTTCCTAACTACAACTAGAAATAACAGAACCTTGAATATCTAACTACACCGTTAGCCAACTCCCCGACAGCGGCACCAAAAACTTGGTAGGCTAGGAAAGATACCTACAATTATATTAACTGCAAGTGCACGGTGTCTACTATGTAAAACAGGAAAAATACAGGTCGAACCCACAGAGACTAGGTTGGTGTAAGGTTGAAGCTACGTTCTTACTATAACTGATTCCAAACAAGAGTAACACGAAGAGGGGGGTTTGCGTCGATACGACAAAGGTTATGAATGATTATACTACACAAACAAGATTAGAAGGCACTAGGGCAGTCGAATCCACTGCTTAACCTACGCTAGATAATTCAGTTATCGAAATTACTCTTGTCCTTTTAACGAACAGCGGTGAAGATGCAAGTCTGCCGCGTATTCAAGGTGATCTGAATTTGGATAGTTTAATCACAACAAAAGATATTAATCCCTAGCATTAGTTTTCTTGTTACTGCACAACTAATCACAGACCAATTAGATCATTTAAACATGGGTTGAAACTTGAAACAACAACGTATAAATACTCTAACGACCTAGGATGCATGACATACAAGGTGAAAGTTATACATTGAGGTTCAAAGATTAAACAATTCCTTAAGCAATTAAGCACAACAAGAACAACTTCATAACCAAAATCATCTAATATTAGATTAAGAGTTTCATCTAAGCCCTAGCTAAGAAATTAGAACATGATTGAAAAATACTGAAAATAAACCTAATTACTTCTTGGTGCACCGGCTACTCCGGGCTTACCTTCAAAATATTACTGCCTCCCCTATTTATACAAAATTACCCAGAATCCTAATCCCCATAATCAACAGATACACAAACATAAATTCAGGGATTTTATGTTCTTGGTACTCACCAATGATACAAAGTCTTCAATCTGAACAATCACTTACAACGCCGCCTGAATTTGCCTCCCATGTCTCTAAACCTTGATTTTGACTTCATAACCGTACTTCTAACAGTAGAGAGAAGAGAAGTTGTCGAGATCGATGAAGAGATCGTTTTGACGTGAACTGGTACTAGATTGAGAGACATAGAGAGTGAGATAGGGATAGAGAGGTACGGGGCTAATAGATTGAAAGAGAATAAGACAGAGGTGGTCGGTGTTGAATACATGAACTGACAAAGAGGTGGAGCTGGTTGTCGATGAGATTGGCAGAGTTAGGGTTGACATTTGATAGGGAGTTGTCGGAGGTGTAAGTGAGAATGGGAATTGTTTCTGTTGATAGTAAAATGAATGAGGGGTTTGGGGTCCGTTTGGGTGTAAATCATGAATACTCTGTTTTTGGTATATGAGAGTGAAACTTGGACCTGATTTATATCTTTGGTTCCCAAATCGTTTTTAGTACTTGAACTTAGGCCCATTAACTCCCAATGTTACACAACTCAGCTTTAATCCCTTACTGCGCATGCCTTCTTCTGCCTATTCATCATCGTGCAAAACCCATTTTCCTCCATGTTTATGCCAATCCCATTGTATTCAGTCTCATGCCATATACAAAATGAATAATTGGTAAGAGTACTAATAAAACTAGAGAGTGATAAGCACGTAAGTGTGACGCATTTTCACCCATAACTACATTATCTATGACTCATTTTATTTCTAATAAAGTTGTTTTAAGTGTTTTCTAGGGAATAAGCTCTTTCGGCAAAATTGGCTCGAAAAGTGGTGATTTGCACCCCATAAGACATGTGCTAAAGGGACTCCACGAACGGATAAGGGGCGACCTTCTTCTTCCACATTTAAACAACAGAAGTTGGCGGGAAAATGTTGCAGCACACGACCATATTAGGGTTCGAGATTTAACCAAGAAATAGTGAGATTCAAACGCTGGATTTAAATGATGTGGGCCTTTTAAGGGTAGATAGGGCTGGTAATGGTCTTGGATTCGTTCAAAATTGGTTGGATAATCGGATTTAAAGAAATCAGGGTTCACGGGTTTTTGGTTGTTCATCTGCGTACATTTGTGAAGTGTTTCGACTGAGATTTAATCGGACATTTAGTTGGATTTGGTTGGGAAATGACCTGTTTCATTAAAAAAAAGGGAATGTATATGCCCTGGAATCGATTGAAAAGGAAGTTACGTGGAGTTGGAAGAAAAACAGAGTATATGCACGTACGTGGGTTATTCTCGGGATTTTTTGAGTAATTTTGGGAGTGTTAACTGTGGCTGGACGGAGTTGGACTCGTGCTGATTGATTACTGAGTATGTTGGAGTGTGTCAAAACCATGCAGACGCGTGATGGAGCTAATAAAGGAAGATTATTCTCACAACTGACCGTGGAAGATAAACATGATTATTACGGGATTATTCGCATTCAGTATGGAGTATCTCGGTGTGTTGAGTATAAATAGGTTTCCATAGTACCATACAAGGGGTGTCGAGAGTTTGGGGAGCTGAGGAGAGCCAGAGAAGAAGAAATCCGAGTTTTACAAAACTCGGTTTCTGCTGCTGATGATGATGATGAACATCAAGAACACGAAGAACAAAAGCCCGTAAAGGAAAGTCGTTGCAAACTGTCGCTTAATTTCGGCAGTTCCCAACTCCTTTCCAGCGACTGTGCAACAGTGTTTACAACACTTGTCTTTTATCGTTCATTTTGTGACGACTTTTGTGCGTCGCAAAATCCTGTTCTACACCATTTTCTCTTTATTTCATCTTTGTAAACCATTTTTGAGCCTAAATAAATATTTTGAGAGCACGTTTACTATGATGTGCTAAACCCCAAAATTGGGGCGATGGAGGAAGCCTTATTTCACACTTGGGTAATTATATTCATGACTTTTGCACTAATTTTAATTGAAATTATGATTTGATTTAATTAGTTGTCATTTGATTAGATGGGTCATGCTTAGCTTAGGTGATTTGATGTCCCATGCTTAACATTTACATCTAATATTTTGAGAATCTATCTTGGCAAAAATAAGAGTCACTTTATTTTATATTTTTATTGAGCTATAATTGTTAAAAGAATTATTATTTGAACCTTAAGAAATGAATTTGGTGGAATCCTAAGCCCTAGTACCTCTCGCCCACTTTGTTAATATTTTTGTACATAATTTTTATTAAATTTAAAAACTCGAATCTTCACAAGTCTTAGAGTTCGAATCATTTTTACTACAACTTCAAAATCATATCAGAGAGGCATATATATAAATTGGCATAAAAACATGGAGATAATGCAATTATGTACCATAAACACCAACAAAATGATATGAAAATATATATTATTAGGCACCGATCAATTAACAGAAGAAGTTATTGTGGAATCACAAGAGTCTGAGACGAAGAATTGTTGTGATTACTTTTTATATCTTACCTATCCGAGATAAATCTCGAGTAAATCTTAGAGAAGATAAAACTCAATACGATAGAATAAGTAAGATCAGAATACGCAACTACAGAGAAAATAGTTGGATCTGGCTTCACGAATCCCAAATGAAGTCTTCAAGTCGTTAACATAATAATGGTTTTGGAAAAACCTAGGTTAAAGGAGAATCGACTCTAGTTTGCAACTAGGACACATGAAAGTGTCGGGATTAGGTTTTTCATTTGCTAGAGTTCTCCCTTATATAGCCTTTCAAATTAGGGTTTCTTAGAATCAAAGCTAAGATAGCTCAGTAACAAAGCATTCAATACTCACCGTTAGATGATCTCCTAATTTAAGATTCAAGATAAGTCTGCTTAGAAATTAAGCAATCAATCTCCACCGTTAGATGGTCTTAGCTTGCTACACACAAATGAAATATACTTATATTTAGATATGGGTAACCGTACCTAAACGTGTATATTAGGTTGGCTCAATAACAGTTAACCGAAGTTATCCATATGAACACTTTTGTCTTAACCATATTCATCTAACACTTATAGATCAAATATGATGATCAATCAATCATGAAACATAATCAAATGAATCTAATTGTGTTTCAAATAGAGTTATTCAATTGTTCACTATCTCATAGAAATATATATGAACAAATTGAAACAAAATCGGATTGATTCGTAATCGTACAAAGTACTTATACAATAATCAATTCATCATTAAGCCACGGTTTGCAAAGTTAATTTGCATTCCTTAAATCACAATTTTTTTAGTTCATGAGTATGAGAATCACACATAATCGAATTTAGAACTTAACCACTGTGTTCGCAAACTAAGTACGCAAACAACGGCTCCAGACCTTGGCCTAGTCAAGCCGTTCGCAAACTTGGTTCGCGAATAACCGTTCCGGACCCAACTCAGGTAAACCCGTTCGCATACTAGGTACGCAAACAAGAGTTTCGGACCTGAATTATCACAATACAATTCGCATACTAGGTATGCATACCGTGTTGTATCCAGACATAGGTAATTGTTTTAAACTCTTATTTCAATCATTGAAACATCTTTGGAAGATGAAAATGGTAATCTCACTCATACCATTAGCTTCAAGTAATTTTCAAGTGATCAAATGATCAATACGAAACTTCCCAAGCTAACATCAAATGACTGTCTCACACAAATCATATAAGATGTTCAAGATAATTTTCACATGATCATCTTTTGACTTAATATTTAGTTTCCAACAAATAAATTGTTTCCAACTTAACTTGTCAATAATATGATGAACATAGCAAAACCAAAAAGCTTTCAACACATATTTCGAGAAATAGGTAAGCGAGATAAACTCGGCTCGAAATATTAAATGTGTATAATGTAAAAGTTTATATAGTTATACGACTTAGTCTCATTAGAAGATAAAATATAATAGACTTCTGAGTAATAGATAAGTTTTAGTCTCCACATACCTTTTGTTGATGAAGTTCCTCCAAGCTCCTCAGTAGATCTTCATCTTCAATTGGTGAACGTCGTAAAGTCTAAAACTCAACTACACATTCTATCCTAATCCGAGACATAGTTGTAAGTAGACTAGAAATCAAGTATATAGTTTTGATCAACTAAACTTGACAAACAAGCTTGAAATAGCAACGCTTGCGAGTTCGACCGAGCAGTGCTCTAACAGTTATGGATACTTCAATATGTGCTCAACCTCTGAAAGCAAAATACTTTCTAGATGGCCAGGTATTCAATATTCAACCAAACACTAATTCCACTTGGTCATGGAGAAGCATTAGTTCTGAGTTACATTTTATAAGAAGGTTCAGTTGTTGGTCTCTTGGTGATGGCCATATAATCGTCATCTGGAAGTACAGATGGATAGAAGAACTTGATGCTCCACCACTGCCAAAAGATGGAGCGACAAATTTTCAAAACTACTCTTTTGTTTACCAACTATTTGATGAAGATACTGGTGGATGGAATACCACCCTTATTTTCAATCTTTTTGAAGCTTCAACTGCCAGACTTATGCAGAAAATATCTATTCATCATAATATTAAGGATAGACTAATATGGATGCTGGAAAAAAATGGAAGCTTTACTATAAAATCAACTTACAGGAAAATGATTAAGGAGAAGATTGCAAATGAGTCTGTTGGTCACAGAATGCGGGGGATATTTAAGAAGCTCTGGAAACTCCATGTGCTTCCTAGAATAAATCAGTTCATTTAGAAGTGTGTCAAAGACATCCTACCTACAAGAGACAAGCTGCCGAATATTATCCAAAATGGAGATCTTACTTGTCCATTATGTGCACAAGTAACTGAAACATCTTCTCACTGCATACTGGAGTGTTCTTATTCAAAACTAATTTGGTTTGCCACTCTGGGTTTACGCACGAACAGTGTTATCTCTTTGAAGGACTGGTTTTGCGTCTGGTTTGATAAGCTCATTGCTCGTCAGATAGGGGAGAAGTTAATTTGTAAGATTTCAATTATTGCTTGGTGTATATGGACTGACAGATACGACAAGGCTTTCAGTAATATCAATCCTTCCCCAGATATGATTATTAAGAGGTGTAAAAAAGAGATTGTTGAATATGAAGCAAAGCCATCCCCTTTGAGCAGTTTAGTTCCTCCTCATCCAAGAGAAAATCTCCATTGGTCTCTACCTCAGAGAGGGTTTTTTAAAATTAGTGTTGATGGTTGTTATGTTAACTCTAATAAGTTAGATGAAATTGGTCTAATCATTCACGATTTTGCAGGTGCACACTGGTGTTCAAAATGCATCTATCTAATGAGGCTATCAAGTCCGGAGCACGCTGAATGTAGAGCTTTAGGGGAAGCAACCAAGTGGGAAAAAGAGAGGTGTTTGCAAAAAGTAGTTTTTGAGATGGATTAAAAGATCGTGGTGAATGCAGTGAATAATGACAACTTCAACATTAATTGGAGACTTCGCAATTCTATATTTTAGAAATAAAAGTTCTTTTTAGAATGTTTAACTCTTGACATTGTGTTTATGTGCCTAAAGAGAAAAACAAAGTAGCAAACATTTTATCTAAACTGGTTAGAACAGATAGATTGAGCAGTGTATGGCTGATAGATCCTCCTAATGATATATCTGCCAAACTACGGGAAGAGGCAAACTTTGTAATCTCTCAATCATAATAAAATTCATCCTTTAAGTGTTTTTTTTTTAAAAGATAGATAAAATCACAAAGTACTCTTCGTGCCAAACTTTGTGATTCCACAAGATAGATATCTAAATCACTTTTTTGATTTGTTTAGATTGTTCTTGTGAAGTGGTAATGATTTAAGTTTCTTATTATAAAGTTTCTCTATAGCAAGAGTGTAAGTGTTCCAAATCCTTGAGGTTTTCTAAACTTGTTCTATTGAAAACAGATTTCCGGACTTGATTGAAATATATCTAAAAGGAATCAACAAGCTTTATGTTAATGGCACAATAGTTAAAAGTCTTCAGTTAGGTTGAAGCAGACTCCTAGGCATGTAAAGGATGTCATCTAGGGGAATCGGGTGCATAGGGTCTTGCGATATCCAAGAGACATAAGGAGCACGACTGAAGATGAATTGTTCATAGGGTCGATTCGGTCTCAACTATATACCAGTCTGAAGTCCGATAGTAGACTAGTGTATGTACCGGCTTAATACAGTGCAGTATTAAAGTTCCGGACTAGGTCCCTGAGTTTTTCTACACATTACAGTTTTCCTCGTCAACAAAATTTCTGGTGTCTTGTGTTATTTCTTTTCCGCGTTATATTGTTTATCCTTATAACAGAAATATCACAAGTAACATGTTAAACAACCTAGACAGTTTTTCAAGCTAAATTTTTTCAGAACCTACAAGATTTATTTTTTGAATTCATATCTTGAAATACAGATAACAAGACTTGTTCTTGTTGGAATTTGGTTTGTATACAGTTCGGGTACATACTACAATGGAAACTCTATAAATTAATGATATCGGGACCATCAAAATTTATTAATTAAACGAGATATGAATTAACCGATAAATTAATAGTTATTAATTTATATATTAATTAATATTTTATTAACTTATAGATAAATTTCATATCACAAGTTTAGACAAAATTGATGCTTTCGTCATTGTAAACTTCGATCAACAGATAACACAAATTTAGACAATTTGGATGAACATACAGACAGTGAAATCACTCAAGACTTGCAAAATTTGATCGAGAAGTTGGGTTATCGCAATTCAAAGAATGTCGAAGATGTCCTAAATTATCCGAAAGAAAATGAAGTTACGCAGTTGTTGACTGATGAAGAAATAATCGAGAGCGTTATGGGAACTGATAAAGATGTGGAAGAAGATGATGAAAGTTTTACAATAGAGCCCCCTTCACGAAAAGAGGCTATTAAAGCGGCAATCACATTGAATAATTTCTTGCTGATCTATGAGAAAATAACACCAAAAATTCTTACAATGATAAGAAAAATTGGAGATAAAATTCAATGCGATATTGATTTTAGAAAAAAATAAAAGACAATTAAATCATTTTTCAAAAAGTCTTCGTAAATCATTAATGTATTGAATATATATATATATATATATATGCATTATTAATTTATATTTCATATGGGGTCTACATAGGTAATCAAAAATGTATTATCTTATAATTTTAGCGAATTATTAATTTGGCACGTTGTCCCCGACTCGGAACCGGCCAAAAATATTATTTAAGAGAGTATTAAATAATCGAGTATTAATTAAAAGAGTTTCTACTGTAGGTTAATTCTTGGATATTGAATTCTAAAATCGTCCAAATAAACTTGTTTATAATTCAGGTTCAGGATCTCATCAGTTGATATATACCACTGGTTGTAACAAATTTGTGCATACAGGTTTCCCAATGAAAAAGTTGGTGGTGTAATACCCCGATTTCGACAGTGGTTCGCCGAATGAAATATAAGTAATGATTCGTCCTTTCCTACCACCGAGGCCTGATGGGTACACTTGATTGAGTTATGGGAAAAACTTCTCAGTTAAGCGTGCTCAGCCGAGAGTAGTCACAAGATGGGTGACCTCTTGGGAAGCTGGTGTTGGATGACTGCAGTACTGCCCTTGAAAATCCTACACTGCTGTATAACCGCAGTGGGTAAGTGGGAACAATATCGGTGTTAGTTGGGATAAAACTGGGGACGGTTCGCTTGTGCTCGGGTGAGTGAGTATGTTAGGCGTTGAGTTAGATACTAGTCTCATAAGAGGCAAGGAACGTCTACATTATACCGAGGTCTTTTAAGCACAGTTGGAAGAAAACTCTGTAGTTAAGCGTGCTTAGGCGGGAGTAATCCAGGGATGAGTGACCTCTCGGGAAGGTGTTGCTGGGATGCCCGTTGAAAACCCCACACTATTGGATAATCGCAGTGGCTAAGTGGGACAGTATCGGTGGAGGGATGGGTCATTACAAATATTATCAGAACCAACGATGGGTCACCTGCTAAGGGTGGAAAGGCACGCTGGACGGGTTGTTCCAGGTGCTTATCTCATGAGGGGCATGGAACGTCGGAGATATGGTCTTGAATATATTTAGGAGCCGAGGACGGATCCAATTTAAGGTGGTGGTAGTGTAATACCCCGATTTCGACAGTGGTTCGCCGAATAGGTTAGGCTAGAAAGATTAGGATAACGAGACATACAAGTATTACTCGAAGACTTAAAGAATGTGAAGAAGTAACAAGCTACATCGATGACATCATCCTTTCTCTTGAGGTTAGTAATTTTTTTAATTGAACTGTTTCATTCCCAACGTATCTTTCAAGTCGTGCTATATTGAAAACATAACTACGAAGCTGTGAATGATTATACTCTAGTAGACATAGTGTTAAGGAATTAGAATACGAAGTATAACGCTTATATTTTGAACTTCGTATATAAGACATCGACATAATCGTATGAATGTTATTGTGATTATGTATATGGTTATGGGTGAAGATTCCGTCCTAGGAAACAATGTTTACATTCGTCTAAAGGAAGTACATTCATGAACTTGTTTTATGAATCGAAAGGGAAATCGCTAGGCTTATTGGTATTGTTATTCATTGCATATCTTTGGATTACCAATATGTGTGAGTTAGTAGAACCGATCATAACTTGTTATGTATCTTGGTAAAACTAGTCACAATGCCTGACTTATGTATTGGTATGACTTTTATTAGTGTAACCGATCCTAAGTAATCACCTAAGATGGTATGATCGATATTTGTAATTGGTGTGACCGATCCTAGTAATTGGTGTAACCGATCCTTGTAATTGGTGTGACCGATCACAAAAGAGTGTGTAATCGATCCTTGTAATTGGTGTAACCGGTCCTGGTAATTGGTGTAACCGATCCTGGTAACTGGTGTGACTGATCAAAAGTAATACCATGAGAATATGGTAACCGGTCCTGGTAATTGATGTAACCAATCCTGGTAACTGATGTAACCGGTCCCAGTAACCATATTGAGGTAGAACCGATCCTTGTGTTTGGTAGAACCGTAAACCCATGATTAGTGTATTGATATTTGATCAATCACATAGTTCTTGGAAATCAGATGAACCAGTTCTAAACTTGTTTGGAAGTATGGTATAATCGGTTCCAAGATTATAAATATGAAAAAGGATTTACAAAGAAATAAAATGTCGGCATACTTTGAACATGTTCAGTAACTCTTATCTTTTATTGTTCAAAGATATTCCTTAATAACTCAAGGAGATCCCGGACCAAAATAAGTTGAGAATCTTTTAATTAAGGTTGTTAATTTTATATGTTTTTAATTACCAGCAATTAAAATGCATATCTCTGGAAAATAAAAATTGATAATGTGCATTTACTAATTGGAGATTTTCTGGTAGGATTTCAGTTATTTTTGGACAGAGCATTTCTAGGAATTATGAAAACCTATTTGGAAATATATTGCATATCTTGAGAATATTCGGTTTTGGAAATTCCTTGGTGTCCAAACTTCCTTGGTCTATAAATACCCAAGTTTGCATTTCGTGCAAACTATCCTAAGAGCCAGCAAAACTACCTTGTTGTATTGTTACTGGTGGATCCGTCCATTCAGAGAGGAAAGTACCCTAATTAGGCGAAATCTCTTACGACCGCTCGTTTAAAGACTTCTGTGGGATCAAGAAGCTCTACGAGTACCGTTGGTGGGAAACTAGATAATTGCAGTATTATTAGTTTTCGATTTGATTTGATTGACTAACGGTTGTTGAACTTTAATTGCACCTAGTTTGTTTATTCTTGAGAATCTCCTCTTCTGATATAAGATTCACTCAAACTAGATCGAAGTGTCGACGGGATCTTTAAAATTGTTTGTAGATCTAAAGACATCTTGTGATAATCCATTGTTTACAGACTCCGTTCTGTGCGTGATTGATCACAAAAGATTCAAGTTGTTGGGTGCATGTGTTTATTGAAGATTTAAGAAGATTTGAAGACGAAAAAGATTTCTTATCTGGGTTCATAATATTTGGTGTGCACAAAACTTGATCGGCTGGGATCCAACTATAATCGGTTTATCTTTGATATATTTGATTGATTAGTTGCGTAGATCGGCATCAGTATTTAGTATCTTGGTAGATCCTATTATTGATTGCAAAATCTAATCTCTGCTACTTTGGTAGTTGTTGAATAGATTGATCTAAACCCGACAAAGAAGTTTATTGAATTAAACAGAAGAGCCTTTGTTTAACTCATATCACTGAGATTTAATAGAGTTGTTACCGAACATATTTGTTGTTCCTTTACTGTTTGGAATACGAATCAAAGGAATTGTTCCAGTGCGTGCACTTATTGAATGTCGGAAGCGCAGGGATACTGAAGAAACTAGGTGAACTATAGGTTTAGTTTCTTGGTCTCAACTATACGAAGTTGGTGTGATTTTGTATAACGGCTTAATTCTGAGAGTATTCAATTATGGACTAGGTCCCGGGGTTTTTATGCATTTGCGGTTTCCTCGTTAAAAAAATCTTGCTGTGTCATTTACTTTTGTTTTCCGCAATTATAATTGTTGTTATTATAATTTAAAGTAAATTACACAAACGTTAACTCCGTATTACTTGATAGTGATCCTATAGAGTTTGGTTAAGTCCGAACCTATTATCAAGTAATCACACTTTGTTTGTTGTATTGTCTCGATCTCGTATCCATAGCCGATCACACAGAGTGTGAATACCGATTCGTTGTATTGTCTCGACTCAGTCCATAGACAGTCACTTTCGGTAAGAGGACTTATAGGTGGAAATTTTTTAGATTGAGGTATATTTGGGTACCCTCGTCTTTTCAATTGGTATCAGAGCAGGCAAACACGGAAATATCTAACAATCTGTGTTTTATGCAATCCAACCTATAAGACATGAGTCAAAGTAGAGTTAAGCGAGAGCGAAAACTAAAGAAAGACTCATTTAACGTATCACAAGATATGTGCTCAAGAGAAGACATTTCTTAAAACTCTTGTTACTCATTTAAAGATGCCTTTAATGAGATATTTTTGAGTTCAATACTTGAAATTTCTGATGAAAGATCAAGTGTAAAAACATTTGAACTGAAAGAATTAAGCAAACAATTTCTTATTTGCTCTAGTGAACTTCTTTATGCACTGGAGAGAGAAAGAGACCTAACTTTGAAGGTTGAAAATCTCAATAAAGCATATAACTTGCTAAAAGGAGAAATCTCTCAACAAGCTTTATGCTTTGAAGAAAGAGTGAGCACTGAGCGTCTTCATACAGAAAGCTGTGAGAAGAACTTGGATAAATCTCTAAAGAGGGTTTGCCTTTTAGAAGAAGAACTTGATGATTCTAACGCAGAATTAAAATCGCAACAATTGTGTTTCAAAGAAAAAGAAAATACTTTTCTTTCTCACATAAAGCATTTGGAGGAAACTCTTAATTCTTCTCTTGATAAAAACAAATCATTAAAAGAAGAAATCTCCATGTTGAGAAAACTTAATGAGAGCTCAAACAATCTATCCTCATTATTGGAAACAGGGAGAAGTCATGGGGATACCCGTGGTTTGGGTTATGAAGGTTGCAATATCCTAGATCTTGACAAAGAGATAAAGTTCGTCAAATCTTCCTGTACTCAAACTGTAGCATCCTTAAAAGGTACTCAGTGCGACTGTGAAGAAACTAAGAGGGACAAACAAACAACTAATGATCAGTCAAACCAGGAAATAAAGGAGAAGGCTGATAAAATAAGGAAGAGATCGAAACTAAGAAAAATACAGAAAAGGGAAGGAGCATCCGAAAAAACTTCTCACAAAGGTAACAACAAAAATTATAACTCTCATAATTTTAAATATTTTTATTCTTGCGGTAGTAGAAAACATCTTCATAAAAAATGCAAAATTCGTAGAATGCAAAATGCTCTTCTTTTTGTATCAAAGGAATTAAAATAATTGAACCTTGATTCATGTTTCGTGACATCAAGACGAAAGGACTATTTTGTTGATCCTTGGTCTGTGTGGTATGCTCCAAAATCACTTAAGAAGGGGCACAAGAGAAATGACCTTAAAAAGGAAAATTCTGCTTCTCATTCTTTAAAGGAAATAGACTCAGAAACAATTTTGGAATATGATGATGTGTCATATCTCAAAAATTGGAAGAGGAAAAATAGTCAAAAATAATACACTGTTACAATAGAACATATTTCTACTTACCCAAACACTCCATGTGTTATAGAAATTTGTTTATAATGGGTAACTCCATTTTATTTCCCTTTAAGGAAGATTTCTGAAAAATCTACAAATATTTCTCTTTATAAGAAGATAAAAATCTTATAAGAAACGCATATTCGGTTTTTTCTTGAATTCCTCTGAAAAACAATGAAAGACCTAAAATTTGTTATATCAAATTTGATATACTCCTGTAGATTTCAAGGTCTTTTAACAAGAAAGATTCATATCATCTTGTTCTTTAAGAATGGGAAGGTGTACAGTGAATTTGTTGGAGAATACTGCATTCAGGAAGTTGAAAGTGTTCTGGACAGCTCCAACAAGAGAAGGTTCGATCTTTGTTCTGAACTCTGCTCATATCAGATCATGCCCTCCCTAACCGAAGTCAGGGCAACCAATCTTTGTGAAGGAGTTTTAGAACTGATTGCTAGAAAAGAGCTCCTAAAAGAATTATCCTCAATTGCTCACAAGGAAATTATTTTCCATGCTGTTTTCTGGGCATCCTATAGAGAGTTTCATGATATTCAAGTAATTAAATTTTTATTTCACGTGGAGAATCTGGAAATTTTTGAAGAAAATCTTGATGAAATCATGGAAACCGAGGATAACAAAGATGAGTGAAATTGAAGTCCTTAATCCAAACAAAATAGACATCAGTTCTTGATCTCTTTCAATTATTGTGTAAGGTCTATTGCTGAATAAAACTATCTATTATCTATAAATAAAATTATTATTTTATAATTTTTCTTGTGATAGTTTTTCGATTACATAGCCTGTGCTTGAATGTCTATATTATTGCTATGTGTTTATGGGATGTTTGATTTCGGTTTTCTTAACCTTAATATTCGATCTCATATGATGTGTGAACCCTTATGGTTTGTGTGGTTTTTGATTTAGCGGGATTAAGTTCTAGCCCATGTTGGTAGGCTTTATCAAAGGATCATAAAGTGTTCCGATTGAAACTCATATGTGAAAAAGTCACAATATGTTGAATCGTTTTTGGTTTAGCTTAAAAGCATATGTGTTTCGGGGTTTTCAACTTTTGATATGCATTAGTTAAAACCGATTCAACCTTTCTCTGGTAAAGGTTGCTTTTGTTGTTGTTCTTTTGTTCTTGCGAGAGGATGACAACACAATGGGAGAGAGTTCTAACTTGAACTTGCGCTTAATGATATTCCTCCCCAGAAAGATGCGGAGAAGAGGATGCGGAATTTGTTAGTTAATCATTTTCCTGTTTAAGAAAAGCTTGAGTTTATTGCATATATATTTTGCTTTTGCTTAACAAAATTCTGTACAATTGATGTTGATTTCATTATGTGTGTATGATGTATGTGTGTGTGTGATTCAATTATTTCCGGTTAAGAAAAACTGGTTTGATATCTTTCCTTATTGTTTGGTATCAATTGTTTTAGACTTAACGAAATTTTGGTGCAATTGCGATGCTTTAATGTCTATGTTTGTTTCAATTGCTTCCGGTTAAGAAAAATAATTGTGTAAGTCGATTTATTTGGTTTGTATGTATTGTTTATGGCTTAACAAAATACAGGATAATTTGTTTAGTCCAATTCGATTCCGGATAAGAGAAACTAAGGTAATTCTGATCTTAGTTAGACTTATCAAAAGTAAAGGATTCGATTATTCAAGTCTAATCGAATGCCTTGACAAGAAATATAAGTTAACTAACTTAGTATTTTTCTTGTCTAAAGTGTAAGGTCTAAGTTATTATCTGAATAATTAGTGCCTGATGAGAAAAATAAAGTTAATTCTGATCTTTATTTCTTATCGAAATAAGCGATTGTATTTGTGCAATCGGTTTAGCAAGGGAACTAAGTTTTTTAGTCAATTTGTTAAACTATTAGGGAAAATTGCTTTGGGAAATTGTTTCGTTGATAACATATTAAAACCAAATTACTAGTAGTTTCGGTTTTGGTATTGGTTATCTAAAGTGGTATGTGAAACCTTCGTGCTTAACTCTTATAGGTTGTACAATTCTTTTAGATTGTAAGTGTTGATGGTGGTTTTTAGTTCAGGGCTAAGATTGTAAAACCCTATATTTAATGTACCGTCATTCTGCAAAGAGATGGAGCCATTTGAAGTAATGAGTG
Source organism: Papaver atlanticum (assembly GCA_023531105.1). Classification (NCBI taxonomy): domain Eukaryota; kingdom Viridiplantae; phylum Streptophyta; class Magnoliopsida; order Ranunculales; family Papaveraceae; genus Papaver; species Papaver atlanticum. Next base: position 1,078,148 of record JAJJMB010015001.1, read on the forward strand.
CCCAGCCTTTTTACTTACGCATATATTGAGCAATTCAGTATATTTACATGAAATTTATCCAGAATGGTGCATGTAGCAACAATCCCAAATATTCTGTAAACTTCAACATCTCGCCTGTATTATTCATTAATGCAAGGCTCATTGAATACTTTCCTGTGCTATGTTCCCCGGCTGAACCCTTAATATTAATATGACATGACAATTAGTGTTCACTCGCAGCTGAGTAGCATGAATTTCCCGAAGTATCAAGATTAAGGTCTGCATGAAAGTACTCAGTCGAAAGGCATGCTGCTCTCTGATAATAAAATTTAAAGAACTCTGTGTCAACATACAGAACTCACCGAATTTAATCAATTTTGTGATAATTCACAAGATTCAAATATTAACCTAATTAATTTGCAAAAATTAGGTTTTTTATGCCTGCGCAATATCTCGGACCCTGCTGGTCGAAACTAAACCTAGGAAAGCTATGCAATTGATCCGCCATGGACTAGTAGGAGCAAAGTCCTACCAAAAATCAGAAAACAAGAAATAAAAGAGGAGCCGCGGAAAATAGGAGCTGCAATAAGAGGAGGCGTGGCCACGCCACATGGCCGGTCAGTTCGCCCTAGCGGGCGCCACCTGCAGATGGCCACACCCACATGCTACTCTTGCCGTCCCTCTTTCCCATCGACCAATCAGGCCGCTCTAAATGCGCCGCACGCACTTGGAGTGTGGCCGGGCCCATGCTGCTTGCCGGTTGATGTATTTTGTAGTTGTAGTAAAAATGATTCGAACTCTAAGACTTGTGAAGGATTTTTTTTAGACTTAAATTAAATTAAATAACTCAAATAAAATTGTATCAAATTATAAAAAGACACCGAGACTTTGGATTCCACCATTGACCAATTAAGTGATACAATCTAATCAATATTCATGCAATTCTTGCTTTTAAAGTGATTCTAATTTATTGCCTCAAATAGATTTTTGAAGTAACAATTGTAAACATCAAGCATGAAACATCAAAAGTTTTAAAACCTAGCATGTTCCATCAAAACAATTCACAACTACTCAATAAAAATCAATTTTCCAATATTAGTTCTATGCAAATAATCATGTAAAAGATTGCAAAAATAATTAAAATAGAAATATACCACTTTTCATGGAACAATGGCTTCCTCCGTTGCCTCGGCTAAGGGGTTTAGCTCCTCATAATAGAAATATGCTCAAAAGTTGATTTCATTGCTCAAATAAGGTGTTTTTATTAAGAAGGACGAGCTGTAGTTACAAAAAGCTTTTTGTAAGGAAAGTAATGGTCGCTGAAAGAATTAAGCAACGACAGTGAAAAACGATAACAGCTTTCTGTAGTTGAACATAAGACTGCTTCTGCGACAGTTCGGTGTGGGTTGAAGTTCTTCGTGTTCTTCAGCAGCAGCAGCAGCGGGTTTCCTGCAACTTTGATTTTTCGGCTCTATGGTATTCTAAACTTCCCCTAACTTTCGACACCCCTTCTATATGACCCAAACAATCTATTTATATCAAAAATACCGATTAAATCTCTCCAGAATCTTCCAAAATCTCTTCCTTTCTCTTCACGGCAAAGTTGCGGCAATTTCTTGTTTTAGGATTTCCACGCGTTTCTGAGCTTTTCTTTTAATTCTAAACTCTTCCTTAGATAGATATAAAGCTTTGGGAAGGTTTATAACACTTTAATCTCTCTAAAATTTCCGAAAATCAGTCACACACGTGACTTTCCATATTTTGCTGTTGAGATAAAAATTCGTCGATTGAGCCCAGTTTAATCGATTTCAACACCCATGTTAGATTCCTAGACCCATAAGGAGTCTACCCTATGAAAATAAGAGGTTTAATCGACCACAAACTCCTCCAAATCACTACCACCAAAACTGCCAGAAACGTGTGTGTATTTTCCCGCCAAATTTCTTTTTGAATTTGAGAAGATGACCTCCCCCTATCCAGTCCCGGTCTGTGTTTAGTAGCTTCTTGGAAATGGGTTACCCCTTATCCAAAGTGAGAGTCCGGATAGCAAATGTCCTTCGGGTTGCATTTATCAACTTTTCGAGCCGATTTCTCCAAAAATGTTTATTGCCCAACAATACCTACAAACACATAAAACACCATAATAAGTACAAAAATGGGTACTAACAATATACACAATAGAGATGAAAATAGACACATAAATGCGTCTATCACCGGGCCCCTTTCCTGTCGACCAATCAGGTCGCTTTAAACCCGCCACACGTATTAAATAAAGCCAAACTGCGCTAACACCTAGTGGCCGTCGTGTCAACATGGCCACCATGCCAATTAGCTAATCAACCTGCAAAATCGCACCGGCATGTTAATTGGCAAGCCATGTTATTCCAACGAGCTGTGGCCATGATCAAAGGCCACCCCCTTTTTCCATAACGAGTTGTGGCCATGATCAATGGCCACCCCTCTTCCATAAGGAACAATCGGCCACGCCACGGCCTACCCATATGGCTTCTAAACGATCACCCAAATATTGGACGAACAACTGGGAGCATTTGGTAAACAATTTTCATATGAGCTACATGCCAAAAGTTTCGTATGGATGTCTAGCATAACATAATAAAAAATCTCATCAATCGGATTAACGAGCTAAAAGATACAGCTTAAAAGACGAGCTAGGTCATGGCTGAAAACTGACAGAATTCCTCCTGAATTCTTCCTGAGTTTTTACTGTCGGGCTGTTTTCACCTCCTAAACGAGCTCAAAACCTAAATATTCCCTCCGGAGAAGATAGGAAATTCTTTTCTGATAAGAATGGAGGGGCGGATCGTCAAAATACGAGTTCTTATGAGAATTCTACAGCAGTTTTAGTGAGGGTCTCACATCTGAATTTTCTGATTACGAAATTTCATGAATTTGCACAAACTTCTACAAATCATCTCAGCCATCCAACTTGGCTAGCAAACTTAACCGGTTTAGATTTAATTTGGGCCAACCAATAGGATATCAAAATGGCTACCAGCCACCATTCTCCTATAGGGACCGATCACCACATCTTTAATGTTCATAGATAGCTCCTGGTAGCTACTCACACATGACCACCCGCCACCTAGCTTGCGCGTGATTGGTCAGAATATCAAGGTCTTGCAAACAAGACCCATTCAGCAGCCTGTTGCATATTTTCCACGAAAGTACTCGAGACATCAAACATGTCACAAACTGGGGGATGTTCATCAGGGCATTGGTCTTGCGGTCCACAGCGTGCGACGTGCAACACGCCTATTACAAGAAAGTGTCAGGAAAGGCGGGCAGTTAGTGATGATATATAAGTAGTGGGACGAGACCACCCAGTCTTCCCATCATAGTGGAGACGTGGTTTTCACCATCCTGCACGATCACACTCCTCCATCACTCAACTATTCCCAGTTCCTATGAGATCAGGGTGCGTGCGACTATGACTGATATAAATAGGTTTTCAACCTATTTCAACCAACAACACAGTTTTGGTTATCAATACAAGTATCCAGAAAAAATACCAAGAACTGATAGCTTACATTCCGCAAGCAAGTTCCATATTCTGATACAAGTCATAAAATAGCCACACCTTCAGAGTTAACAATTCTGATCTCAACACCTTCTTCGCTTCCCTCCCTAAGATCAACCCTTCTCCTTCACTTTGTGATCGAAGCAAGACTGGAACAGCCATTTCTTGGTTTAGGCCAGGATTTTACAGATTGATCTCTCGAATCTAAAGTACTCTCGTGCAGTGCATTTGTTTAGGGTTTGAATTCGTTTCTCATCAACACACCCAAATTTACCAAAACCAACAGAATCAGTTTTTACCCCAAAACAATAAGATCCTTTCGGTTTTGGTATTTGCTCGTACCTTTGTCATTTTGTGACAAAAAGGGGGAGAAATATATGGAGTAAATAAGTGATTTGTAATCACTAAGGAAAGGACAATTGTACTTAAACGTTATATCTAACGAAAGAGTAAAGCATTGATATCTTACCTTTAGGAGGAGTATTAGCTTTGTTATTTAAATGTCAACAACGACATTTATGGATTGAATATATGCAGGGTATTGTGCCGTTGAAACTTGGAATAAAGCGTATGTATAATGAATTTTTGTAATTTGTTTATCCATATGATTATAAGAGTTTTGTAACTAAAATTGACAAAAGGGGAGATTGTTAGAACATAGCTCGGTTGAACCCACCAAGCGTTGGTATGTCAAGTTTGGTTGTCATATTTTAGTGAATCAAAACTCAATTAAAGAGTCGCTTGATTATGTACTAGAGAAAACTTCGTATAGGTTAGGCTAGAAAGATTAGGATAACGAGACATACAAGTATTACTCGAAGACTTGAAGAATGTGAAGAAGTAACAAGCTACATCGACGACATCATCCTTCCTCTTTAGGTTAGTAATATTTTGACTTGAACTGTTTCATTCCCAATGTATCTTTCAAGTCGTGCTATATTGAAAACATAACTGCGAAGCTGTGAATGATTATACTCTAGTAGACATAGTGTTAAGGAATTAGAATACGAAGTATAACGCTTATCTTTTGAACTTCGTATATAAGACATCGACATAATCGTATGAATGTTATTGTGATTATGTGTATTGGTATGGGTGGAGATTTCGTCATAGGAAACAATGTTTACATTCGTTTAAAGGAAGTACATTCATGAACTTGTTTTATGAATCGAAAGGGAAATCGCTAGGCTTATTGGTATTGTTATTCATTGCAAATCTTTGGATTACCAATATGTGTGAGTTAGTAAAACCGATCATAACTTGTTATGTATCTTAGTAAAACTAGTCACAATGCCTGACTTATGTATTGGTATGACTTTTATTAGTGTAACCGATCCTAAGTAATCACCTAAGATGGTATGATCGATATTTGTAATTGGTGTGACCGATCCTAGTAATTGGTGTAACCGATCCTAGTAATTGGTGTGACCGATCACAAAAGAGTGTGTAATCGATCCTTGTAATTAGTGTAACCGGTCCTGGTAATTGGTGTAACCGATCCTGGTAACTGGTGTGACCGATCACAAGCAATACCATGATAATATGGTAACCGGTCCTGGTAATTGATGTAACCAATCCTGGTAACTGATGTAACCGGTCCCAATAACCATATTGAGGTAGAACCGATCCTTATGTTTGGTAGAACCGTAAACCCATGATTAGTGTATTGATATTTGATCAATTACATAGTTCTTGGAAATCAGATGAACCAGTTCTAAACTTGTTTAGAAGTGTGGTATAATCGGTTCCAAGATTGTAAATATGAAAAAGGATTTACAAAGAAATACGATGTTGACATACTTTGAACATGTTCAGTAACTCTTATCTTTTATTGTTCAAAGATATTCCTTAATATCTCAAGGAGATCCCGGACCGAAATAAGTTGAGAATCTTTTAATTAAGGTTGTTAATTTTATATGCTTTTAATTACCAACAATTAAAATGCATATCTCTGGAAATAAAAATTGGTAATGTGCATTTACTAATTAGAGATTTTCTAGTAGGATTTCGGTTATTTTTGGACAGATCATTTCTAGGAATTATGAAAACCGATTTGGAAATATATTGCATATCTTGAGAGTATTCGGTTTTGGAAATTCCTTGGTGTCCAAACTTCCTTGGTCTATAAATACCTAAGTTTGCATTTCATACAAACTATCCTAAGATCCAGCAAAACTACCTTGTTGTGTTGTTACTGGTGGATCCGTCTATTCAGAAAGGAAAGTACCCTAATTAGGCGAAATCTCTTACGACCGCTCGTTTAAAGACTTCTGTGGGATCAAGAAGCTCTACGAGTACTGTTGGTGGGAAACTAGATAATTGCAGTATTATTAGTTTTCGATTTGATTTGATTGACTAACGGTTGTTGAACTTTGATTGCACCTAGTTTGTTTATTCTTGAGAATCTTCTCTTCTGATATAAGATTCACTTAAACTAAATCGAAGTGTCGACGGGATCTTTAGAACTGTTTTTAGATCTAAAGACATCTTATGATAATCCATTGTTAACAGACTCCGTTCTATGCGTGATTGATCACAAGAGATTCAAGTTGTTTTGTGCATGTGTTTATTGAAGATTTAAGAAGATTTGAAGACGAAGAAGATTTCTTATCTGGGTTCATAATCTTTGGTGTGCACAAAACATGATCGGCTGGGATCCAACTATAATCGGTTTATCTTTGATATATTTGATTGATTAGTTGCGTAGATCGGCATCAGTATTTAGTATCTTGGTAGATCCTATTATTGATTGCAAAATCTAATCTCTGCTACTTTGGTAGTTGTTGAATAGATTGATCTAAACCCGACAAAGGAGTTTATTGGATTAAACAGAAGAGCCTTTGTCTAACTCATATCACTGAGATTTAATAGAGTTGTTACCGAACATATTTGTTGTTCCTTTACTGTTTGGAATACGAACCAAAGGAATTGTTCCAGTGCACTTATTGAATGTCGGAAGCGCAGGGATACTGAAGAAACTAGATGAACTATAGGTTTAGTTGCTTGGTCTCAACTATACGAAGTTGGTGTGATTTTGTATAGCGGCTTAATTCTGAGAGTATTCAATTATGGACTAGGTCCCGGGGTTTTTCTGCATTTGCGGTTTCCTCGTTAAAAAAATCTTGCTCTGTCATTTACTTTTGTTTTCCGCAATTATAATTTTTGTTATTATAATTTAAAGTAAATTACACAAACGTTAACTCCGTATTACTTGATAGTGATCCTATAGAGTTTGGTTAAGTCCGAACCTATTATCAAGTAATCACACTTTGTTTGTTGTATTGTCTCGATCTCGTATCCATAGACGATCACACAAAGTGTGAATACCGATTCGTTGTATTGTATCGACTCAGTCCATAGACAATCACTTTCGGTAAGAGGACTTATAGGTGGAAAAGTTTTTGATTGAGGTATATTTGGGTACCCTCTTCTTTTCAATTGTAATACCCCGATTTCGACAGTGGTTCGTGATGTAATTTTGAAGTTGTAGTAAAAATGATTCGAACTCTAAGACTTGTGAAAATTCGAGTTTTTAAATTTAATAAAAATATACAATAATATTACAAATGGTGCAAGAGGTACTGGAACTAAGGATTCAGCCAATCTTCATAACATAAGGTTCAATTATTTATTCTCAACAATTTTAGCTCAAGAAATGTAAACATGGACTCTTATTTTTAACAAGGTAGATTCTAAAAACATTAGTTATAAATCGTAAGCATGGGACATCAAACATCTAAGCAAGCATGACCCATCTAATAAAATAATAACTAATTAATCAAAATCACATTTCAATTAATATTAGTGCAAAAGTCATAAAAAAGAAAAAAATAAATTTACCCATGTATGAAGTTCGGCCTCCTCTGTCGTCCCAGTGTTTGGGTTTCACTCATCATGTCGAAAACACACTCAAAATATGTATTCATGGCTCAAA
>JAJJMB010015001.1:1085608-1098958 GCA_023531105.1 Papaver atlanticum
TCGTTACAAATCTGAAGATAAATGTTGCAGAAGAGGATGAAGAAACTATTACAATGAAGATAAATGTTGCAAACCAGTTGAAGAAACTGTTACAACCAGTTGAAGAAACCGTTACGAAGGATGAAGAAACCGTCGTTGTTTCCTGTTCTTCACGAGCAGCAACAACAACAACAACAGAGTTCTGAAAACTCTTGATTCACGCTTCCTGGGCTCTCCTCTCGACCCCAAACTCTCGACACCCCTTCTATGAAACCTTGTGACTCTATTTATACACCAAAAGCCAAAAAATCACGCGTCAATTACACAAAATAATTCTCATTTACTCCCATGCATGGAAAAGAATAATTTCCATTTTTAGATTAATTACGCGTATAATCTCGTGCTGAACACACCATAAACATTCCTTCACGTCCCAGAATAAGTTAGGCACGCAGAAGCCACAAGAAAACTTCCCAAAACTACCAAAAATTCCGAAAATATCTTACGGAATATCACGCCTGTTTTGCTCCACACTTGAATTCTAACCAATTCTGGTCGAAACCAAAGACCATACCATGTTTCTATGGGTCATAGGAATGATCCCAATCAATTCCATCCCTTTAGTCTCTCTGAAATGACTCCAAAAATCTGATTGAAAATCTGCCAGGGATAAACATCATTTTCCCGCCTTTTCCTGCTTTTGAACGCGAAGGAGAAGGGGGTGCCCCTTATTCAGTGATCGCCCCTTATCTGCTGCTGGAGTCCGTATAACACTTGTCCCTTGGGGTGCCTTTAGTACTTTATCCTGGGGTGTACAACACCACTTTTCGAGCCAATTTCGCCGTAAGAGCTTATTTCTCTAAAAATACCTACAAATACATAAAATAACCAAATAAGTACAAAATCGAGCACTAACAATATATACAATTGAGATATATTAGACACATAAATGCGTCTATCAGTTCGCCGAATGGAATATAAGTTATGATTCGTCCTTTCCTACCACCGATGCCTGATAGGTACACTTGATCTAGTTGTGGGAAAAACTTCTCAGTTAAGCGTGCTCGCCGAGAGTAGTAAAAGATGGGTGACCTCTCGGGAAGATGCTGCTGGATGACCGTAATAATGTCGTTGAAAATCCTACACTGCTGGATAACCGCAGTGGGAACAATATCGGTGTTAGTTGGGATACAACTTGGGACAGTTCGCTTGTTCTCAGGTGAGTGAGTATGTTAGGCCGTTGAGCTAGATACTGGTCTCACAAGAGGCAAGGAACGTCTACATTATACCGAGGTCTTTTCAACATAGTTGGCTCCAATGTTGGTAGAAAACTCTTCAGCTAAGCGTTCTCAGGCGGGATGGGTGACCTCTTGGGAAGGTGTTGCTGGATTACCGCAGAGATGCCCATTGAAAACCCCACACTACCGGACGACCGCAGTGGCTAAGTGGGGACAATATCGGTGGAGGGACAGGTCATTATAGGTGGTATACTTGGTACCTTCTCATTTTTTACTTCAAGAACTGGATAAAAATGGAATAGTAGTTCATAGTTGCCAACCTTAGTTTGAAGGATGATGTTTTTGTTTGTTCTTTAATATGTATTTAATTAGTAAATAGAGCATGTCTCAACATTTTTACATCCTCTAACCTAACAAAGTTGACTCTAGTAGGCATTACAAGAGTGAGGTTTTGAACTAAACTTGACAACCAAACATGAAATACAATCTCCCACTTTTGCCAATTTTAGTGACAAACCTCTTTACATATGGAGAATACATAATGGAACATTAAAAGAAGATTATCTCTTAATTCTTCAACCATACGCTTGATCAAGGTTTTCAACATCTTGTTTTTCCTGCACATATTTAAAATAAATGTTATTGTTGTAGCTTCGAATAAGAACTATACAGTAAAACCTTCATACATAAATACTTTATAAAGGAATAAACTCCATTTATGAAAAAATTTAGTCTCAACTTGGCTTAGTATGTGCAAAAATTACCTCTGTATAAGGATAATCTCTCTGTAAGAATATTTTTATTCAGCCCCGCGGCTAATCTTATGCAGTGGTTTTACTATATTTCCCCCCTAAAGGTAAGCTAATATGATTTCCAATCCGAACATAATTGTTACTCTAGTATTACAATATTAATCGAATGATAATACTACTCATGGCGTGATATGTTTCTCTCCCTTAATCAATATTTTTCGTTAAATATGTTTATATCAACACATATAGTTCTCTCACCCCAAGACAACGCCTCTAGCGATTTACATGTCATTGTAAACTATCTACAATTTTCTCCCTTAGTCAATATTTTTAGTTAAATATGTCTATATCATCACATATAGTTCTCTCACCCCCAGGACAATACCTCTCGCGACTTACATGTCATTTTAGACCAGTTACAACCAAGTGATTGTATTTTGACCCGACCCTCCACCGATATTGTCCCCACTTAGCCACTGTGGTTATCCCGTAGTGTGAGGTTTTTAACGGGCATGCTTAATTAATATTTTCATGATCCATGTTTAGATCCATTTTTCTGAAATCTAACCAGAATCGGTGGATATCAATGTTTACATCAACCGATTCTGAGTGAAATCCATCTCTTCATTGAAAATCGAATAAAATCGGTTAACATAAACATTGACTAACCAGAATCGGTGAATGTTAATGTTTACTCAATCGATTCTCAGTGAAGTTCATCATTTTGATGAATATTGAATAGAATCGGTTGACATAAACATTGATATCTATCGATCCATTAAATGTTCATCCACCAGAATCGATGGATATATATGTTCTTACAAACCGATTTTAGGCTAAAAAATCTACAAAAAAGTTGAACATCGAATGAATCGGCGGATGTTCATTGAAGTAATAAACTTCGCGTAGAATCAGTTGGTATTCATTGCGATATCCACAGATTGTCTTTAATGTTCATCAAAATGATGAAATTTTCCCAGAATCTGTTGACGTAAACATTGAAATCCATCGATTCTGGTTAAATTTCAAAAAAAAAAATTAAAAAAATTAAGATCAATCGCAACTTAATGTATAAGTCATTAAGCTTCCTTTATAAGAGTACTAGGGCTTTACCCGTGCACAGGCACCAATTTTACTTGAATCCTTCGTATGTGTATTTTATGTATTATAGCTCAAGTTACCAACGAAGTACACAATCTTACAAATTATCAACACCATTATAACCTACACTTCTTTGAGTTGCATTCCAAAGATGCAAACTTAAATGGATTGTAAAAAAAAAAAAAAACATTCAGAGCCGGAATCATCAGTCGCAAGAACATAATACATTCATAATCAAACAAACTCATTTCTGCAAAGAACCCACATCCTCAAATTCCATGTAATACTGCTTCATCATCAACATAAGCCATATCCCTGAAGGTGAGTATAGTTTTGAACTACACTCAGTTGGATAAATATTATGGCTGATGATGAGCTAATAAAAATGGATGTAAGAGAGCCAAAGCCTCCATCTCATATTATTCCACCTGTGGTCATAATTGAGTTTCATGTGTTATCACTGGTCGTTGCTTAAAAATAGTTCTTTGAGAGAAATATGAGTTTGGTGTGAACCTTCGCAGATGACGATACACAAGGAAAAGAAATATAATTCAGAGGAGCAGCAATCCATTCTATAAATGACCACCTAAAAAATATAAATCCTTATGCCAAGTTCCGAATGACCACTGTTAGAGCCTTGCTCGGTCGAACTCGCAAGCGTTGCTATCTCAAGCTTGTTTGTCAAGTTTAGTTGATCAAAACTATAAGTCTTGATTTATAGTCTACTTATAGCTATGTCTCGGATTAGGATAGAATGTGTAGTTGAGCTTTAGACTTCACGACGTTCATCGATTGAAGACGAATATCTACTGAGGGAGCTTGGAGGAACTTCATCAACAAAAGGTATGTGGAGACTGAAACTTATCTATCACTCAGAAGTCTATTCTATTATATCTCCTAATGAGACTAATTCGTATAGCTATATAGACTTTTATATTATACACATTTGATATTTCGAGATGAGTTTAACTCGCTTATCTATTTCTCGAAATACGAGTTGAAATCTTTTTGCTTTAACTATATTCATCATTATTGTTGGCGAGTTTAGTTGGAAACAATTCATTTGTTGGAAACTAAATATTAAGTCAAAAGATGATCATGTTAAAATTGCCTTGAAACATCTTACATGATTTGTGTGAGACAATCATTTGATGTCGACTTGTAAAGTTTCGTATTGATCATTCGATCACATGAAAATTACTTGAAGCTAGTAGTTTGTGTGAGACAACTATTGTTGTCTTCTAAGGATGTTTCAACAAATGAAATGGGAGTTTAGAACAATTAACCTTGTCTGGATACAACATGGTATGCATACCTAGTATGCGAACTGTTTTGTAGTGATTCAGGTACGGGAACTTTGTTTGCGTACTTAGTATGCGAACGGTTTTAACTGTTAAGGTCCGAGAACCTTGTTTGCGTACCTAGTATGGGAACGGTTCTACCTGAGTTGGTTCCGGGACTACTGGTCGCGACCTAGTATGCGAACGGCTGGACAAGGCCAAGGTCCGGAGCTATTGTTTGCTTACCTGGTTAGCAAACACAGTGGTTAAGTTCTAAAATCGGTTAAGTATTTTTCATACTCATGAACAAATACATTTATGAATTAAGGAATGCAATCTTTGCAAACCGTGGCTTAATGTTCATGAATTGATTCTTGTATAAGTACTTTGTACGATTACGAATCAATCCGATTTTGATTCAATTTGTTCATATATATTTCTATGAGATAGTGAACAATTGAACAACTCTATGAAACACAATTAGATTCATTTGATTATCGTTCATGTTTGATTGATCATCATATTTGATCTAGAAGTGTTAGATGAATGTGGTTAAGACAAAAATATTAATATGGCTAACTTCGGTTAATTGCTATTGAGCCAACTCAATATACATGTTTAGGTACGGTTACCCATATCTAAATGAAGGTATATTTCATTTGTGTGTAACAAGCTAAGACCATCTAAAGGTGGAGATTAAATGCTTTATTTCTAATCGGACTTAGCTTGAATCTTAAATCAGGATTGGTGAATATTGAATGCTTTGTTACTAAGCTATCTTAGCTTTGATTGAAAGCAAACCCTGATTTGAAAGACTATATAAGAGAGAACTCTAACAACTGGAAAACCTAATCCCGACACTTTCATGTGTCCTAGTTGCGTACTAGAGTCGATTCTCCTTTAACCTAGGCTTTACCAAAACCATGTTAGGTTAACGACTTGAAGACTTCATTTGGGATTTGTGAAGCCAGATCCAACTATTTTCTCTGTAGTTGCGTTTTCTGATCTTACTTGTACTATCATATTGAGTACTATCTTCTCTAAGATTTGCTCGAGATTTATCTCCGATAGGTAAGATATAAAAAGTAAGCACAAAGTTCTTCATCTCAGACTTTTTGGTTCTACAGTAACTTCTTCTACTACCATATAGTTAAGTTATTGTGAGGTGATTAATATTTCTAGGCTGCTCTTCGGGAGTATAAGACCGTATTATCAATTGGTTCCTGTTCACCTTGATTTATCATAAGACGTAACAAAACTTCATAGGCATTTATGTGGGAGACATATTTGTTTATAAGTCTTCGACTTTGGGTCGTAACAACTCTTAGCTGTGGGTGAGATCAGCTAAGGGAATCAAGTGTGCAAAATCCGGCGTGGTTCTAGAGGCGTAAGGAACGCGACTGTACCTTAATCGGTGTGAGACTTGGTTAGGGCTCAACTACATTCCAGTCCGAAGTTAACTTGTAGTAGGCTAGTGTATGTAGCAGCTTAATACATTGTGGTGTTCAAATATGGACTAGGTCCCGGGGGTTTTCTGCATTTGCGATTTCCTCGTTAACAAAATTTCAGGTGTCTGTGTTGTTTCTTTTCCACATTATATTTGTTTATATAATTGAAATATCACAGGTTGTGCGTAGTTCAATCAATTTGTAAATGCGACCTTTGTTTGTTGGATATAAATTGATTGGTACTTGGGCATTGGTCTTTGGTACTGTCCAAGTATTTCTCACATCAATCAGGCTCATAGATTTCTATCTGTTTGATTTGCTGATTGATTTGAGAAAAGGAGATATAACTCTTTGATATCTTTCTTGGTTGAGCTCGCTTTATAAGATGGTGCTATCGGAATAATATTGGAGTTAGTCCATACAGATTGCCGAATGAATTATTGGGTGTGGTTGTTATACCCCACTTTTTCAACCACATATAACTATAAGAAACAAAAGAAAAGGGCTTGAAAAACCAATTATTTAAAACCCCCAAAATGACTCCATTATTAGACAAACTTATAAACTGATTCAGAAATTTGATATAATCAAAGAGTATATGAAATAAGAGAAACAAAGAAAAATAATATTACCTCCGTTTTTGAAAAATAGATACTATCGCTTTTTCATTTTAGCCTAAAAAGAGGCAAATTTGAAAAAGTGATAGTATCTCTTTTTTTTAAACGGAGGAGTAATAAATAATCAATACTTTGGAATTAATAAACGTAAAACTTTTGAAAAATGGATCGTGGGACAAAAAAAAAAAAAGACTATGACAATAAATAGAAGCAGTCTCCTAGAGTTTATGCTAATGTAAAATTTCATTAGCACTACGATTAATAATATGATTTCAGGTGAATTTCCTCTGTTGTGGTTAAAAGCTGAACAAAGCTCTCTTCCTAGAATTTCTGGCCCCACCAGAGTATATTTAGACCAATAAGAAACATGGGTTTTGGACTTTTATAGCTTATTTTGCTACACACGATTTACATGCATGGTAACTTCTCGCGGCCGCTTTTCTAAACCTTAATATCTTATTTCACCGCCTCTCCTTTTTTCTTACTCTCTTTATCCTTTTTTATTATTATTTTATTTTATTTATTTATTTTGCAGGTGAGAATACATCAAAACATGGTATATCCATAGAGGGTAAGAAATTAATTGGGTCGACGAAGTTGAAAACGTTCTTGGATTCAAAAAACAATCGACTGGTGTATGAAACGGTCTCAAGCACACATGCCTGTAAACAATTAATCTCTTCAGTTTTTTTTTTTTTTTTTTTTTTTTGGTTTTTTTATATGATCCCTATAAAGCGAAATAAGAAGATCTCCTTCTTATATTTCTGATTTCGTAGTCGATTTTATATTCAAGGTAATCTCATCATAGATTATACAAAATTGAATGTTTATTTGATGGCAGATTATGCGAAATAAAACCATCAATCCGAAAATATGTACCCCAGACTCAATTCCGTACCATAGGAATAACCCTAAATTTATTTTCCATTTCGAAATTTATACGGTTTTTGATATTTGGGTATTTTCTTTGATGATGTTAATTTCTTTAAGAATGACTGAATTTGTTGTGGAGAAGAATAGTTTGACTATATTGTCACCAGTTGATATCTTCAAAGGATATAACACCGTACTGAAAAGAGTCTGATTTGTTAATCAGTGAATTGGAGTTTCCTGACTGATTTGTTGTAGAGAATAATTTGGCTTGGTGTTCGTGTAAAAATTAAAGTTGATAGAGCTTATCATTTTACAACTTCTAAGACGACAACACCATGCTTATAAGGAAGAACTTATTTTTGTTAACTAGGGTACAGTCCATGTTATTTCAAAATGTTGGCAACAACCGTTTGATAGGTCAGCCGTAGAAAGAGATGCTAAGGCCAAATAGCATCTAGGTTAAACATCTGCATAGGTATTGTTTGAGTTTCCGTAGACCTTTAATTGTTTAAATTTATTTTAAGCCATGGGTTTTTGTTTTTCCAAGTAATATATACTCTTCTGGCTAACTTAGAGTAAATAGTCAATTTTATAAGATATTGTTTGAGTTGCTGCAGATATCGGGTAAAGGAACCACGGAGATAGACAATCACACAAAATGCATCTCTTTTCTTATCACCGAAGTAGAAATTAGTTTATCCTACACTTCATGAGGAGTAACAAATATCAATATAGAAAAGAGGAAGGATTTCTTCACACTATAGAAAGAGTTGGGGTTGGTGTTGGTGTTTCAGAGCTAGCTATTATCAAGTTTTTAATTAGTAATTAGTTTTTAATTATCATTTTTCAATTAGTTAGTTTTTGTTATTCAAAATTGTTATCAAGTTTTTGTTTGTTATCAAGAATTTAGAATTCGTTATCAAGTTTTTGTTTGTTATCAAGAATTTAGAATTCGTTATCAAGTTTTCAGAATTATATACAGTTGATCGGAACAACATTGAATAACTATCATAACGGCATGAAACTACTTATGCATTTAAATCATAATTCGACATGAAATTTCTTATTATTCCCTGATTTTAATTTTAATATTATCATTTTTATTAATTTTTCTATTTTTATTGCTTATTTTTCTCAAATTTTGCATCCCAAAAAAATTACCAGCACCAATACATGCTTATTTTTCTTTGCAAAACATCTAGGCCCGTGCAACGCCCGGGTTGAATATCTAGTAAACATGGTTTGCATCAATTAAATTACTATTTTTGTCAAATCCAAATTTATAGAATAATATACGACAAATTACATTTTATCATTACAAAAACATGTTCTTCAATTAGTTTCCGTAGTTAAATTAATCCTAAGTATTATAATTGAAAATATGCCCACAACACTGTATTTTGAAACGTACCCGGTATAACCTTTTGTGACTCAGTAATATCTGAGAGTAAACTTTGTAAGCAATTTTTGAAATGGAAGAGAAGAATACATACCGGCTCATACTTACGATGTCCACATGGACTGTTGGAGTCATATCCATAATTTCACTTTCTATACGTCTAAGCGACCTCAACCTTTCTGTTGACTTGCCTTTTTCCCCTTTTCCCTTGCTTGATTGCCTTGCAGACACACTTTTATCCTCCCATTTACTTCTTTGAACCGAAGAAGATCAGCTAACAATGAATCACATAACATCGTGTCATTGTATTGTTCTCCTATTGGTAATTCTAGATCGCTCAATATATTTCACTACATATACCCCTCCGTACTACAGCTGGTCACTTAGACAAAGAAAAAAAAATCACTAAAGAATATCGCATCACAACATCGGTACATAAAAACAGTTAATGTATTTGCACACCCACGCCTAGGCTAAATGAAGGTTGTCATACGGCTGGACAACATATTAATCTGAACAAAATATATAAAGGTTATACACATTAGTTTTTTTATCATACTTATTTGGTGATTCTTTTACATAAATACGTATGTGAAGCTGAGTGGCATTGGCAGATGGCTGTATATATCAAAGTAAGTTTTGAGTTCATTTAGCCTAACAATGTTCAATCTCCGTGAGTACATGATGTCAACCATTCGATGTTCGTTATTGTCTGAAAAGTTGGTTCCGTAAAATAAGTTAGAGGTAAAATATCAAAACTAACCCCTATCTACAACATACTATACTTGTGTGAATGAAACAAAAGAATTTTCCTTTGTGATATACAACATGCATAACAATCAAATTGTAAGACCAAATTTATGATTTTTTCTCAACCCGTTCCTTCAGCTTATTAGCTTCAACCTAATAACAACCTGCACTTTATCATCTCAAAATTCAATCAAAATTTCATATATATATAGTCAAGATTCAACAAATACCAAAGAAATGAAACTTATAAAGAAGAAATTTTATACCTCAGCAACCTCAATAACACCAGCTTGGCAATTAGAATAACTAATTTATCAATATCTATATCATAAGCTGAATTCCCAACAAAGTGTTTAGCCTATTCAGAAGGCTCAGTATAAGTGTCTTTACTACTTTCCACCTCTGCAAACCCCCCATCTCCACCAGTAGTTTCAAATTCATCACCATACTCTTCAGTTACTTGAGAAAAAAATGTAAAGCAATAAAGTTACCATCTTGGATTAAGAAATCTAATTTTCCAGGAAAATTCTCAAACCTGCAATTTATGGGAAACATAGAGAGATTATTATGTTCTTATCAATCTCAATCACAAATATTTAGACCCAAACATGAACCACAGAATCCCCCAATAATCAAAACGAAAACCCTAAAAATTGTACCTATTTTCAATTTGGACATAAAAAAATAATCGAAATTTTATACAACTAATTAATCAAAATTTGGATCTTTAGGGAATCAGAGAACTAAGACTCACAAACCTTTTTATAATTTGGACATACCTACATATGGATGCACAAACATAAAATTTAAATAAATCAATCAAAATTTCATAATCCAAAATTTGAATCTTTAGGGAATCAGAGAACTAAGATTCACAAAAGCATACCCGTCATTTGATTTATGCTCATAAAATTTTCTGATTGATCTTCCTTGGGAACTAAAATAAACCAAAAGTTACAATCATGGAGAACATCCCCATGATTGACAAAATAATCCTCAAAAATGGATCATGCGTGTTCCATGTTTCGTGATGTAAGGCAGGAAAACGAAGAATTCGAGGTGGAGAATTTTGGGTACCTAATAGAAAACGATTGAGCGCCCACGGTTACTCATTCATCTCCCTAAAACCCAAGGCACGCGTGCAGAAGAAGGGTGTGGTCTGGACAACCACGACCATGGATTTATCTTTGCCACGGACAAATCCTGACCACCACTTACATAGGAAAAGTTAGCTAAACTGTGCTATGTATTCTTGATTGGTTTGATACAGTAACTTATTTGTTAAACACGATTCTAGAAGGGTACAAGGATGAGGTAAAAAAAATGAATTGACTTTTTATATTAGGATTCATGATTTGATTTGAATGAAACTAGTAAAGATATTAATTTTTTATTTTGTTAAAAAGATTAATGTTAGAGATGAAAATATAAATGATTGTGTTTTAGTGTAGAGGGTAGTTTTGTATTTTCAACCAATTTAGATACTCCTTATCCTTTTCTCTAGGTTGGGGGAAGAAAATTATAGGCCTCAAATAATTCTTATAGGCCCCAAACTAGCCAGGATGATTTAAGTGTAAAGATTTCTGACCAATAAGCCATTGTTGGATTATGAAGCCATATAAATGAAACATAAATTTTGGTAAGTGGGGTATGAAAAAACGTTTTTCTCTTTGATTACGAATGAAAGAGGATGGTGATTGCTCCACCTATACAGACTACAATACACACATTAGTGAAAACTATTCAATCAATAGTGAAGAAAGTAGTTTACCCCATTACCGATTATAAAACACACTGAACCTTACCGAGCTCCTTACCTTCTTAATGGGCATTGTTTTCTCGATGAAGATATAAAAGAATATCAGAAATCCGGGTCAACAATGGTTAACTTCCCCATTTTAAAGACGAGAGAAGAGAAAAGAGTGCATGGCCGGACCGGAAACATTGCCAAAAGGGTTTTGTTAACTTCTGCATCCATGCACAAGATAACAACAGATCACTGCTTTAGAAAAAGTAAAAAACAATTTAAAAATATGAGAGATGGTATTTTTTTTGCATTTGAGTTTGCAAAACCTCATTTTCTATAAAAGCATATTTGAAAAATCCATGTTTATTTGCATACTCAAGTGCAAAAAAAAGTATCATTTCTCATATTTTTTCATTGTTTTTTAAATTTTCCAAGGCAATGATTTTTTATTTTATTTTTTTGTTGTTGTTGTTATTAATATGTAATGGATAACGGTTAATTTAGTCATTCTAAAAATATGAAAATATAAATCACTCTAGATCTTACTATTTTCAACAGTAGATCTTATACTTTGTGGTACGCATATATACCATCTTAAATCAAACTTGGGTTCCTCGGATATTTTCAGATTTATTTACTGCCAGTAACAAGATCTACTTTGAGTCCAAACTCAATGATACAACAGGTTTTACAAGCCAGATATCTTGAATCAACCAACCAAAACAAAAAAACTACAAGTTTTGTGTAGCATTTCTTCAAACTGTTTTTTTTTTACAAAATTTCCATATAATATAGGCTGATTAGAGATCTACCTAGAAAAAAATGGATGATGAGTACACATATACCATGACTATTTATTGAACCAAATTATACAAGTGACGAAGTTTCGATAATAAGAAGAAATTTTCTTACATGCAAAATAACCTCACCATAATTCTTTTGCTATTTATACGAATTCACAATAACAAATCAAGGTTTGTGTGAAGGTTATACATAGTCACTGTCTTTTATAGGCAAATCATGATAATGTAAAGCTTATTTTGGAGGAAATTTTGATTATCAATTCAATTTTGCCGCTAGAATAATTGGTTAATGGAGGAAAACTCAGTTCCGATGAATATCATTAAAATCTAATAAAACCATAACATTATTGAAGAAGAAATTTACACCTAAGCGAAAACAGAAGCCAATAACGATTGGAGGTGAATATTTTTCCTCCTTAATTTTAAAAAAAAATTAAAGTCAAATAGGAAACACACACAATAACCATCACAAAAGCTCTTATAATGCTTTCCTATACGGCGGCACGGAACAACGCACACCTTGGTTATTAAGCCAACTTCAGCCTTGTGGTTCTCCCATAACCAAACTTCAAAGACAATGTTTTTTTTTCTTCCAGAAACATACATTTATTAAAAAACTAAAACTAGATTAATATACTGAGAATCATGGAAAATAATTTGATTAATAAAATTTGGGATCGCTTGGTCCAAGATTTTTGTTAATTGATTTATCGTCTGATTTCTGTTTGACGCATAATTTGCAAGCCATCGCCTGGTTTCTTTTCATGTACCGCATAATTTGCGGTGCCTGATTTCCTTCCTTATAGTTGTGTTGGACAACAAGTGCCCTATCTGTTGCATTTCGTGATGTTTGGTTGATTTTGTCGAGTGAACCGTTTTTTCGCACGTTGGATATGGCTTGAAGCTGTTGTTAACGAATTTACCTATTTAGGGGCATTTGAAGTCGGTGACACATAATAAGCATCGAATATCGAGTCTTTGACGTACCCCAATCTGCAAAGGACTCTATTGTCATTTTTCCGTATTCAAAGGGACACCTATTTCATTTTTCTCTCTATCTAACAAAAACCACATATATCCTAAACCCTTCTTCGCTCCTCGAAAGACATTTCTCCCATCTGAAACTAGGGTTTTACAGAAATAACAATTTCAATGGCGGTGGCTCTATGTAGAGCTCTGATGATTAAAACAATCCCATCATCTGCAGCCTTATCTCGATCTTTGTTGACATCTTCTTCTATTCCTGTATCTCAAATCCCACTATCTGTTCGATCTTTTTCTCATCTGACTCGTGTTCGTCCTCTTGTTGCATTTACTGAGTTCAGAAATCGGTTTCCATCAACAACACTCGGTGGTTTGAAAT
>JAJJMB010015001.1:1098968-1126755 GCA_023531105.1 Papaver atlanticum
TTTTTGTGATTGTGGGGTTCCCTAATAAACATGTAGAGTTCCGGGAGGTTTTTCCACGTTTTGGATAAGTCTATACAATTTAGACTTAGGTTGCTACCCGGAAACATGCTTAGGAGTCCAAAAAGGAGTCATTTGTCTTAAGTGTGGCTTGTGCCTTAGTTTCGTGTTATGCACAAGTTTTACGATGACCTAGTAGAGCTCAGGTTGCATGAGCCAGCTGAGGCATGCTCATGAAGTCATATGAGACATGTTTGGGAGACTGAAAGTGAGGCTTACATGTTTAATAGCGTTTCCTACATGAAACCGCAGAACACTTTAGCTTAGCCAGTGTCTTTTTCGGGGGTATGTTAGGAGCTAATGGATAATAATTTTCATGTGTGGAGCCTACATGAGCAGTGTATTGTGTGCGTATGTACTAGGAGTTAGTCTTGAGGCTTGGGAAGGAGCAGACATGAACAGTGTATCGCATACGTGTGTTACATGAATCAAACATAAGGCCCGCGGCGGACATGGCCAATACATCGTCTGTGGATGTTACTTGGAATAGTCATAAGGCCCAGGTAAAACTTGAGTGATGCTCATGAGGCTGAGGCGCATGAGTCGTGTTTATTGGAGAATTAAGTATCGTTCATGCTCATAAAATCAAACGTGGACGTGTCATGAAGGTTATCAGTAGGCATGGCCAGTGTATCTCGCGTGGATGTTATATTATGAGTCGTGCTAAAGAATGAGTCTTGAGAGACCAAGAGCTGAGTCCTATATATGAGAAGGCGAACAAAGACGTGATCATACGTGGATGAGTGAAGGTTTGTTCATAATAGGTTGATCGAAGAATCTCTTATAAGAGGCTAATTGGATACTCTCTTCGGATACTCTCTCATAAGAAGCCGATCGGAGGCTCGCTCGTAGAGGCTGATCGGAGATTCGTTCAAAGAGGCTGAGCGGTGGCTCATTCATAAGAGGTTGATTTTGGTCAAGTAAAGGCTCCTACAGTTTAGGCTTCGTCCACTTGAGCTTCAAACTTCAGGATTTCAGACGTTGCTCTTTGGACTTGGGGTGGCCTTCATGGTCTTGGATTTCTCGCAATGTTTGGACATACTTCAAAATGACCATTTCACCCTTTGTCCAAAATTCACCATCTACAGACTGCTACTAGATTTTCGATGAAAAAGAAAGAAAGAAAATAAGAGAAAAAAAGAGTGCGGATATGTTTCCATGTCATTGATAATATGGGCCTTCAGGCTATCTTTATCCAATGGTCTAGGAAATTCGTCAAAATTGTTTGTTAAACCCTTTTGTTATCGGAATAGAAGAAAAATGATTTTTTTTTTGTTAACTAAGAGCAAACAGATATTCGAGGAGAGAAAAACGTAGTTGACTCGCTCAATATGGCTTATTCAATATATTTGTACGAGTCAAACAAATTATCCTAATAAATTACATAATTTTTTTACACACACGCTTAACATCAAATTGAAACCTACTATTGCCGTCGCCTCTCTTGACAATTTTTTTTTATCTCTCTTAAATTGTAACCCTAACCCTTATTACCAAGACCAAAATCCATTCCAAAATAAAATGGGGAAAATACGGTTTAGTCCAAAAACACGCCAAAAAATACGGATTAATCCATCCTGAGTTAACTAGGTATAATTTAGTCCAAAAGTTATTTAAAATATGAAAAATACACAAATAGCCTTCCTGATTTACAATTTAATCAAAATATTTTCAACTTAGTCCAAAGTGCATCATGATGATGCCAACAATTTTAAATAACATAAAAATAACTAAAAAACATTTTATCTTTTGAACCGTTAGTCCAAAATTTACAAACTTTATATATTCAGAAAGCTCTTTCCGAGATCTACAAAAAGAGTACCCATATGACTATATAATTTTCATTTTTAAAAATCTTATAGTTTACATTGGTGTACAAACATGTACACATTTACAAAAATCCAAAGACAAGACAAGGTGCACCAGTTTGTTCACCACATACAACTTGAATGGTCCACCTAAGCACCACTAATGTTATCCATATTAAATAAACATAACATGGAAATGCAAATGGATTTGAACCATCAACCTTCGCAAACCTTCTAATAAGAATTCTTTGAAACACCTAATTAATTATCAAAGGTAAATGAGGATAAGAATCCATAATGAGCACCAATATTTTAGCAGTTGAAAAAGATTAATGTGATATAGAATGACTTTAAATAATGTACCTTAAACAGATTAAACAATGTTTGGTTCTTCGTCAATGCACTGCATCTCTTCAAGCTTCTCCTGATTATCAAAACACCCATCAGAAACACCTAAGCACAAACATGAGCCAATAACAACAACAACCAAGCTCTTTAGTCCCAAATAATAAATACATGGGTGAATAGGCAACTTAAATATAAGAAACTGTGATTCTGCATAAAAGTGCAGATTCCATGACACTGTATAAAAGTGCTCCCACTTAGTATCTTTTCTTGTAACGACACATCCGACGACAAAATGGTCAATTTAGAGGTAACCATAATACCTGTTTTTCTTGGCGCGCTTTTCCTTGTCAGCAACTCCACTATTTCCTTTTTGCTCACTATCAGCTTGTCAAGTCTCCCCCCCTTCCTCGCGAATGAGCTCCTCTTACGTCTTCAAAGCAACAAAATAAAAGAATGGGTTGGTGACAGTATCCCTATTACATCAAGGCATATAATGATCAACAGGTGTACACATTAACTATCAACATGTGTACAATTATGTACACATTAACTATCAACATATGTACAACTATGTGTACAAAAAATCGATCATTCATAATCCCCCACAAACCTACTTTTTCAAAGAAAATACACTCGTGCAACAATATGTACACACCTAAGAAACACGAAACAAATTAACCATTCATAGCGGCAAATAGATTATTTCATGAATTACACGGGTGCATAACTATGTAGACATCTACAAAAACTTAGAAATTCCAATATTCATACCCATAAAATTAACATGGCATATATCAATGAGACAGGACAATGGTGTACAAATATGTATACGTTTACAAAATCCTGAAAATCCAACATCCATACTCACAAAACATTATATTCATAAGACGGGAATACGGAGTACAACTGTGTACACATCTACAAAAACCTAGCAAATGCAACATCCATACCCATAAAACATCGCATATATCCATAAGACATGAAATACGGTGTACAACTGTGTACACATCTACAAAAACCTAGCAAATGCAACATCCATACCCATAAAACATCGCATATATCCATAAGACATGAATATGGTGTACAATTATGTATACACCTATAATAAATTTAGAAAATCCAACATCTATCTCGTTAAACAAGCAATATATTCATGAGATAAGACAACGGTGTACAACTGTGCACACATCTATAAAAATCCAACATCCATATTCACAGAACATGGCATATTCATGAGACGGGGAAATAATATATAAAAATCCTGAAAATTCAACATCCGTACCCACAAACAGGCAATATATTCATGAAATGGGACAATGGTATATAATTATATACACATCTACAAAATCCGGAAAAATCCAACATACATACCCACAAATCAGGCTATATATATATATATATTCGGGAGGCAAGACACGGTGCACTAGTTTGTACACAATACAACTTGAATCGTCTACCTAAACACCAATAACACTATCCATATTAATTAAAAATAACCCAAAAACTCAGATGGATTTGAACCATCATCCTCCACAAACCTTGCGTTAGGCTTGGGCGCTCTGCCCATTTTGAGCTTATGAGTCCGTATACTTAATACATGTCAGCAGAAATCCAGGACCATAGGTAAAAAAAAAAGAACTATAAGAGATTAAATCATTTCAATAATTGAGGAGAGCAATTTAAAGTAGAAAGGAGACAAGGTCGTGAAATTTACCGGAGAGACACAACACCGACGAAACATGTCAGCAGAAATCCAGGATCATAGGTAATGAAGATATGATCTCATTTTAACTGCATCACAGTTATATGGCAATATTATGCGGGGTACATATATTGGGAACCATAGTTCTGCTAGATGTGTCATTTGATAACCTCAGCTAAAAACATATGCTTAAGAAGAGGGATTGACACAATGAACTACATCTCAGGTCAATCCACCATCTCAGTTCCTAAAATAGGCTTGATTCTAGGATGAGAATGGTGGTGAAATCCACCTGCACTCATCTTGTTACAGGTGCATCAATATGTACACTTGTATTACAGGTGCACCAATTTGTACACTTGTATACAGGTGCACCAACATGTACACTTATAGAAGGATGGTAACCTGAATGCCAAGAGGGATATGTTTATATAGATAATAAATATACGGATGTTAGAGAGAGGTATCTATGTATGGTAGAGCACGAAAGACTAAAATGGGCTAAACCGTGTCAAGCTAAATCAGCAACTCTGCAAACGATGCACTGCTAGAAAAGCATCCATTATTGCATTTAAGAAGATCACAAGGCTTACACAGTATCATTCTTCTGAGCATTACGTAAGACTGACTAAGATCAGACCAAGGAGACCAGCGTATTAGAATTATAAAAAAATACCTCTCATTTTCAGTGCGGAGAACTCGTATAGTTTCTTTTTGTATGTAAATGATTCAATTGGCGCAGGTTCAGAAGCGTAATCTGGCACAACATTAACACCAACATTTAGCGAAAGTATCCTTCACAAAAAATTATTACCCTTTGCAAGCCATATTATACATTCACATTTAGAGATCTCAATAACCTCACTGTCGTCATCAACACCAGCTTCCCTCTGAGTTAACATCACATATCACATTAGAGATGCAGACAGAGAATTACAAATAAATCTAAAATAGAAGATTCTTGTATAGTGAGAAGTATGTGTACAACTACGTACACATTAATAATTAACATGTGTACAATTATGTACACATTAACAATCAAACTTATTTTCTGGCATCCTATTTTTGAGAGACTCTACAGAATTATTTAGATGTCTACATTCCAATTTCAGACCTAATCAGGAAACTATAAGGTTTCATCTTCTGTATGGAGTTTGAAAATCTAAAACCGGAGTTCAAATGGTATGTCAACTGTATATGAAAAGATGGCCGCAAGACTGCATTTCTGCAGTTTGTAGTTCTGACATGATGTACGGCGAGAACCATAAATCCTAAACGATAATTCGAAATGCAAAGCCCTTCGAACCCATTATAGAGGAGACATAGAAGAACATTTTCTGGAAAAGAAAAAGTACTAATTGCAGAACAAAAAATCTAAGCAATGACATAAATTCCCAATTAAAACTACAGAATGTCAAATTAATTCATTAAAACTACTTATTACCAAGAAGGCAAGAACAACAAGACATTCTACAGAAAAGAGTTAATTATTAAAATGGGATACAAAATAAAACCACGTACAAAGCTTTAATGAGGTAAATCCATAACTAACCCATTAAAAACAACACAACAGAATCAAAGAAAAAAGTGAAAACCCATTTCTTAGATTAACAAACAAACACAAATATGGCAAAATAAAAGACATCCCAAAATGAAAATTTATCAAACATTGTAAAGAAAATGAGAAAAACCCATTTACCTCTCTATGAGTATTATGATTATTATTAGAAACTCTATCTCCTCCTCCTACTCCCCGATTTTTATCATTTCTTCCTCTAGATGATTGGTGGAGTGGTCGTCTTAGATTACTATGCCTAAGCAATGGACAAGAACTGAAAAATTAATTACATACACCAATCATTTATAATAGGGAACGAAATAGAGGTTTTGTAACCCTTTAATGTTGTTGTAGTTTGTACAGGGATCCAATCATATTCTAACGATTGAGCAAAATCTCCATTTAAACAAGCAAAACAATAACAAAAAGCCAATGGGGGGCTTGTTGTTGCAGCTTAATTGGGAGAGCAAAGATGACTATTAACAACAGAGCACAACACCTAACAAATTCATTTGGATCCAGTAGTATATCTCATTTTGTTTCTTTAACCAAAACAATATCAAATTGGTACTCTTATAGAATAAAAATGCCATAATTACTACCGTTAATACACTTATGCTCCATTCTGATGCTTCCATTAACAGTAGCAATTACGGTTTTTGCGATTGGAGTGGTCTTGTTCATTGCTTAGCCTAATTGCAGATAGTTGTTAAAAACTCATCTATATTAATATGTGTTCAAAATATACACTGAATAAGTAGTTGACAGTGACACTAGCTTGATGGTTAATATCAGGTCGAAAATCCAATCTAAAATCATTTTTGAAAAAATTACATGGGTAATAGAACTAAGTTGTGCTGATTACGGATCCAAAACTATATTTTATATTGAAACTAAGGAGAAAAAAAAAGATCGAAATTCAATTAAGAGCTCTCAAAAGTTTCTGCAAAGAATTTTTTTCCATGATTTTCAACTCAAAATGATGAGAATCATCCCAAGATTAAAGATCGAAATACTGGTTGCGAATCAGAAAATAAATTTGGGATGAAATCAGAGTTTTCAAATTCTAAAAAAAAATCAGAAACTTTTTAAAATCTCAAAATGATTGTGAGTTTTGAATACCTCCGATGATTGCTGGTAGCTCCGCTAATAAACTCCACCATCTCCTTCAACAGATCGGAGGAGGAAGAGATACAAGTTTATTGGGGATGAGAAGTTAGGAAATGAAGACGTTTATCGACTGAGGATTGAAGAAATGAACCTAAGCTAATTCACGAAAAGCTGATGGGTAGTTTTGTCATCGAAAATGTCTATTTTGGACTAAATTGTTTGATAAAGGACTAACCCGTTCATAATTTCGTAAATTAGGACTAACCGGTAGTAGGCCTGAGAAGGTTGGACTAGAGCGTCCAAAGCCCAACAAATATGGGACTAAACTTCAATTTCTACACACTATCAATTAAACTATGCAAAAATGTTAAATCGTGATAGTTGTTGATTTAACAAGAAGTTGTGCATAAAAAATCAATATCATTGTAATAGCTAATGAAAATTTATCTATTGTTGATCATATTACTATTCAGAAAATAAAATAAAATAAAAATAATAAATTGATGATTATATCTTTAAACTATAGTTGCTCAAGTTTTTATACGTGCGATATTGATTTCGATGCAATTGAAAGAGATATTGGACTTTTGTTTGCATACTTTTTGTGTACATCGACCAATGGTCTTTACGCAGTTGTAGTCTCGATCACTTTAAGTTATGCTTCATTTTAATTTTTAACCTTAACCCTGTAACAGTATTTCCAGGATATGATCAATTTGTCTTCTTAAAAAATAGTTTGGGCAAGAATAAAATCTTTCACAATTAAAGGAAGTTTAAGCATACGAATATATTTAATTAGTCTTAACGAGAGACTCAACTGTGACTATTTCTCTTTTTTTAAGGAGAAAATGTTATTTATTTATAAAATAGATCAATTACCCTTCATTATGCATGAGTAAAGTTACATTGAGGAGGGTCACGTACTCATGTGACATACTTACATAAACAATAGTGGCACTTCTTGATACACATCTAAACATGGTGTTTTAAAATTCAAAACAATTTTGTTTGACTCTCATGATCTCCATTTTTCTATTGGCTAGAACCTGATCAATTGGGAGGATTGCAGTTGAAACAACTTTAACATCACTCTCTATATTTATTTTATCAAGATTCAAATCTCTAGCCATAAAAACTCCTAAATTATAAGCTCTAACTTTAGCCTTCGGAGCAGAAATGTCAGAAAAACACTAAAGGGTGCATCCAAAAAATCTCCCTTCACTATCTTGAGCCACCAGCAGCAATACCCACATTTAAAAGAGATGCAATACATTTATTTTAACAAACTGAGAAGGAGGCAATTTCCAAACTTCATCTATGATTTCACTTTCACGACTCTGCATCTCCTGATATCTTCCTCGACTGGAATATAATTAGTCATTGTATTTCTTTCCATAATAAACATAAACCAATAATAAAAATCTGACCACCATCGACGACCTTTAACCATGTGATGATAATCATTTTCACGTCGGTGACTCCAGAGACATCTAAGAAATCGATGGGAAGTCAGTGAACACATTCTTGACAAAATAAATAAATAAATAAATAGAAGAATACTTTATTGCGTAGTCTATTTGAAAAAATAAAAACGGGTAGTTAGCTCAGCTGGTCATCCACATTCCTTAAAGGTTGATGCGCATCATGCGCATGCGCTCCAGGAGGTCACAGGTTCGAGTCCCCGATGGCGTAATATTGCAGAATTTGACATGGAAGGTAGAGTTAGTTTGCCCCCCTTGTGACGTAATCAGCCCCCTATCCGCTTCGGCTCCCTTGACTGGTTCCTCATGAGGCTCGCCGGTAGACTAGCACTGCAACCTGTTCAATTAATGTAGTAGTACGTCATTGGAGCTTAGCTTGTTAGGCTTCCAGCTAGTTTCGTGTAATAATAATCGTTATCCAATAATATAATAATATTTAAAAAAAAGAAGAAGATAACGGGTATCTAGCTCAGCTGGTCATCCCCGTTCTCCAAAGTTTCATGCGTTCCAGGAGGTCCCAGGTTCGAGCCCCCAATGGCGTAATATTGCAGAAATTAACATGGAAGGTAGAGTTAGTTTGCCCCCTTGTGACACAATCTCAACCCCCCCCCCCCAGCGCTGAATGATTCAGCGTAACTATCTGGATGCTAGTTCACATGCGAGTAACTGCTAGGAGAGAGAGAACTAGTGTTAACAAATATACAACACATTTCTGCTAATCTAACAGCTCAATCTAGCCCATAAAACTTAGCCTTAATATAGTTGAATGTTGTTGGAGCTTAGCTTGTTAGGCTTCCAACTAGTTAATGTATTATAATGTAATATTCCACTAATAGAAAAAGTAATAATTTTAAGGAAAAAAAAGATAAAAAATAAAATAAAATTCTAAGACCATCCCCCACCCCCCACCACAATCATGTCCCGTAAAAATTTAGCAGTGGAAAACCCGACAGCCGTCTTAAAATAAATTATATTAATTAATTTGGTAATTATCGTCTTTGCTTGTCTTGGACTTCAAACTGATCGTGTTATAATTAAAGCTCTCGAGTGAAACAATTTTTTCGAAGACAAAAACCAGAAACTAATAAGCAGCCCTAGCGATGGCGGAAGAATCATCATCACCCTCTGTTCTTCTTCAGTTTGCTCCATTCCAAAGTGCTGTTGATGACGGGTTTTGGAGGAGATTATCTTCTCTAAAGCTTGATACATTAGGGATCGATCAATCTCCGATCCCAATCACTGGTATAAACTTAAATTCTTAAACAGCTCTCTCTTGCTTTTGGCTTTATCTCAGTGGATGATGATGATATGTATTTTTCGTCTGTGGAATCATTATTCACAGAATCTTCATGAAATTTATGTTGACGTATTTTTATAGTTATATTTGGGTGTTTGTGTTTGTTCTCGTTATACAACTGTTGAAATTATGAAGTGATCATTCATGCGGTAGTTCTTACCTTAGCAAAATTTAGAAGATGAATATGACATTAGTGTAGAGGGTTTGAGGATGAGAATTCTTTGGTCTGAAATTAAATTGTTGATGATTAAACACTAAGGTTCAATTTGTTCTTCTTTCTTGTTTATGGCAAATTTATTTTGATTGCATTAGCCTTTAGATAAAAGGAAGTAAGGGGGAAAATAGCTTTTCCTATTCAAGAATCCATTTGTGAGGTCTTAGTTGATTTGTGTGTACACGTTGAATCTAAAGATATTAAACCAACATTTTCCACAGGTTTTTATGCACCTTGTTCAAATCCTCAAGTCTCAAATTATTTAACACTTCTTGCTGAATCGTTGCCACCTGAAGCTGGCAAAGAAGCTTCAGTAAGAGGAACACTTAGTCTTGGTAATAGAAACAGATGTCCTGTGCCTGGAATACTTTATAACACTAATACTCTTGAGAGCTACCGTGCCATTGATAAACGGAGCCTGTTGAAGGCGGAAGCAAAGAAGGTACGCTTTCGTGCACAGTATTTAATACAATTCCATTCGCTGTACTTTTTGTATATTTGGGCTTTCGTATTCCAAAAGCACCTTTAGTTTGTAGTTCAGTTCAAGTGCTCATGTTGATATAATGAACATACAACCATTTTTTATAAAGATTCAGGGACTTTGAAGACACTTTTTGTTGGATTAACCACTGCCACCGGGCAAGGAAATTAGTAGAAGTTTTCTTTAGTTGATTGAATTGAATTTGCTTTTGTAAAAGGAGTGAGCCTTGAATGTCTATTTGTTGAGTAAAAAAGCACACACGCGTTCGTAGAGGCTGTTCAGCATGGTAATGAAAGCTATGTCAGCAATGAGATATCAGTGGATACGTCCGTAGAAATCATTGCTAGAACTTGAATATATGTTGTGCTTTCATGCTATGTGCTTGGACTTTAAAATATTGCTAACCCAAGCACAAAATGCAATATTGCAAAAACTTTAGAGTGCTGGGAGGACTTTTTGTGTATATATATGTAAGCATACTTAAGAACTTACCCAGGTAATTTAATTCATTGGCTGCTAGATTTGGGAGGAAATTAATTCGGGGAAAGCAGAGGAGGATAGTGCAGTACTTTCGAGATTTCTTCTAATCTCATTTGCTGATCTAAAAAAGTGGAGCTTTCATTACTGGTTTGCTTTCCCTGCTTTGGTGCTTGATCCTCCAGCTACTTTGGTCAATTTGCAGCCAGCTACTCAGTGTTTCACTCTTGCAGAGGTGCTTAAAATATACATACCATATGAAGACTCTTTCAGTTCGTTTGTGTAGATTTGTTTCTTTCTGACATCAATGTTTTTTGTATGACCATTAGGCAGAATCCCTGTCAGCAGCTTGTAATAAATGGCGCAGCTCAAGTTTGACTGCAGGTTAGGTTCACGAATGTCGCTTATATTCCTAATTTAGTATTTCTCTACTTTCTATCCTTCTAGGCGCTAACTTAGTAGAAGGTCTATCTGTTCCTGCCTAATCATTAACATCAATAGCAGATGTGCCATTTTTCTTAGTCAGCATCGCTTCAGATTCAAATGTTGCTATCCGGCCTCTTAGAGACTGGGCAGTTTGCCAAGGTGATGGTCAAAAGGTTTGCCTCTTTGCTGAATGCCTTAAGTAGTCCTTAATTCTATCTCCACATATGTCTTTTGTGTAATTTGTTCGCTTGTCCTCCAGCTCCTATTTGGTTTCTATGATCCATGTAATCTTCCGAACAACCCTGGTTGGCCTCTTCGCAACTTCCTTGCTCTAATTTGTGCTAGATGGAATATGGAGAAGGTTTGCTTTCTATGCTACCGAGAGAAACATGGATTTGCAGATCTTGGGTTGTCCCTTGTTGGTGAAGCCTTGATTTCAGTTCCACAAGGTAGAGCGGCTGAAATAGGGTAAACACTATCTTGATTTTGTTTTCACATTCTGCTATTTTAGTTACACTATGTATCGGTGGCTTCCCTGATCGCAGAAATAATAATGTCTAGGCAGGAAAGATCCCCAATATGTGCCTAATGCAGTGGGATGGGAATTAAACATAGAAAAAAAAATGGTATCAAGGCGTATTAGCCTTGCTCAATCGATGGATCCAACTAGGTAAGTCCTGCTTCTTTTTTTTTTTTTTTCAGCGGCACTTCCTTTTTTTTTTTGTTGAGATTCTACTAAAATATGTGCAGGTTAGCTATATCTGCAGCAGATCTGAATTTAAAACTCATGAGATGGCGTGCATTGCCATCCTTGAACCTCAACAGCTTGTCTACCATCAAATGTCTTCTTTTAGGAGCAGGGACGCTTGGGTGTCAGGTTGCACGAATGCTTATGGTGAGTAATACAAAGGCCATTCTCACAATAAATACTTAACCCAATTAGGTATGGATGGAGAGGTCCATGGTCTTAACCTGCCCCAGGGGATTAGTCAGGTCTAAGAGGCCTGGATACCCTGGATAATAATAAAAAAATTAAAAAATCTACAGGGTGTAATTCAGGTTTCACTTATACCACTAAGAGTTAAATCACTTTGCAGGCTTGGGGTGTACGCAAAATTACATTGCTCGACAGTGGCCGAGTTGCAATGTCCAATCCGTTAAGGCAGTCTCTCTATACCTTTGATGATTGTCTGAATGGCGGGAATATGAAATCAGTGGCGGCAGTTAATAGTCTCAAGCGAATATTTCCAGCTGTGGTAACTTCGTTGTCCTTTCTGAATTTTCTGACCAGTGTCCACAAGTTGATTTGGCTTTGTAAGTTATTGTATCTTTATGCCTCACAGGAAGCTGAAGGCGTGGTAATGGCCATACCGATGCCAGATCATCCTGTTCCACCCCAAGCTGAAAATAGTGTTCTTGAAGATTGCAGACGCCTTCAAGATTTGATTGCTTCTCATGATGTAGTTTTTTTGCTGACTGATACGAGGGAAAGTCGATGGCTTCCAACACTTCTATGTGCCAATTCTAATAAGGTTGACCTCTTTTTTGTTATATTTTCTTTTTGTTATATTTTTTAAAATATATTCTTTTGTTTTCCTCCATTAGCTTATGCAAAATTTTGATGATCCTGGGTGGTGAACGTTGCAGTGCGAAGTATTATACATGTTTAAACTTTATCTTGTGCTTACTCGGTGAATTCTTCTACTCTGCAGATAGCTATTACTGCAGCATTAGGGTTTGACAGTTATGTAGTGATGCGTCATGGAGCCGGTCCTTTAACTTGTTCCTCTGACGTGAAAAGTGAGGCAGAGGATGCATTGTCTTCTCAAATCGGCAATTTATCCACGGCTCACGTAAATGAAAGGCAGCGATTGGGTTGTTACTTCTGCAATGACGTTGTTGCTCCAATTGATGTAACATTCTTCATACAAAATTTTCATATTCTGTTTTCACTGCGGTGGTAATTATTCTTACAATTTATTTTGTTTTTTTGTTCTGTGTTCAGTCAACTTCAAACCGCACTTTGGACCAGCAGTGCACTGTTACACGTCCAGGGCTTGCTCCCATTGCCTCAGCAATTGCTGTTGAATTGTTGGTTGGAATTTTGCATCATCCTGATGGGTAAAACCAAAGACTTTATTTGCAGGAAATCACTTACTGATTTTAGTTTGGGCCTAACGCTCATGCATGTTTCATTTCATGATCAAGGTATGGCAGTAGACCATTGTCCACTTTCTGCCCTTAATTTTTGGAACATTGTTTGTCTTTATAGGATACATGCCCCTGGTGAGAATGCTACCACCTGTAGTGCGACTAGTGAGCAACCTCTTGGTATTTTACCACATCAAATTCGAGGTTCACTTTCTCAGTTCAATCAGATGACACTCATAGGTCACTCATCAAACAGTTGTACGGCCTGTTGCAGCAGTGTAAGCCTCTCTGTTGACTACTTTAAATGGGACATCTTTTCGAGTTGATAGTAGTGTTGCCCTTTGGTTGTAATTTGTTCTCTATGTTTAGATGATCTTTTCTCCACGTTAATAGATTTAACGTGGCTCAATCTAGGAAATTGAACCAATTTATTCTGGTTCTGGCCAAGTATGTTAACAGATAGTGGAAAGCTGAGACCCAGTTACAGACTATGTAATGAATCTTTGAAGTCATAACCAAGTAGGAACTAGCCCATTAAATCCCCCAACATACATTACCACATGATTGCATACATGCCTCCTTATATGTTCCTACTTGCATATCTTTGCAGTTTGATGAACCTATATACTTAGAAAGTTAAAAGTGTAATAATTTCGATAGTATGATTTCAGGTCCTCTAATCTAGTCGTCGTGACAATTTTATATTTTCAGGTTGTATCAGAGTACAGGAGAAGAGGCATGGACTTTGTCCTCCAAGCAATTAACCATCCAACCTATTTGGAGGACTTAACTGGCCTCACAGAGTTAATGAAGTCGATGAATACATTAGATGTTGATTGGGACGACGAGCCTGATGAGAATGCTGACGATATGCTATGATCTGATAATGCCACTGATAATATACTTTCTTATACCAGACGTTGTCCTAAAATCAACTTTGGTAGCAAAAATTCAAAGGTTGATTTCATCTTAGATTAAAAAACCTCATTTTCAAAATAGAAACCATAAACTGACAGACGGAGTTGTTATTCTGCATTGCATGATATACTTGACCATTTTACAGTTTCAATGATAATTGAATCCCTTTTAAGGTTGTACGCTGCTGTTTCAGAACCATGTCTCTTTTTTTTTTTATATCGATAATACAAGTCTCTGATCATACTACACTTGTGGTCTGTTTACCACCAGTCTACTGAAACCATTAAAAGTTGGTGAACGGTTGAGAATATCTTGCGCTTTAAATTTCTTCAGGAGAAGATTAGGGAACTAGGAAGGTGAAATCATAGACACCAATGACTTATGCTCAAACCTGGATGAACACTTGAAGTGTACTCCTATTAGGGGTCTCGTACGGGGTGGTGAAACCCAAGAAGGAGAGGGAGCTTGAAAAATTATGTTGGACGAAGGAAGGATGCCAGATATGAACAGAGTAGGACTGTAGGCGTGGAAGAAAAATCAAAGAAAAGCACGGAGTACCGTCTTTATTGTAGAGAGCAAATGAATTAGCACCAGTGGTCTAGTGGTAGAAATTAGGATAGTACCCCGCCACGGTACAGACCCGGGGTTCGATTCACGGTTGGTGCATGTTCTTTTATCGAAATATGATCCTCCAAAGAGCTTTCCACTTGCATCCCAAATCCGTGCTTTCCAAAATTTTCCTTACAAATAAAATTATACTAAGATTTGACTGTTACCGTCCCAGACTTATCCTCTCCCCAAACTAAGGAATCCATTTTAGGAGTCGTGATAGGAATGGGAATAGCAAGGATCTGATCCCTTACCTCTGTAGGAAGAATACGAGCAATTCTATCAAGCTTCCATTCACCAGTTTCAGTATCCATAATATCCATTACTCTCAATCCACTTACCCCACTAGGGATATTAGGAATAATATTAGAAAGTGGAAAACTCAAAACCCAAGAGTCAGACCAGACATTTATCGAAGAACCATCTCCCACACTTCATCTCAAACCCGCCGAGATAATATCCTTACCATGTAATAAGCTATTCCTGAAAAAGCGGGGTCTAACAACCACACCCAATATTTCGTTAGGCAATCTGTATGGACTAACTCCAATATAATTCAAAGAGAATCAACTAGACAGTCAGGCTCAATCAAAGAAAATATATCCAAGAGTTATATCTCTGTTTCTCAATGTAATCAGCAAATCAAACAGATAGAAATCCGTGAGTCTGATTATTATGAGAAACAACTTGAACGGTACCAAAGACCAATGTTCAAGTGTCAATCAATTTCAATTAACAACTAAAGGTTGGATTTACCAATTGATTGAAGTACGCACAACCTGTGATATTTCAATTATATAAATAAACAAATATAATGCGGAAAAGAAATAACACAGACACTAGAAGTTTTGTTAACGAGGAAACCGCAAATGCAGAAAAACCCCGGGACCTAGTCCATATTTGAACACCACAACGTATTAAGCCGCTATAGACTCTAGCCTACTACAAGTTAACTTCAGACTGGAATGTAGTTGAGCCCTAACCAATCTCACACTGATTAAGGTACAGTCGCGTTCCTTACGTCTCTGAATCCCAGCAGGACGCTACGCACTTGATTCTCTTAGCTGATCTCACCCACAACTAAGAGTTGCTACGACCCAAATTCGAAGACTTGATAAACAAATCTGTCTCCCACAAAAAAGTCTATTCTGATAGATAAATCTGTCTCCCACAGAAATACTTACGAAGTTTGTTCCGTCTCCCACCCAAACTAAGAGTTTGTTCCGTCTTTTGATAAATCAAGGTGAACAGGAACCAATTGATAATCAGGTCCTATATTCCCGAAGAACAGCCTAGAAATATCAATCACCTCACAATAAATTAACTATATGGTAGTAGAACAAGTTATTGTGGAATCACAAAGAATGAGACGAAGAGCTTTATGATTACTTTTTATATCTTACCTGTCGGAGATAGATCTCGAGAAAATCTTAAAGAAGACAGTACTCAATACGATAGAACAAGTAAGATCACAACACGCAACTACAGAGAAAATAGTTGGGTCTGGCTTCAGAATCCCAATGAAGTCTTTAAGTCGTTAACCTATAATGGTTTTAGGAAAAACCCAGGTTAAAGGAGAATCGACTCTAGTCGCAACTAGTATCACACAGGAGGTGTGGGGATTAGGTTTCCCAGTTGCTAGAGTTCTCCCTTATATAGTCTTCAAATCAGGTTTTGATAACTTTGAAACAAATCAATCAATATTCACCATTGGATGAAAACCTGATTTAAGATTCAAGCTAAGTTTGATTAAAACCAAAGCAATATCTCTCCACTATTAGATGGTCTTAGCTTGTTACACACAAATGAAATATACCTTCATTTAGATATGGGTAAACGTACCTAAACGTGTATATTGAGTTGGCTCAATAAAAGTTAACCCAAGTTAGCCATATGAACACTTTTGTATTAACCATGTTCATCTTAACACTGCTAGATCAAATGAATCTAATTGTGTTACTCATAGAGTTGTTCAATTTTTATATTCTCATACAAGTATACAAGACACAATTGAAGCAAAATCGGATTGATTCAAAAGAATAAGTTCATGAAAATTTTAGCCACGGTTTGCAAAGATTGCATTCCTTAATTTATAAATGTATTTGTTCATGAGTATGAAATCATACTTAACCGATTTTAGAACTTAACCGCATAAGTGTGCAAACGGGTACGCAAACTTAAGTTCCGGACTTTGATCTTTTCCGATAGTTCGCAAACGGGTACGCCTACTGTCATTCCGGACCAAATTCAGGTAAAACAGTTTGCAAACGAGTACGCAAACTTAGTTCCCGGACTTTGACAGTTAAAACCGTACGCATATGGGTATGCATACATGGTTCCCGGACCTGGATCATACTTACAACAGTTTGCATACTGGTATGCATACTGTGATATATCCAGACAATGATTAATTGTTCTAAACTCCCATTTCAATCATCGAAACATTCTAGAAGACGACAATAGTTGTCTCACACAAACTATTATCTTATAAGCAATTTTCAAGTGATCGAATGATCAATACGAAACATTCCGAGTCTACATCAAATAACTGTCTCACACAAATCATGTAAGATGTTACAAGGCGATTTTCACATGATCATCTTTTGACTTTTGTCAAGAATAATGATGAACGTAGTTAAAGAAAAAAGCTTTCCAACACATATTTCGAGAAAGATATAAACGAGTTAAACTCAGCTCGAAATATCAAATGTGTATAATATAAAAGTCTATATAGCTATA
Organism: Papaver atlanticum; assembly: GCA_023531105.1. Lineage (NCBI taxonomy): Eukaryota > Viridiplantae > Streptophyta > Magnoliopsida > Ranunculales > Papaveraceae > Papaver > Papaver atlanticum. Next base: position 1,116,345 of record JAJJMB010015001.1, read on the forward strand.
CGACTTAGTCTCAATAGGAGATAAAATAGAATAAACTTCTGAGTGATAGATGAGTTCAAGTCTCCACATACCTTTTGTTGATGAAGTTCCTCCAAACCCCCCTTAGTAGATCTTCGTCTTCAATCGATGAACGCCGTGAATTCTAAAGCTCAACTACACATTCTATCCTAATCCGAGACATAGCTATAAGTAGACTCGAAATCAAGACTTATAGTTTTGACACCTAAACTTGACAAACAAGCTTGAGATAGCAACACTTGCGAGTTCGACCGAGCAGTGCTCTAACAGAGAACATAACAAGATTCAACACGACCATTACTACGTTTTGTTCTCTTTGTTCAAATCACACTGAATCCATATTGCATTTGATGTTCAAATGTCAAGTTTCAAGATTGATGTTTAATGAAATTTCTTTTGATTTCCATGACATAGATGATATTAGTGATGTCAAAGAAGTATTTATCAGATGGTTGCAGAGGATGATAAATGTTTTATTATGGGTTCCTGTATTATCTGGAACTTATGGAAGATGATGAGGAACGATATCTCTTTCAATGGAAGTCAGTTTTTGAAAATAAAATTCATAAAAATGACGTGGGATGATTTCACAGCTCATTATAACATGTAGTCAGGGGTGGATGGTGATAGAAACTCTAGAGCTGATGAAGTTTCATCTTTAGTCTGGGAAAGTCCACCAAGAAATTACACCAAATAAATATGGATGTTGCATTTGATTATGGCCGTGGGGCAGCAACAACAGTTGCTTTAGATGATGAAGGTAAGTTTATGGCTTGCAAAACAACCTGTGTTAATGAAACTTCCCCTTTGAAATCTGAAGTTAGATCATATCTGTTGGGTATTAGTTTGGGCACAGATTTAGATTCTCAATAGTTCATTGTTGAAGGAGATGCCAAAGGAGTTGCAGATGCTATTAATGGTCCTCTCGATAGTATATTAGGTCATATTAAGATGGAAGTAATTAGAGCAAAAGAAAGTTGTTTTGAGTTCAGAGATCTATTCCTAGAAGTGCTAATAGTGTAGCACATAATCGTTGTAAATATGCATATGTTGATTATGTATCTAGGAGTTGGTCTACACATGATCCTCCTCTTTTTTTCTTTTTTTTTCCTAAGCAAAGGCCTTTAAAAAGGCTAATGATCCCCCTCAACTATCGGCCTAAGACAAATAGGAGGAACAACCAGTACATAGTAGAATTGTTTTTTTCCCCCATAATGCAAGTTCTTGAGCAACATAATTACTAGTTCTAGGCTGCAAAGAAAAGATACATCCGATAAGAGAAGAAGTAAAAAGTTGAATGTCTTTGTAGATAGCATCATTTCCAAAATTTCCATCAAACCTTCCTGAGGAAAATTGGTCGATGAGATCTTTTGCATCACTTTCAACGATAATGTGGGTAAGATTTTGCTCAACTGCCGTCTTTAAAATAACTCAAATAGCTCTTGCTTCTGCCTCTTCAGCCGAGGTAACTTAAAAAAAAATAGATGCACAAAAAGTAGTTGTACTGGAGAAGTCTCTCATCACATAGCCTACACCATTATCCAAAGTGGTGTCATCAAAAGCTCCATCAGTATTGCATTTTATCCATCAAAAAGTTGGGGGCATCCAGGTATCATTATAAGAGATGGTTTGAGTAGGAGAGTTCTGAGGTTTTTGCCTAACAGTTAGAAGCATAGCCTGAGCTCTATTAATGACATATAAGTGATTTTCCTGAAGGTTCCTAAAAACTAAATTGTTTCTAGGAGTCCATAAGGACCACAGAATGGTGATAAAGAAACTATGTCTATCATCAGGAATTTTAGAAGCAGGATTGATCAACCAGAACTTAAGCCAATAAATAAAGGTCTTATCAATGAAAGCATTAGTATTAGCACAAAAACAAGCCAGATACCAAACATGACTAGCAAAGGGACAAAGGACCAAAGCATGCATAATAAACTCATCAGGATCAGAACATCTGCTACACTCAACATAATTCATATGCATTATAGTATGTAAGACAGTTTTGGCAGGCAAAGCATTTATGGAAGCTCTCCAAATAAAATGATGAATACGATATGGCACACGAAGTTTCCAAATACACTTCCAAAATTTGTTACTAGGGGAGGGGCCTAAGCCCTCGAAATTCCAAGTAGGTAGATTTATAAGAAAATCTTCTTTGAAAGCTCCCAATCCCACTTATCAGGAGTGCAAAGCTGGCTTAAAGGAATAGAGATGATCTTCTGAACAGAAGCATCATCGAAGTGGGTGGTTAATCTATTAATATTTCAAGATCTAGTCTGAGGATCAATAAAATATGAGACATTAACGCTAGGGTCAGGGGAACTAAAGGATTAGAAGTAGCAGATCCGAAGGTAGGGATCCACTTGTCACACCAGGGGTCAATAAATTCACCATCTCCCACAATCCAGTAGATAAAAGGATTGATCATTTTTTTTATAGCATGAAGGCACCTCCAGGTCAAAGAACAAGCACTAGGACACTTAGCATTAAGGAAATCAGTATTGGGAAAGTACTTGGCTTTCAGAACAGAGGCTAAAAGGAAATCAGGATGTTCAATAATTTTCCAGGCATTTCTAGCTAATATAACTAAGTTATTCAGTTCTGATTTTCTTAAACCTAAACCACCTTCAGAATTGGAGGAACAGAGAATGTCCCATCCAATAAGATGGAGTTCTATCCTTAGGGTCAAGAGTCCCCCCCACCCCCTCACCAGAATTTACAAAGGTGAGAGTCCATTTTTCCGTAAAGATACTTAGGGATAAGGAAAGCACCGATCTGGTATAGAGGAATAGCCTGGCCAACATGCTTGACTAAAGTAGTTCTAACAACTTGGGATAAAAGTCTATGGAACCAAGAGGAAATTTTAGCATCTACAGCTTGCAGGATACCCATATGAGTTTGAATTTTGGAAGCTTGAAAAGCAATAGGGGTACCAATATACTTTTCACCTAGGTATCTATTACCCAGAATATTAGATAGATAATTCATAAAGGGTTCAGACAATTTTTTACTAAATAAAATACCATATTTATCAAAATTAATTTCCTGACCAGAAGCCAGACAATACTTGTGAAGATAATTTTTAATGATTTCAAAATCCTTAGTAGTAGCTTTAGAAAATAAAAGTGAATCATCAGCAAATAGAAGGTGAGTCATATGAGGAGCACCCTTACAAACCTTAATACCCTCCACCAAACCTTTACTAGTGAGGAATCAATATAGGCTGATAAAGCTTCATAACAAATAATGTAGAGGTAGGGAGACAAGGGGTCCCCTTGTCTCAACCCTCTTTCAGGTTTAATAAGACCAAAAAGACTACCATTCAACAAGATAGAGTAAAAAACAGTAGACAAGCATTGACCAATAAGATTCACCCAATGATCAAACAGACCCATTTTTTTTAGAACTTTATCCAGAAAAGAACATTCAAGTTTATCATAAGCTTTAGACATGTCCAATTTTATGGCAGCTATACCATCTTTACCTTTAATTATGATGGTTAACAGCATAAACAACCTCATTAGCAAGAAGAATGTTAACAAAAATACTCCTTTTGGGAACAAAGGCACTCTGGTTTTGGGAGATTAGGCTATCCATGAAAGGTTTGAGTCTATTGGCCAGAGTTTTAGACAAGATTTTGTATATGAAATTACATAGCCCTATAAGTCTATAGTGGGATACCAGATCTGCCAGGAGGACTTAAGGAATAAGGGAAATATTAGTATAGTTGAAAACTTTAGCAATGTTCCCAGTACTAAGAAGTTTGTGTCATGCCAACAACAACTTCTCCAACAATGTCCCAATGCTTATGGTAAAAAAGGCCAACAAAGCCATCACTACCCATTTGGAAAACATCATGCTTTATTTCCTCAGCAATAAGGGGAAGGTTCAATTGACTATTATGCTCCACAGAGAACTTTATAGGGAGACATTCAAGATTATCATCCTGATACTGCTGAAGATGGAGGAGTAAAGGGATATGAAGTACTCAACAAAAGAGGACTCTATACTTTTTCTACCAGTTAAAACAGTACTAGAAGAATCTTTAATCCCACTAATGGCATTCCTTTTCCTCCTAAAAAGAATGACTATATGAAAATAGGGAGAATTTATATCTCCTTCCAACAGCCAAACTTCTCTGGATTTATCTTTCCAATATAATTCTTCAAAATTATAAAGGTATTCTAGTCTAGCTCTAAGTCTAGAAACCGAATAAGAGTCGGTAGTGTTGGAGGTTTGAATATCAGTAAGTTCATCTCTAGTATTTTTATGTTGGTTTGAATATTTCCAAAAGAGAACTTATTCAGATCTTTGAGACCTTTTGTGTGCTTAAAATTTTAGCTTAAATTTTATAGTCAGGGGATCCTACCACATTAACAGACCAAGAGTTAGCTATAATGTCTTTACAAGTAGGGTCCTCGATCCAGATGGCCATAAAATGAAACGGTTTAGGCATACAAATATCTTCAAAGTTAAAACCAATATGCATACGACAATGATCATAGGAGTCTCTAGGTAAATTGTTTACACAAAACTTAGGAAATAGATGTTCAGCAATTTGATTAATTAAGCATCTATCCAATCTTTCAAGAATAAGGTTAGGACCCTATTGCATGTTAGATCAAGTAAATCTAGGGCCAGAGAAGCCAGGATCATGCAAATCAAACACATTTCAAAAATTTCGAAGGTCAAAAAAATCTATGTTATCAACTTCTAAGCCACCATTCTTATCTTCAGTACCTAGAAGGGTTTGAAAACTCTTACTAAGAAGGCCGGTTCATTTAAGGGTATGGGAGGTAAATTGCATTGATCTTCCCAGAAAGCTTGTCTAAGGGTACTATTAGGTTCACTATAGATAAAGTGAATATAACACAATTTGGAATGGATGATATCAGTAGTAGTAACATAGATGCCCCTACTATTGGAGGATAAAACAAAAAGATCTATTTTTTTTTCCAGGCTAACACAAGACCACCACTTCGACCAATGCTAGGCACATTGAAAGTGCAAGGGAAACCCATATTTCGCAACTTCCTAGCGGCCAAATCATTATTCATTTTAGTTTCTGAAAGAAAAACTATGTCAGGGTTAATGTTTTTAAAGAGAATCTGCAACTCCATATAAGCAGTTTTTCCCCAAACCACACACATTCCAACAAAGCATATTAACATTATTAACAGGAAAATACGTAGCATTATTAGGAGTATCAATAGATATGGAAGGAGATGAAGAGGGAACCTGATCGGTGGGATCATGATCTCCACTAGACTAAGAACTTGTACCTCCACTATTAGAAGTAGTTTCTTGGATAGTATTCAGATCCAGATTAGTAGCATCATGAGAAGAACTATTACATACACCATTGTCATCTGAGGTAGCATTGGTAGGTACATTGAAACTTATCAACTGATCATCTAAGGATTGAGTATTGAGGGTACAATTGGTTAGATTGATAGTGGATATATCTACCAATTTGGTAATCGGAGGGAAAAGATTGGTATAGTCTGGTTCAGAACTATCAACAATGGCAGGAGAAATATCAGAACTAGCTAAAAGAGAAGAGCTAGCTCTAGTTCTTTTCCGGAGATTAACTCTAGGATTAATTTTTCTTTTAAGGGTAGAAATAGCATCATGCTCAACAGCAAGAGAAATCACTTCCTCTCTAGAGATAATGGATTTCTGAACAAGAGTGGCAGCTGTTTTGAATCTTCTAGCTGAGTTATTGGTACGAATCGGACCAGGATTACACAACTCAGGAATAGGATTACAAACAATAGTTTTTTCAACCTATTCTTAGCTTGTTTAAGAATGACTGGAAGACCGTTGACCACCGGAATAAGGTGTTGAGTTTGGACAGGCCCAACATCATGTATCTTAAGAGTTGGAGATCTATTACCAAAAGGACCCATGTTGATTTTATTCTTATGAGAATCTTTGGCACTGAAACTAGAGCTCCGAGCAATCACAACAACTTTTTCTCTATTATTATTATTATTAGGACATACATTGTCACCATGCTGAGTTTCTGGAACAATATCAACTTGAGTCATTATAGAGTCGACCATAGTTTTGTTTTGGGCAGTTGCAGAGTCATCATTCAAATTCTTAGGAGACATCATTAACCTAGACACCCTTGGTAAAGTATACTTGGATCCAAACGAACTTGCATCTTTAAGAAGTTTTTGTTTAGCAAGACAGTTAGGACAAACAACATCTTTGTGGTCGATGATACAGCAAGAGTAGCAGAAATTCCTTGGAACTCTGAAGTATCTACATTCTAAGAAAAGTTTTTTTTTTTCCTCTAGCAAGGAGGGGAATACCAGCTAGTAAAGCTAGTTTAATAGGAATGCGAACATAAACTTTAATTTTTTTTCCTTCAAGGTATGGTTACCATATGGTTCCTTTGCTTCAATAAGTTCCCCAATTTTAGTAGTAAGCATCTTGAGGTCTTCAAATTCAGTGCATTCCTTCAGAACATTACATAAGATTAACCACATTAGCTCATCTTCAAAATAAATTTGCGCATTTGCTGGCCAACCAGTAGGAGGAACAACCTTTAGAACCATAACAAAATCGCAAGAAAACCAAGGACGCTATTCATTAACTCTGTTGAAGTCATTTTCTGCCAGAAATCTGATAAGAACTTTATTTCTTAACCCACTGAAAGTAGTAACAGTTGGAGATTGAGCAAGATGCCATTGAGAACAAATATGATATCTGATAGAGGATGTAGGAACTAATGTCTCACTGCAAACATAGCCCACCATACACCATTTCTAATTGTTATAATTTTCAGCTAACACCACAGCTTTATTAATAAAGACTGGCTCAGTAAGAGTAGAAGGAAGATTCTTTGGTAATATTAGTTTTTCTTCCATTTGAGAGGATAAGTTTTGAATAGTAGTAGCAGTGTGAGTATTGAAAACGCGAGGGTACAAAAGCCACACCCAACTCTTTCGTTCGACAATCTGTATAGACTAAACTCCAATATAATTCTGAGAGCATCAACTTAATGAGTCTCAATCAAGAAATATATCAAAGAGATTTATATCTTTCTCAACACAATCAGTAAATTAAACAGATAGAAATCCGTGAATCTGATTGTTACGAGAATAACTCGGATGATACCAAAGACAAATATTCGAGTATCAATCAAGTTCTATCCAAAAAACAAGGTCGGATTTATCAACTATGATTGAACAACACACAATTTGTGATACTTCAATTATATAAAGAAAATATAACGCGGAAAAGAAACCCCGGGATCTAATCCAGACTTGAACACCACACTGTATTAAGACGCTACAGACTCTAGCCTATTACAAGTTAACTTCGGACTAGAATGTAGTTGATCCCTCACCAAGTCTCACACCGATAAAGGTACAATCGCGTTCTTTACACCTCTTGAATCTCGTAAGACTCTATGCATCTGATTCCCCTAGCTGACGTCCTTTACAACCTAGAAGTTTCTACGACCCAAAGTCGAAGACTTATAAACAAATCTGTCTCCCACAGATAAGTTTATTCTATTTTTGGTTTTCGTCTTAAGATAAAGATCAAGGTGAATAGGAAACCCAACTAATAACCCGGTCTGATACTCCCGAAGAGCAGCCTAAAAATATTAGTCACCTCAAAATAACCCAACTGATATATAGAAAAAGTTATTGCGGAATTACAAGAGTCTGAGACGAAGAAACTGTTGTGATTACTTTTTATATCTTACCCATCGGAGATAAATCTCGAGAAAACCTTAGAAAAGATTAAACTCAATATGATAGAAAAATTAAGATCAAGATAAGCAACTATGGAGAAAATAGTTGGACCTGGCTTCACGAATCCTAAGCGAAGTCTTTAAGTCGTTAAACCTAGTAATGGTTTTCAAAAGAACTGGAAACCTAGGTTAATGGAGAATCGACTCTAGTTTGCAACTAGGACACACGGAAGTGTCGGGATTAGGTTTCCCATTTGCTAGATTTCCTCCTTATATAGTCTTTCAAATCAGGGTTGCTTAGAATCAAAGCTAAGATAGCTTAGTGTTTTTGGGTAAAAACTGATTCTGCTGAAAATGGTAAATTGGGTGCGCCGCCGAGAAATGAATCTAAACCATAAACAAATGTACTACATAGGAGTACTTTAGATTCGAGAGATCAATCTGTACAATTCTGGCCTAAACCAAGAAATGGCCATTCCAGTCTTACTTGGGTCACAAAATGAAGGAGAAGGGTTGATCTTAGGGAGGGAAGCAAAGAAGATGTTGATATCAGAATGATGAACTATGAAGGTGTGGCTATTTTATGACTTGTATCAGAATGTGGAACTTTCTTGCGGAATGTAAGCTATAAGTTCTTGGTGTTTTTTGGATACTTGTGTTGATCACCCTGTTTTTTGAAATAGATTGAAAATCTATTTATATAAGTCATAGTCGAACACACCCTGATCTTATAGGAAGTGAAAATAGGTTAGTGATGGAGAAGTGGGATCATGTAGAATGGTGAAAACCACGTCCCTACTATGAGGGGAAGACCAGTTGTTTTTATTCTCACTATTTCTCTATCATCACTAACTGTCCGCCTTTCCTAACACTTTCTCATAACGGGCGTGTTGCATGCCGCACGCTGTAAACCGCCAGACCAATACCCTGATGAACATCCCCCAGTTTGTGACATTTTTGATGTCTCGAGTATTTTTGTAGAAAAATATGCAGCAGGCTGCTGAGTGGGTCTTTCCTACAATACCTAATTATTCTTACCAATCACGCGCAAGCTAGGCGGCGGGCAGTCATATGTGACAAGTCTAGTTGTGAGACTTGCCGCAAAAAAAAGCATACAATGATTTTAGGTCAAATAATTAAATTATTTGTGAATCAATATTTATAAAACATCGTTTCTAATCGATGCATATAAAGCATCGCTTTTAAGCAAGAAGCTCAAAAGAATCGATACTCATGAAGCATCGTATAGAGCTTGCTTAAATTAGTCGCGGAATTCAATGTCTTAAAAGGAGCATGACCGGCCATCTTCAGGATGCTGCCAGGAGCTATCCATGTACATCAAAAGTGAGCCGGTCGGTCCTTATAAGAGGGTGATGGCTGGTAGCCATTTTGACATCTTATTGGTTGGCCTAAATTAGATCTAGACCGGTAAAATTGGCTAGCCAAGTTGAGTGGCTAAGATGATTTGCGGAAGTTATTGGCTGCCGCTGAATTCATTTAAAACCCATGAAGGCAGCGACTGGCCATCCTTGGGAAGATGCCAGGAATTGTTCAATCAGGCTAAGGAGCAGGTTGATCAGTCCTCATAGGAGGGTGATGGCCGGTGATCACGACGGCATCTCATTGGTTCCTCAAAATTAGATCTAGGTCGGTCGATTCGGCTAGCGAAGTTGGATGGCCTAGATTGCTTTGCGGCAGTTATATGCTGTCATTGGTCGACTTTGAAGCCGTGTGACCAACCTACTTTGAGATAACGGTTGGAGGCGTTAGTTGCTGGATGGGAGCAATTCAATTGGTCGAGGTTAAAGGCGGGTCACTGATGAGCATATCGGCACTTCATTGGCTACCTAAAATTGGATCTGGGCTGGTCGATTTGGCTAGCCAAGTTGGACGGCCGAGATCTTTTTGCGACACTAATGTGCTGCCGCTAACATAAGTTAGGTTTTTAAAATCCACGCAGCCAACCTTCTTTGAGCAATCGGTTTGTGGCTCTGCTTGCAAGTTGGGAGGGCTCCGATTGGCCGAAGTATTAATGAGCCCGCCTGTGTGCATGATGGTGCTTGTCCGGTGGCGTCAGGAGGCGTCCAAGTTCGATTCCTTAAGGAATTAGGTGTGTTGACCAGCCAACTTCCACTTTTAATTAAAAGTGTAAGCTGCGCATTTAGAGCGATTTGATTGGTCGGTGGAAAAGAGGGGTTAGCAGACAGTAATATGGGGTGTGGACGGTCGGCCATGGGCAGCGCTTGCTATGGAAAATCGGCCGGCCAAGTGGCGTGGCCGCGCCTCCTTTTTGTTGCTGCCTTTATTTGCCGCAGTTTCTCTTTCTTGTTTTCCATTTTTTTAATAGGATCTTGCTCCTACTAGCTCCATGATGGATCAATTTCCTAGTTTGCCTATGTTTAGTTTCGACCAATAAGGTAGATATTGCGCAGGCCGCCAAAAGACCTAATTTTTGTAAATTAATAAAATTAGGTTAGAAAGATTGAATTTTGTGAGCTGACACAAAATCAATCAATTTCTGGTGAATTTTGTGCGTTCATACAAAATCACTAATTATGTTTCAGAGGGCAGCATAACTTTGCGTGCCTCTAATTGAGTACTTCCATGCACATCTTAATCCTGACACTTCGGGAAATTCATGCTACTCGGCTGCGAGCGAACATTAATTGTCATGTCATG
>JAJJMB010015001.1:1126765-1192226 GCA_023531105.1 Papaver atlanticum
CATTCTGGATAAATTTCATATATAAATATACTGAATTGCTCAATACATATGTAAGTAAAGAGGCCTAGGCACTCATTACTTTTAAATGGCTCTGTTTCTTTGCAGAACGATGGCACATTAAATGCATGGTTTCACAATTTTATCCTTGAACTAAAAACCACCATCAACACTTAGTAACAAAGCAATCAATCTCCACCGTTGGATGGTTTAGCTTGATACACACAAATGAAACATACATATTTAGATATGGATGAACCGTACCTAAATGTGTATAACAAGTTTGCTCTGTTAGAGCATAGCTCGGCTGAGTGAATTAAAACTCATCTAAGAGTCGCTTTATTATGTACTAGAGACAACTTCGTATAGGCTAGACTAGAAAGTCTAGGAATATTGAGACATACAAGTATTACTTGAAGACCTGAAGAACGTAAAGAAGTAACGAGCTACAATAACGACATCATCCTTCCTCTTGAGGTTAGTAATATTGAATTGAACTGTTTCATTCCTAACGTATCTTTCAAGTCGTGCTATATTGAAAACATAACTGCGAAGCTGTGTATGAATATTTTACTTTAGTAGTTAGACATGATCATATGATCATAGTATTATGGAATAAGACTACGAAGTATAACACTTATCTTTTGAACTTCGTAGATATGACATCGACATAATCTTATGATCATAGTATTATAGGTAAAGGTGAAGATTTCATCCTAGGAAACAATGTCTTACATTTTTTTTAAAGGAAGTACATTCATGAACTTGTTTTATGAATCGAAATGGAAATCTCTAGGATTATTGGTATTGTTATTCATTGCAAATCTTTGGATTACCAATATGTGTGAGATGGTATAACCGATCGTAACTTGTTATGTATCTTGGTATAACTAATCACAATGCCTGACTTATGATTTGGTATGACTAGTTTTGATTAGTTAGTGTAACCGATCCTAAGTAATCACCTGAGATGGTATGATCGATATTTGTAATTGGTGTGACCGATCTTAGTAATTGGTGTGACCGATCACAATAGATTTGTGTAATCGATCCTTGTAATTGGTATAACCGGTCCTAGTAATTAGTGTAACCGATCCTAGTGACTGGTGTGACCGATCACAAGCAATACCATGTGTATATGGTAACCGGTCCTGGTAATTGATGTAACCGATCACGGTAACTGATGTAACCAGTCCTGGTAACTTGTGTGACCGACCACAAGTGTTCCATATTAAGGTATAACCGATCCTAGTGATTGGTAGAAAAGATTGAACCCATGGATGTGATTTGATATTTAATCAATCACATAGTTGTCTTGGAATACAAAGGAACCAATTCTAAACTTGTTTGGAAGTGTGGTATAATCGATTCCAAGATTGTAATTATGAAAGATGATTTACAAAGAAAAGATGTCAACATACTTTGAACACGAACAATAACTCTTATCTTTTATTGTTCAAAGATATTCCTTAATTACTCAAGGAGATCATCCTGTTCCGAAATAAATTAAGAATCTTTTAATTAAGGTTGTTAGTTTTATATGCTTTTAATTATCAGCAATTAAATGCATATCTCTAGAGAATAAAAATTAGTAATGTGCATTTACTAATTCGAGAGTTTCTATTGAGAGATTTCGGAAAATATTGGACAAAGCATTTCCTGGAATTATGAAATCCGAATGGGCATTTATTGCATATCTTGAGAATACTTTCGGTTTTGGAAATTCCTTGGTGTCCAAACATCCTTGGTCTATAAATACCTAAGTTTGCATTTCTTGCAAACCATCCTAAGACCCAAGCAAACTTCATCTTTTTGTTGTTTTTGGTGGAGCCGTCTAATCCGAGAGTAAAGTACCCTAATTAGGCGAAATCTCTTACGACCGCTCATTTAAAGACTTCTGTGGGATCAAGAATCTATACGAGTACCGTTGGTGGTGAAAAAGCGGGGGTCTTACAACCACACCCAATATTTCACTTAGCAATCTGTATGGACAAACTCCAATATAATTCCAAGAGAATCAACTAGACAGTCAAACTCAATCAATGGAAATATATCCAAGAGTTGTATCTCTGTTTCACAATGTAATCAGCAAATCAAACAGATAGAAATCCGTGAGCCTGATTATTATGTGAAATAACTTGAACGGTACCAAAGACCAATGTTCAAGTTTCAATCAATATAATCAACAACCAAAGGTTGGATTCTCTAATTGATTGAACTACGCACAACCTGTGATATTTCTATTATATAACAAAATATAATGCGGAAAAGAAATAACATAGTGTTGATGGTGGTTTTTAGGTCAGGGCTAAAATTGTAAAACCCTGTATTTAATGCGATATCGTTCTGCAAAGAGACTGAGCCATTTAAAAGTAATGAGTTCCCAGGTCTCTCTACTTGCACATGTATTAAGCAATTCAGTATATTTATATAAAATTTATTCAGAATGGTGCATGTAGCAACAATCCCGAACATTCTATAAATTTTATTAATCTCTCGCCTGCATTATTCATTAATGTATGTCTTTTGGAGTATTTTTCCTATGCTATGTTCCCCGGCTGAACCCTTAACATTGGTATGACATGACAATTAGTGTTCACTCGCAGCTGAGTAGCATGAGTTTCCCGAAGTATCAAGATTAAGGTCTGCATGAAAATACTCAATCAGAAGATGCGCTAAATGCTTTCTTAGAATAAAAGAACTTTGTGTTAACACACAGAATTTATCAAATTTGTTCAATTTTGTGATAGCTCACAAGATTCAAATTTTGGCCAAACTAATTTGCAAGAACTAGTTTTTTGCGCCCTACGTAATATCTCAAACCTTATTGGTCGAGACCAAACCTAAGTAAGCTAGTAGGAGAAAAGTCCTGCCAGAAATCAGAAAACAAGAAATAAAGAGGAGCTGCGGCAAATAGGAGTAGCAGCAAGAGGAGTCATGGCCACGCCACTTGGCCGACCAATTTTCCTCAGCAGGCGCCACCTGTGGCCGGCTGGCCACACTCCATACTGCTGCTTACCGGCCCCTTTCCCATCGACCAATCAAATCTCTTTAAACCCTCCACACGCACTTTTAAATAAAGTTGGAAGTCGGTCGATGCGCCTAATTCCTTAAGGAATCAAATCTAGACTGCCCATGTCAGTCTCAAAAAACGATCACGGCCGCACGTTTTGGCCAGTCGATTCGTCAAACCTAGTCGCCTCCTAACATGGTCGGATAAGCGCCATCGTGTACACCGGCAGGCCTACTAATGCCTAGGACGATCGTCCTCCTTCAAACTCGCAAGCGAAGCCATCAAACGCTTATTCCAAAACAGTTGGCCACGCGAGATACAAAACCCTAATTTTATTAAGCGGCATTACATTACTGCCGCAAAACGATTTTGACCGCCCAACTTCGCCAGCCGAATTGATCGGCCTAGATTTAATCTCGATCAACGGGCAAGATTCAAATATGCTCACCAGTGGCTCGGCTACAGTGCTGGCCGGTCAGAAAACTCCCAACGCGCCATTAGCACCAAAAACCGTTAGCCCAAAATAGGTTGGCAACATGGCTTTTAAAACCTAAATTAAATCAACGACTGCCATTAACTGCCGCAAATCATCTTGACCGCCCAACTTCGCCAAACGAATTGGTCGACCAATCTTCTATTCTAGGCGCCAAACAAGATGTGGCCATGACCATTGGTCGCCCCTCTTCCATGAAGAGCAATCGACCAAGCCGCGGCCGCCCATATGGCTCCTAAACACGCGCCCGAAAATGGCTGGCTGCACTCCTTATAAAAACTTAAATAAATTAGCGGCAACCAATAACTGTCGCAAATCATCTCAGCCATCCAATTTGTCTAGCCAATTTAACCGGTCTATATTTAATTTGGATCGACCAATAGGATGTCGAAATGGCTACCAGCCATCACTATCCTATAGGGACCGACCGGCCTACTTTTTGCATGCATGAACAGCTCCCAGCAGCTTCCTGAAAGTGGCTGGTCATGCTCCTTTTAAGACATTAGGTTCTGCGACCAACCAAGAAAGGCTCTATACAACGATGCTTCACATGCATCGATTAGTTTGAGCTGCTTGCTTAAAAGCGATGATTTACATGCATCGAGTACATACGATATTTTATAAGTATCGGTTTCACAAATAACTTAGTTATTTAACATAATAGCGCCACATGCTATTCTTTGCGGCAAGTCTCATGACTTGGCTCGCCACACATGACCACCTTCCGCCTGGCTTGCGTGTGATTGGTCAGAATAACTAGGTCTTGCAAACAAGACCCATTCAGCAACTTGCTACATATTTTCCACGAAAATACTCGAGACATCAAACATGTCACAAACTGGGGGATGTTCATCAGGGTATTGGTCTGGCGGTTTATAGCGTACGGCGTGCAACACGCCTATTATGAGAAAGCGTCAGGAAAAGGCGGACGGTTAACAACAGTAAGAGAGTAGTGGGTGTAAGGCTGACCAGTCTCCCCTCATGACGGAAACGTGATGGTCACCACCTTTTACACATCCCCACTTCTCCACTACTTAACCGTCTCCACTTCCTACGAGATCAGGGTGCGCTCAATCATGACTTGTATAAATAGGTTTTCAACCTATTTCGACAGGGAGACAAGTGTTATCAACATAGCATTCAGAAAAACACCAAGAACTGATAGCTTACATTCCGCAAGCCAGTTCCATATTCTGATACAAGTCATAAAATAGCCACACCTTCAGAGTTAACCATTCTGATCTCAACACCTTCTTCGCTTCCCTCCCTAAGATCAACCCTTCTCCTTCATTTTGTGACCAAAGCAAGACTGGAACGGCCATTTCTTGGTTTAGGATAGGATTGTACATATTGATCTCTCGAATCTAAAGTACTCCCGTACAGTGCATTTGTTTAGGGTTTGAATTCATTTCTCATCAGCACACCCAAATTTACCAAAACCAGCAGAATCAGTTTTTTCCCTAAAACAACTGGCGACCACAGTGGGAGGTTAATCTCTCGGTTGCAATTCCAATTTTCACAAAGATGGTTGGTCTTAGGACTAATTCAACAACTCCAAGCTCCGGTCAAAATCCTTCAGATGATAATGTTTCTCCTCCCAACGCTCAATCTGATCGCACGACCAATTGAGTAATTCCAACCTTGATCGAGTTGGCACGAGTACTGGAAATCCACACGAGGAACATGGACGTGATGGAAGAGACGATAAACAACATACTAAATTTTCTCGTCAGGTTGACATTAGACTGGAGCGGCTCCTCTGCTTCAGAAATTCTAGCACTGAGGGATAACTCTCCAACTAATGATCGTCCTCAAGTCAATAGTTTCACTACCAACCAGAAGCCGGTGGACCAAGAAGCAGCTTCTCTAGTGGAAAGTTTATGTGAGCTTCTACACCTTTTTTTTAGAAGGACCAACGAGCGGAGACGTTTGCTCCGATCAATCAGATAGCTCTGGATACGCCTTTGGTTCCTTCACGTCCTGAAGCCTCAAGAACATCAGAGATTTCCATAAACAATGTTACATTTACTGAATATGACATGATGGTAGAAGAGGGCCATAATAGAGCCCTGCATGTTACTGCACGCATCAAAGATTCAGAGTTCAAAAGGGCTCTGATTGATACGGGAGCGTCCTCCAATGTTGTTCCGCTTAAGACTCTCGAGATAGCCAAGGTTCGGCCAAATAAAATTGTACGACAACCTACTATGATGACAGATTTCAAAGGAAACCAAACCTGCATGTATGGGCATATCTATCTGAATTTATCAGTAGGGCCTGTCCGATCGAAAGTGAAATTCGAGGTAATAGAGAATGAGCCAGACTACCACATGATACTGGGAAGACCGTGGCTTCATGATAATAAGATTATTCCCTCAACATATCACCAATGCCTGAAAACTATGCTGAATAAAGAAGTCGTTCGCATTCTGGCGTCATTATCTCCATATGTACCAATTTGGGGCGTGGAACTGTTTGAGCCAAAAGAAAATTCACAAGACTCATTAAACAAGGTTTACTGCACTCCACTCCTTACATGGACGTCGATCGAGGAGGAAGACCGGCTTGCATCACTGAACAAAGAGACTAGATCTCGCGGCGCGCCTCTTATGATGGGACACGCCAATCCTTCTTCATCAAACAAAAACTCTGTTCATCTTCATACCAAGAGGGAGCGGACTTTTGTGGCGAGACGTGACCAAAAAGGGGAAACCGTATATCGGCGCCGCTGCTTGCAATTAACAGGGGAGACTATCACCCAGTCTCTCCGCCCAATAGAAAGCAACCAGAATGACACGCTGCAAGAAGAAGTACCAGACGTTCCATGGCAGTTACAAGATGGCACCGAATCCACTACAGATGAACTTGAAGTCATCAACATCGGAAATGAAGAATCTCCAAGGCGTGTCTCCATCAGTTCAACTCTATGTGCTGATGAACGCATGAAACTTGTGAATCTTCTTAAGGATTATCAAGACATATTCGCATGGACATACGAGGAAATGCCCGACCTGGATGAAAAACTGGTCACTCACCATCTACATATAATAACTAGATCCAAGCCAGTCAAGCAATCTCCCAGATAGTTCAGACATGATGTGGAGGAACAAATCAAGACTGAGATTCATAAGTTACTAGCCGTCGGCTTCATCAATCCCATTCACCATCCCACCTGGTTGGCCAATGTGGTTCCTGTAAAGAAGAAAAGCGGTCAAATTAGATGCTGCGTCGATTTCAGAGATCTGAACAAATGCTGCCCCAAGGACAATTTTCCCCTTCCCAACATTGACATGCTAGTAGACGCTACCAGCGGACATGGTATGTTCTCCTTCATGGATGGGTACAGTGGCTACAACCAGATAAAGATGTATGAACACGACGCAAGTAAGACAGCTTTTCGAACTCCTCTTGGAAACTTTTACTATACTGTTATGCCTTTTGGTTTGAAAAATACTGGTGCTACCTATCTACACACCATGACTGCAATTTTCAATGACATGATGCATAAGCAAGTTGAAGATTACGTGGATGACATAGTAGTCAAATCGAAGACTCGAGCAGCCCATACGGACGTTCTACGGCAAGTGTTCGAAAGGTGTCGTGAGTACAAACTGAAAATGAACCCTTTGAAATGTTCTTTTGGGGTCTCTTCTGGCAAATTTCTAGGATTTCAAGTCACTGCTGAAGGAATCAAGGTTGATCCGACCAAGACCAAAGCTATCCTCACGATGCCTCCTCCGCGAACTGTGAAAGAACTCCAGAGCTTCATGGGAAAGGTAAACTACATTCGGCGTTTTATACCTGGTTTGGCTCAGCTTATCACTTCATCCAGCAAATATTGTTATCACCAGCTGTTATGAAATCTCCCATACAAGGAAGACCGTTATGCCTTTACACTGCTTCCAGCGATGCTGCTGTTGGGGCCCTCTTTGCTCAATAAGATGATGAAGGAATTGAACACCCTATATACTACTTCAGTCGTACTTTGAGGGATGCTGAACTCAGGTATCCTAAGGCATAAAAAGCATGTCTAGCCCTAGTTCACGTTATTCAGAAATTCAGACATTATCTGCTGTCGAACAAAGTGGTGCTAATAGCTAGAGACGATCTTGTCAAGTTCTTACTCTCAAAGCCGGCCTTGATAGGCAGGCCGGCCAAATGGCTACTCCAAATTTCATAGCTCGACATAACGTGCACTCCTCCGAGGGCTATTAAAGGGAAAGCAGTAGCAGATCTACTAGCAGCATTCTCGGGAGAAGGTACTACCGCACTGCATTAAGACCTTCCTGGGGAATTTCCAGAAATCTCTTTTGTCAAAAAGAAAGCGTGGCTATTGTATTTCGACGGTTCTGCTACCCCTAGCAGTAATACTGGAGGAGTGGGCGTAGTTCTAGTGTCTCCAACTGGTGAAGTCTTTTCGTATTCTTTCAAGCTGGACTTTTAGTGCACCAACAATTCAGCAGAATACGAAGCTTTCCTCATAGGATTATCACTAGCCAAGCAAACAGGAGCCACACACCTAGAAGTAAGAGGCGACTCTAAACTACTGGTCAATCAGATGAATGAAGTATACTCACTGAAAGAGGTAACACTAGCCCCTTATAGATCTGAGGCGCAAAAGCTATTGAACTACTTTGCTGATGCGACCATAATCCATATCGGTCGCAATAATAACAAACACGCCGATTGCCTAGATACGTTAGCCTCGAAGCTACAATTCGAAGGTTTGGAATAAACTTTGATCGTGAGGAGACGGACTGTGGCGTCAACATGGCTTTCACAGTCCAAAGATATTGAAGCCAATGATTGGAGAACTCCGATTATCCAAGAGCTTAACAGTTCGCTTTCTCAAGGAAAGGTTAGTCTCAAAACCCTGCAAAATTTCTTCATGCTTCATGGAGTATTATACCACCGGAATCCAGATGGGTCTCTGTCAAGATGTCTCAGAGACGAAGAAGCATAACTACAACTTAACCGTATTCACGGTGAGATCTGTGGACAAACGTTAGTGGTGACTCTTTACCGATGTCTTCAACGCCTTGGCTACTACTGGCCAGATATGGAGACCCAATCCTTAGCGCTCCAAGGGTCCTGCTCCAATTGTCCAGCGCCACCACATCAATTGGAAGTTATTAATTTTGGATATGCTGGGGACTGGCGAGAACCTTACGTCAATTATCTCCGCGACGGTGTGCTGCCCGCCAACAAGAAGGATGGGGCCAAGATGAAGAAAAAGGCCAAAAGATTCGGGTTTCATGAGGGAATCCTATACTTCAAAAGCTTTGGAGGCGACCTGCTACGATGTTTGGCAAAGTTTAAAATCCCGACTATGTTGAAAGAAACACATGAAGGTTAACACCAAGGGAAGAAGAAATTATTCCTCCAAGTGCACAAAAAGTATTACTGGCCAACTATGGAGGATGATGAGGCGGCGTTTGTTCAGAAATGCCATGAATGTCAGATTTACAAGAATCTCATCCACACGCATTGTACTCCCCTTTATTCAGTAAGTACTCCATGACCTTTCTACAACTGGGGACTTGATATTATTGGGAAAATCAACCCGCCATCGTCAAAACAGCACGAGTATATCATAACCGCGATGGAATACTTTACCAAATGGGTTGAAGCTATTCCTCTTCGAGGCTACTGGAGTGACAATTGCATCATTCATTAAGGAATACATCATTTGCCGGTTTGGTGTACCTAAGCACATCATTACTGATAACGGTACTCCCTTTGCCAACAAGCAAGTACATGAATTGCTTGAAGAATATGGAGTTAAGCAGGTCTTATCCACTCCTTATTACCCTCAAGGGAATGGGCAAGCCGAAAGCACCAACAAGACTCTGATTCGAATTCTCAGTCGAACAGTGCATGATAATCCCAGGACGTTTAAAAAAAAAACTACCTATGGCACTGTGGGCATATCGGGCGGCACCTAGAAGCTCTACTGGCGTTTCTCCCTATTCACTTGTCTATGGCGCAGACGCAGTTCTCCCAACAGAGATTAAAATCCCGTCGACTAGGATTGCAGCAGCAAGTGGAGTTCAATGGAATGAGGTCGAAGCATCGAGTTCCAGAATAGCGGAGTTGGATACTCTGGACTCCAGGAGAATTAAAGCGGAAGAGCATGCTCAGGCATACAGAAAGAGGATCTCCAAAGCATACGATAAAGCCGTAAAACATCGAGTTTTTCAAATAGGAGATCTGGTATTAAAGACTGCCAAGCACATTCAGCAAGACATGTCCGCATAAAAGTTTTCTCCAAAATGGGAAGGTCTTTACGTGATCACCAAAGCATATAGCAGTGGGTACTACAAGATTTTCAAAGAGGATGGAGGCAAATTGGAAGCGGTCATCAATGGAAAATGGCTCAAGGAATACTACGCCTGACCATTATTCCATCCCTCGCCATCTCATGACACGGTCAATCAGGCACTCTTCATTCCTCTCATATCTGAGTTATCAAAGTTTTCATTAGTTAAAGCATATTAATGTAAACTCCATTCGTGTACCAAAACCCAATGCAATTCATTTTCAAAAAAAAAATGTTCAAAACCCAAAAAAAACGATAAAACGTTCTCATGCCTACTTATTCAAAACAATAAAATATAAGTATGGCTCAGAAAAGGCCATCCAACAAGTTGTAGTCCCTTGAAAGCATCATTTTCAGCCTATCCTGATACCTTTCGGTCCTACTCTTCAAGCTTTGGATCGCCTGTTCCACCTTCTCAGATTCCGCAACTAAGGCCTTTTCCTCCTCCAAGATAGATTTCGTAGCAGGAACGATATTGGCAATGATACCAGCTCGATCAACTTTGATGATGTCAAGACGTTGCCGCAGCCATCTCACGTTGAACTCCATGGATTCGCAGGTAGATACCATGTTTTCCCACTTTTCAACAGTTGATTCAGCAACATTACAAATGGATGTACTTTCCATCTCCGCAACCATGGGAAGAAGACAGTTCACTGTAGTAACCAAAGCAGACGAACAATGTCGCACTATGTTCCTAGTAGCAATGTGGCCGTACTTCCTCCATATTTTCGTGTACAAAGGCACAAACTCCTTCCGTACCAGGAATTCACCAACAGTCCGGTAGATAGAAGATAAACACTTCATGTGAATATCAAACGGCAAGCCTGCATTGGGATACTCGTAGAAGAAGATACCCAAATCAGCGTCTTCCAGGTCTGCAGCAGTAGGTGTGTTTGAGCTTGAAGTAAGAGGAGTGGCCAGATCATCGTCGTCGACCACTGTTACACATGTTCCAGCAGGATACCTCTACAAAAAAAGGGGGGGAGATAAAATTTTATTACCTACCGGCCATGGAAAACGAATACTTATTAACCAATGAAAAGCATACCGGTATGATCTTCTTGACTCGGATAATCCGGACAGGGGAGTTGTAACGAGACCCAGGTATTCGTCCACTCTGAAAAACGATGTTAGACGCCAAAAAAGAAAGAAAGGAAGAATTACCACTTCAAAATCAGGATATAATTAAAGTCATACTCTGGATACAAGCCGCCTGCGTTTGGTAGAAGAGTCTGGCTGGGTCGAAGATGATCCAAATCTGTCTGACATGATGAAAGGATATGGGTTCAACAGGAGAGTCTCTATTCCAAAACGAGAAGAACGTTTTAGTTTCACCTGTATATGTATATACGCTGCAGAAACCCTAAGAAGAAGCAGGTGCCAAACGACTACAACAAGATTTATCTGATAGATGAGGATTCAACGCCAACCAAGTCGTGCCTCTTGTTGAAACCCTAATTAAAGCCGGGAGAAGACTGTTAGATAATCAAAGAAGAATGCTTTCATCCCAGCAAAGCTTACTGGCAGAGCATGCTCGCTGGCATGACCAGATTAAAATCAGCATACCCGAGAGATAGGCAGTCAGATTCGAATTCAAGACAAATGTCACTTCCCTGGTAATGTTTATTCACCTTGACTTGATCATTTTATCTCTTGACTGTCACCATCTAGTGCTTACTCCGCAACAATGTCACTGTTAGTTCAGGAATAAAATTGTAAAACCCTGTATTTAATGCGATGTCATTCTGCAAAGAGACTGAGCCATTTAAAAGTAATGAGTGCCCAGGCCTCTCTACTTACACATATATTGATCAATTCAGTATATTTATATGAAATTTATTCAGAATGGTGTATGTAGCAACAATCCTGAACATTCTATAAATTTTATTAATCTCTCGCCTGCATTATTCATTAATGTATGGCTTTTTGAGTATTTTTCCTATGATATGTTCCCCGGATGAACCCTTAACATTGGTATGACATGACAATTAGTGTTCACTCGCATCTGAGTAGCATGAGTTTCCCGAAGTATCAAGATTAAGGTCTGCATGAAAATACTCAATCAGAAGATGCGCTAACTGCTCTCCGAGAATAAAAGATTTTTGTGTTAACACACATAATTTTTCAAATTTGTTCGATTTTGTGATAGCTCACAAGATTAAAATTTTGGCCTAACTAATTTGCAAAAATTAGTTTTTTGCGCCCTGCGTAATATCTCGAACCCTATTGGTCGAGACCAAACCTAGGTAAGCTAGGAAATTAATCCGCCATGGAGCTAGTAGGAGCAAAGTCTTGCCAGAAATCAGAAAACAAGAAATAAAGAGGAGCTACGGCAAATAAGAAGCAGCAAGAGGAGGCGTGGCCGCGCCACTTGGCCGACCAATTTGACTCAGCAGGCGCCACCTGTGGCCGGCTGGCCACACTCCATGCTGCTGCTTACCGGACCCTTTCCCATCGACCATTAAACCCGCCACACGCACTTTTAAATAAAGTTGGAAGTCGGTCGATGCGCCTAATTCCTTAAGGAATCAAATCTAGACTTCCCATGTCAGTCTCAAAAAACGATCACGGCCGCACGTTTTGGCCAGTCGATTCATAG
This sequence comes from Papaver atlanticum, assembly GCA_023531105.1. Classification (NCBI taxonomy): domain Eukaryota; kingdom Viridiplantae; phylum Streptophyta; class Magnoliopsida; order Ranunculales; family Papaveraceae; genus Papaver; species Papaver atlanticum. The sequence goes on from JAJJMB010015001.1 coordinate 1,139,190, forward strand.
AACCTAGTCGCCTCCTAACATGGTCGGACAAGCGCCATCGTGTACACCGGTGGGCCTACTAATGCCTAGGACGATCGGCCTCCTTCCAACTCGCAAGCGGAGCCACCAAACGCTTATCCCAAAATAGTTGGCCACGCGAGCTACAAAACCCTAATTTTATTAAGCGGCTTTATATTACTGCCGCAAAATGATCTTGACCGCCCGACTTCGCCAGCCGATTTAATCGGCCTAGATTTAATCTTGATAAACGGGCAAGATTCAAATATGCTCACCAGCGGCTCGGCTACAATGCTGGCCGATTGAACAACTCCCAACGCGCCGCTATCACCAAAATAGGTTGGCCACACGGCTTTTAAAACCTAAATTAAATCAACGGCAGCCATTAACTGCCGCAAATCATCTTGACCGCCCAACTCCGCCAGACGAATTGGCCAACCAAACTTATATTCTAGGCGCCAAACAAGATGTGGCCGTGACCATTGGCTGCCCCTCTTCCGTGAGGAGCAATCGGCCAAGCCGTGGTCTCCCATACGGCTCCTAAACGCGCACCCGAAGATGGCTGGCCGCACTCCTTATAAAAATCTTAAATAAATTATGGGCAACCAATAACTGCCGCAAATCATCTCAGCCATCCAATTTGTCTAGCAAATTTAACCGGTCTAGATTTAACTTGGACCGACCAATAGGATGTCGAAATTGCTACCAGCCATCACTCTCCTATATGGACCAACCGGCCTACTTTTGGCATGCATGAACATCTCCCAACAGCTTCCTGAAAGTGGCCGGTCATGCTCCTTTTAAGACATTAGGTTCTGCGACCAACCAAGAAAGGCTCTATACAGCGATGCTTCACATGCATCGATTAGTTTGAGCTGCTTGCTTAAAAGCGATGATTTACATGCATCGAGTACATACAATATTTTATAAGTATCGGTTTCACAAATAACTTAGTTATTTAACATAATAGCGCCACATGCTATTCTTTGCGGCAAGTCTCATGACTTGGCTCGCCACACATGACCACCTGCCGCCTGGATTGCGTGTGATTGGTCAAAATAACTAGGTCTTGCAAACAAGACCCATTCAGCAACTTGCTGCATATTTTCAACGAAAATACTCGAGACATCAAACATGTCACAAACTGGGGATGTTCATCAGGGTATTAGTCTGGCGGTTTACAGCGTGCGGCGTGCAACACCCCCATTATGAGAAAGTGTCAGGAAAGGGCGGACGGTTAACAGCAGTAAGAGAGTAGTGGGTGTAAGGATGACCAGTCTTACCTCATGACGGAAACGTGATGGTCACCACCTTTTACACATCCCCACTTCTCCACTACTTAACTGTCTCCACTTCCTACGAGATCAGGGTGCGCTCAATCATGACTTGTATAAATAGGTTTTCAACCTATTTTGACAGGGAGACAAGTGTTATCAACACAGCATTCAGAAAAACACCAAGAACTGATAGCTTACATTCCGCAAGCCAGTTCCATATTCTGATACAAGTCATAAAATAGCCACACCTTCAGAGTTAACCATTCTGATCTCAACACCTTCTTCGCTTCCCTACCTAAGATCAACCCTTTTCCTTCATTTTATGACCGAAGCAAGACTGGAACGGCTATTTCTTGGTTTAGGCCAGGATTGTACGGATTGATCTCTCGAATCAAAAGTACTCCCGTACAATGCATTTGTTTAGGGTTTGAATTCGTTTCTCATCAGCACACCCAAATTTACCAAGACCAGCAGAATCAGTTTTTTCCCCAAAACACACAGACACCAGAAATTTTGTTAACGAGGAAACCGAAAATTCAGAAAAACCCCAGGACCTAGTCGAGATTTGAACACCACATTGTATAAAGCCGCTACAGACACTAACCTACTGCAAGTTAATCGCTACGCTTATTGGTATTATTATTCATTGCAAATCTTTGGATTACCAATATGTGTGAGATGGTAGAACCGATCGTAACTTGTTATGTATCTTGGTATAACTAATCACAATGCCTGACTTATGATTTGGTATGACTATTTTTGATTAATTAGTGTAACCGATCCTAAGTAATCACTTGAGATGGTATGATCGATATTTGTAATTGGTGTGACCTATCCTAGTAATTTGTGTGACCGATCACAATAGAGTTGTGTAATCGATCCTTGTAATTGGTATAACCGGTCCTAGTAATTGGTGTAGCCGATCCTAGTGACTGGTGTGACCGATCACAAGTAATACCATATGTATATGGTAACCGGTCCTGGTAATTGATGTAACCGATCATGGTAACTGATGTAACCGGTCCTGGTAACTTGTGTGATCGATCACAAGTGTTCCATATTAAGGTATAACCGATCCTAGTGATTGGTAGAACCGATTGAACCCATGGATGTGATTTGATATTTAATCAATCACATAGTTGTCTTGGAATACAGATGAACCAATTCTAAACTTGTTTGGAAGTGTGGTATAATCGATTTCAAGATTGTAAATATGAAAGATGATTTACAAAGAAATAAGACGTCGACATACTTTGAACATGTTCAGTAACTCTTATCTTTTATTGTTCAAAGATATTCCTTAATAACTCAAGGAGATCCCGGACCGAAATAAGTTGAGAATCTTTTGATTAAGGTTGTTAATTTTATATGCTTTTAATTACCAGCAATTAAAATGCATATCTCTGGAAAATAAAAATTGGTAATGTGCATTTACTAATTGGAGATTTTCTATTGAGACATTTCGGAAAATATTGGACAAAGCATTTCCTGGAATTATGAAAACCGAATGGGAATTTATTGCATATCTTGAGAATACTTTCGGTTTTGGAAATTCCTTGGTGTCCAAACATCCTTGGTCTATAAATACCTAAGTTTGCATTTCTAGCAAACTATCCTAAGAGCCAGGCAAACTTCATCTTTTTGTTGTTTCTTGTGGAGCCGTCTAATCAGAGAGGAAAGTACCTTAATTAGGCGAAATCTCTTACGATCGCTCGTTTAAAGACTTCTGTGGGATCAAGAAGCTCTACGAGTACCGTTGGTGGGAAACTAGATAATTGCAGTTTATTAGTTTTCGATTGATTTGATTGACTAACGGTTGTTGAAACTTTGAATGCACCTAGTTTATTTATTCTTGAGAATCTTCTCTTCTCATATAAGATTCACTCAAACTAGATCGAAGTATCGACGAGATCTTTAGAACTGTTTGTAGATCTAAAGACATATTGTGATAATCCATTGTTAACAGAATCCATTCTGTGCGTGATTGATCACAAGAGATTCAAGTGGTGTTGTGCAGGTTTGATTGAATATTAAAGAAGATTTGAAGACGAAGAAGATTTCTTATTGGTTTCTCATATCTTTGTGTAGCACAAACCTTGATCGGTTGGGATCCAACTAGAATCAGATTTATTCGATTGATTAGTTGCATGAGATCGGTTACGCCTAATAGTTCTCTTGAGATCTATTTTGATTGTTACAAATCCGAATCTTATTACTTATGTAATAGAGATTGGATTGATCTAGCCAGGCAAAGGAGTTTATTAGTTTAAACGGAAGAGCCTTTGCATATGACTTGAGATATCTTTATCTTAAAGAATCAATAAAGTTGTTACCAAACATATTTGTTGTTCATTTACTGTTTGGAATACGATCCTAAGGAATTATTCCAGTGCGTGCACTCATCGAAGTCGGAAGCGCAGGGATACTGAAGAAACTAAGTGAATTAGGGTTAGTTGCTTGGTCTCAACTATAAGAAGTTGGTTTAGATTTTGTATAGCGGCTTAATTCTGAGAGTATTCAATTCTGGACTAGGTCTCGGGGGTTTTATGCATTTGCGGTTTCCTCGTTAACAAAATCTTGATGTGTCATTTACTTTTCCTTTCCGCAATTATAGTTGTTGTTATTATAATTTTAAGTAAATTACACAAACGTAAACTCCGCTTTAGTTGATAGTTTTGTCTCGACTTTGTCCATAGACAATCACTTTCGGTAAGAGGACTTATAGGTGGATAAATAAAAGATTTTTGTGTATTTGGGTACCCTCGTCTTTTAAATTGGTATCATAGCAGGCAAACACGAAAAGATCTAACAATCTATGTTTGGTGCGATCCAACCTATAAGAATTGAATCTAATGGCTGATTCAGTTAACGTAGAGCAAGAAGATGATATACTTCAGAAACGCATTTTGTTTTCAAAACCTGATAAACAGCTCAATATTGTTAGTTCATCGATTGAACATAACTCAGGAAATATTAACCACGATATGTTAATAAGAAAACAAATACTTGCGACACACAAGTCAGATTCAGATGACAATGATGAGATTAAATTTTTCATAAAGCTTGCTGAAAAAGATAATCTAAAAGATAATATATATTATCCATCTGTCGAGAGAATTATCAGAGAATCTTTGATAAAAACCAGGTCTCATGAAGAAGTTGTGTCTCAAGAAAATATTGAATTTCATGAACCTCCTGACATGATGATAATCACATCTAGTCTATGTTAAGATGAAAATACAGTCTTATTTTCACTTGAAACTGAATCTGAAAATTTTGACGATGATCCAAAAGTCAGAAAAGAGTTATTAGTTAAGACAAGGGTATGTGATTCTATCTCTCAAAATCTCTTAACTAATAAACAACATCTGGATTCTAAAAGTTTAACCACTTACAAGAATCAGAAGAGACTTGTTTCAAAGGATAATCCTGACTAATATCCGATCAAGAAAAACTGTCATTTATTGTGACAAGGATTATCTCTCTGAAAGGGAAAAAAAATCAGCTTAAATGCACACAAACAAATGATTTCAGATCATGCTGTTTTGTTAATGATCCCCTGTCAAAATCAGAATCAAGAAAACAATCTCATAATCCAAGGAATATCTGAATCAATATAAGCATTCTTCTCAACTCATGACTCAAAAGGATTCAAGTCACACTTACAATCCTGTTCACACTCGAATAGATCTTTCAGTTGAATCAGGAAATTCAGGTTGTGACTCACTGATGAGTGAAACCCTTCCTTGGAACTGTTCCAAGAAAGAAAATGTACGAAACCATTAAGATAGATCGTGTTCCACAAACAAAGATGAGCTATCAAGTGCTCACTTCAATAACTCAGGTTGTTGATCGTAATTTCCCAATTTTGTGCTCGATTTAAATAAATGGGAAGTTCTTAAAAGAGCACTGGAACATGAGAAAAGTATAAAGCTATACTTGATCTATCTGTATCATGAACAATTAAAGTATTTTCTAGTTTTGGAATACTTTTTCTATTTTAGAAGAATACTTTCGATCTGAGGAAAGTTCATGACAAAATTGTGCAAGATATTTTCGGACTCTCTTGACAATAATATTTCGGAAAATCCTTTCTGATTTTATTTCCGAAAGTGTATATTTTCAAAAAATTTATCAAATAAAATATATTGTTAGGTGTTTTAAAACTTGGAAATCATGTTTTAGTTGATATATATAAAACATCTTAAGAATCAATTCTTTCCTCCACATTTAGTCTGCGGTTCAAGATGGGTGAAAATACTATTGATATTGATTCTTAATTACGGATGCTTGAAACTTGCCTTCCTGCTGAGATTACATGCTACTTCTCAAAGGAACATAAGGAGAATCAAATATCTTTGGAGCTAATGCTCTTCCTAATGCGATATTTTGAAATTTCCCGTGAACAATTGGAAGCATCTGTAAAGAATGAGAAGTGACTCGAGTCGAATCTTTTGAAGTTGATTGTGGAGGTGAATCTTTTGAAGAGGGGACTCAATTATCTGAAAGAAAAGAGAAGACTCAAGAACTAAAACACTGAAGAAACCCCAGTGAACAATCAGAGCACTTCTAGGGATTGAGTTATATGCTGTAATACTTAATCCAAGAAAATAAACAACGGTTTTTTATTTAGTTCGATTATTGTATAAGGTCTATTTTTGAATAAAACTATCAATTATTTATTAATAAAATTATTATTTTATAATTTTTCTTGTGATAGTTTCCGATTACATAGCCTGTGCTTGAATGTCTATATTTTTGTTATGTGTTTTCTGTTTATGGGATATCTGATTTCGGTTTTCATAACCTTAATATTCGATCTCATATGATGTGAACCCTTATGGTTTGTGTGACTTTTTGATTTAACGGGATTAAGTTATATCCCATGTTGGTATGCTTTATCAAAGGTGTTGATTGTGGTTTTTAGTTTAAGGAGAAAACTTTAAAAGTCTGTCTAACTAACCCGGTGTCAGAAATAGTAGGTCTTGATATGTCTATATTCCACAAGGAGTCTGAAGAATATATTAAAATCTGATGAGTGCCTATGCCGCTCTTCTTCTATTGAAACTCAAGCTCCTAGATGAATTGTTCACTAGTATAGAGCCTAATGAGTATTTAATCTCCCTCCTGCATTATTCACTAATGTGTGGCTTGCCGAGTATTTTTCCTATGCTATGTTCCCCAGTCGAACTCTTAATGTTGACATGACATGACGATTAATGTTCGCTCGTAGCCGAGTAGCATGAATCTCCCAAAGTGTCAGGTTTGAGATCTGCATGAAAGTACTTAATCAGAGGCACGCTGCGCTGCTCTCTGAGAATAAGATGGTAATTTTGTGTCAGTGCACCGAATTCATCAAATTTGATTAATTTTGTGACAGTTCGGAAAATTCAATTTTTTGACCTAATTTTACCAATTTGCAAAAATTAGGTTTTTGCGGCCTGCGCAATATCTCGAACCCTATTGGTCAAGACCAAACCTATGCAAGCTAGGAAATTGATCCGCCATGGACTAGTAGGAAAAAACCCTACCAACAAGAAATAAAGGGAAGCTACGGCAAATAAAGGCAGCAGTGCAAGGAGCTGCGGCCACGCCGCTTGACCGGTCGGAGTGCCCTAGTCGGCGCCGCCCATGGCAAACCGGCCCGCCCCGTATAAATGCATGCCGGCCCCTCTTTCCCATCGACCAATCAAAACGCTCTAAATGAGCAGCCTACACTTTTAAATTAAAGTTGGAAGTTTTTCTTTCGCTGCGCAATAGCTTGATCCCTATTGGTCGATTTAACTAGGTTGAACGACATCCAAAAAGTCACCCAAGGTTGGCCGAACATCTGGGAGCAACTCCTAAAGAACATGGACATGATATATATTCCAAAAGTTTCATATGGATGTCTAGTATAACATACTAAAAAATCACATCAATCGGATTAACGAGCTAAAAGATACATCTTAAAAGGCGAGCTAGGTCATGGCTGAAAACTGACAGAATTCCTCTTGAATTCTTCCTGAGTTTTACTGTCGGGATGTTTTAACCTCCTAAACGAGATCCAAACCTAAATATTCTCTCGTCGGAAGATAGGAAATTCTTTTTTGATAAGAATTGAGGGGCGGATCATCAAAATCCGAGTTCGTATGAGAATTCTACAATAGTTTTGGTACGGGCCCTCTGTTATTTCAACCATTCAGAATTCTCCTAACCCTCAGCCAACATTCACAATTGCTAGTCAAAGTAGGCTAGTCATGCCTACAAGGGTCTTAAATAAATTAGCGGAAACCAATAACTGCCGCAAATCATCTCAACCATCCAACTTGGCTAGCCAATTTAACCGGATTAGATTTAATATGGGCCAACCAATAGGATGTCAAAATGGCTACCAGCTATCATTCTCCTATAGGGGCCGACCACCACATCTTTTATGTACATTGATAGCTCCTAGAAGCTGATCCAAGATGGCCGGCCACAAGTCTCATGGATTGACTTATAACAAATGACCGCCCGCCGCCTAGCTTACGTGTGATTGGTCAAATTAATTAAGTCTTGCAAGCAAGACCCACTCAGCAACTTGCTGCATATTTTTCTAAAAAATACTCGAGACATTAAACATGTCACAAACTGGGGGATATTCATCAGGGTATTGGTATGGCGGTCTACAGCGTGTGGCGTGCAACACGCCCATTATAAGAAAGTGTCAGGAAAGGCGGACAGTTAGTGATGGTAGAGAAGTAGTGGGAATAAAACCAACCAGTCTCCCCTTCATGATAGGGACGTGGTTTTCATCATTCAACACGATCCCTACTTCTCCATCACTCAACTACTTCCATTTCCTACGAGATTAGGGTGTGCTCGACTATGAATTGTATAAATAGACTTTCAATCTATTTCAACCAACAACAGTTTTTGGTTATCAACACAAGTTTCCAGAAACACCAAGAACTTATAGCTTACATTCTGCAAGCAAGTTCCACATTCTGATACAAGTCATAAAACAACCACACCTTCAGAGTTAATCATTCTGATCTCAACACCTTCTTCGCTTCCCACCCTAAGATCAACCCTTCTCCTTCATTTTGTGACCGAAGCAAGGCTGGAACGGCCATTTCTTGGTTTATGCCAGAATTGTACAGATTGATCTCTCGAATCTAAAGTACTCATGTGCAGTACATTTGTTTAGGGTTTAGATTCATTTCTCGGCGGCACACCCAAATTTACCATTTCCAGCAGAATCAGTTTTTACCCCAAAACAAAAGGATCATAAGGTGTTCCGATTGAAACTCATATGTGAAAAGTCACAATATGTTGAATCAATTTGTGTTTACATGAGTTGTGTTTAGCATAACATATGTGTTTCGGGTTTTTAACTTTTGCTATTGGCATGCATTAGTTAAAACCAATTCAACCTTTCTCTGGTAAAGGTTGCTCTTGTTGTTGTTCTTTTTTTCTTGCGAGAGGATGACAACATACTGGGGGAGAGTTCTAACTTGAACTTGCGCTTAATGATATATCTTTCTGGGGAGAAGAGGATGCGGAATCTAAGGTAACGAATTTGTTAGTTAATCGTTTTCCAGTTTAAGAGAAGCCTGTTTATATTACATATATTTTTCTTTTGCTTAACAAAATTTCTGTACAATTGATATATTCCATTATGATGTCTATGGATGTGTGTGTGTGTGATTCGATTACTTCCGGTTAAGAAAAACTGTGCCAATTTATTTGACTTATTGTTTGGTATCTTCTTTATTGTTCGGTATCAAGTGTTTTTGCTTAACGAAATTTCGGTGTAATTGCGGTGCTATAATGTCTATGTTTGTTTCAATTGCTTCCGTTTAAGAAAATATTTTTGCAAGTCAATTTACTTCGGTTTATATGTATTGTTTATGGATTAACAAAGTACGGGATCATTTGTTTAGTCCAATTCGATTCCGGATAAGAGAAACTAAGTTAATTCTTATCTTAGTTAGACTTATCAAATTGAAGGATTCTGTTATTCAAGTCTAATCGAATGCCTTGACAAGAAATACTAGTTAACTAACCTAGTACTTGTTTTGTCTAAAGAGAAAGGCCTAGGTTATTGTCTTAATAATTAGAACCTGATGAGAGAAATAAAGTTAATTCTGATCTTTATTTTGGTCTTATCAAAATAAGAAATTGTATGTGTACAATCGGTTTAACAAGGGAACTAAGTTTCTTAGTCAATTTGTTAAACTATTAGGGAAAATTCCTTCGGGCAATAGTTTTCCTTGATAACATATTAAAACTAAATTACTTGTAGTTTCAGTTTTAATATTGGTTATCTAAAGTGGTATGTGAAACCTTCGTGCTTAACTCTTATAGGTTGTGTACAAGTCTTTTAGATTTGTAAGATCCTTTCGGTTTGACCTATCTTTGCTCGAACCTTTGTCATTATACTGGAAAATTATATATGCATATCTGGAGATGACAATGCCAAGAGATGGTAGAGTCCAAGGTAAAATAGTGACATGACACATGAATCTTCAAAACCAAGGAGAACTTTAAGAGTATTGGAGAATGAACCTTAAAAGAGGAAATGCTAGAGGGTTGAACATGATTTCTGCAAAATAGAATGGAAAGGGTGAAAGGATCCGATAAGTTGTCTTTAGGGAGTTCAGACTCAGTGATATTTTCCAGAGTATCAAATTTGTGTGCACGATCAGTGATCCCATGGCAATAGAAATTATCTTGGCACATGTGCAAGTAGTATATGTTGTAGAGTAAGACAACTCTATTGATGGTAGAAGCCTTAAAAAATTTAATGACGTAATGGACGTACGGCAATGCCTCATGAAAAGAGATAGTTGAATAATAAATACTGTTGTTTTTTCTACTTCTCATAAGCGGAGGTTGCATACGTCCAAAAGTAATAATGGTAGAATGGGTGGCATTAGTAGTGGTATAAAATAAACTTTGAAAGGAGACATGTTGCGTACGAAGAAAGGTATGGGAAGGGTGGGTAGGTTGAAATGAAAGATGATGGTTCAAGCCTTCAAGTTTGGTATGGAGATTATCAAAAGTAAAAGTGTTAGTATGGTGCTTGAATATGGTGAAGTTATTCAAGTAACTACCTAATATACTCCAGGTGCCAATACTGTCTCTCAACAGGTTCTACCTTTTCCGGATCTGCATAAAATAAAAGATAATGGTTAGTATCCAAGGGACCATATCCAAATTTGGTGGCTTACTAATGCCCATCATAGTGGTGCGATCAGACAAATTAGGGTTTAAAGAAATATGAGATGGAAGAAATTGAAGCGTTGGGTTAGATAGAACATAATTAAATTTGATGGAGTGAATTAGAGGGAATTGATTACGAGTGGTATTTTCCAAAGCGTCATGATGATACTGAACGTCGTGGGTAGAATTTTGAATAGGCATGCATGGTTTAGAGACATGACCCTTAACCAAACACCATAAATGACTATTAATGGTATTGATTAGGGATCTATAAAAAGGATTTAGAGAAGGAATATGAATAAACGAGAAAATTAAACCAAAAAAGGAAAGAGAAGATATTAGAGAGTGTTGATGGTGGTTTTTAGTTCAGGGCTAAAACTATAAAACTTCATATTTGTATGCCTGCTTTCTGCAAAGAAGTAGAGCTATTAAGAAGTTGATGAGTGTTTATACCTCTATGCTTACATATGTACTGTGTAATTCAATATTTACGAAATTTATTAGAATAATATTGGTGCATGTTGCAACAATCCCAAATATTCTATGAATTTTATTTTAAGCTCCTGGTCGCATTATTCATTAATGCAGATCCCGCTGAGTATTTATCCTATGCTATGTTCTCGGCTGAACTCTTAACATTAACATGATATGACAATTAATGCTCACTCTCAGCTGAGTAGCATGATTTCCTGAGGTGTCAAGATTAAGATGCGCATGAAAATACTCAATCGGAGGCGCGCCGCTCTCCAGGATAAAAATTAGTGATTTTGTATCAATGTGCAAAATTCGCCAAAAACTGATTATTATTTTTGTCGATTCACGAAATTCAATTTTTGACCTAATTTTGCCAATTTACAAAAATTAGGTTTTTTGCCCCAAAACGGAGCTTGCATGATATCTTTATCCCTATTGGTCGAGACTAAACCTAGGCAAGCTAGGAAACCGACCCTGGAGCTAGTAGAAATACAAGTCTAACAAAAATCGGAAACCAGAAAGAAAAAGGGAACCTGTGACCAATTTTAGCAGTAGCAAAAGAGGCACGCCCACGCCACTTGGCTGGTCGGTTTTCCCTGGCTGGAGCTTTCCATCACCGACCGGCCTTGCTCCAATTTGTTGTCCGTCGGCCCCTCTTCCCAACCAACCAATCACATTGCTCCTTTCCTACCGGCTTTACTCCAAATCATTGGTCAAAGTAGGCTAGTTGAGCAGCTTTTTTATAAAGGAAATTGAATTTAGACTGTCCATGGCAGTCTCAAAAATGATCACGGCCGTACGACTTGGCCGGTCGATTTGGAAAGCCTGGCCCCTTCCTGACGCGACCAAACAAGTTCCATGATGTTCCTGGATGGGGCCCTCTATTATCCCAGCCAATCAGAAATCTCCTAACCCGCATGAAGTGTTCACAATTTGTAAGCCAAGGCAAGCCAGTCAAGCGCCCCTCAAAAGGGTCTTAATTAGGTCAAGACCGCCCATGGCAGTCTTAAATTGATCACATCCGCTCAACTTAGCCGGCCGAATTGGATGGCTTAGATTCAATCCTGGGCGACCAATGAGGTGTCACTATGCTCACCGGTGGACCATCTTTTGCCTTGACCAATCACGTCGCTCCTATCCCGCAAGTACCGCTCTGAATCATAGGCCAAAGTAGGCCGGTCATGCTGCTTATAAAATCATAAATAAATTTAACGGCAACCAAAAACTGCAGCAAATCATCGCAACCTCTCAAGTTAACCGGATGATTTGACCGGCCTAGATTTAATTTGAGCTAACTAATGATGTACCATGATGACTACAGGTCGTCCCTATCCTCTGAGGACCGGTTACCCCATCCTCAACCTACACCAAATAGCTCCTGGAAGCTGCTCAAAGATATCCGGTCATGCTCCTTATAATACCGTGAAATCTGTGACTGGTCTGGGAAGACTATGAACAACGATGATTTACATGCATCGATTATGCTTAAGATGCTTTCTTAATAACGATGCTTTACATGCATCGATTACATACGATATTTTACAAATATCAATTTAACAAATAATTTAATTATTTAACCTAAAAGCACCATATGTTATTTTCTAAGCGTCGGCTCACAACAAATCTTATTCATACTGCTTGAGTCACTCAAGGGCCTCATCCAGGTAAATTAAATTATACGAGTAGGTAAATCAATCATGACTAAGTTCTTTTTCCTACAAATACTCGAGACATCAAACATGTCACAACTGGGTATGTATATCAGGGTATTGGTATGGAGGTTTACAGCGTGCGGCGTGCAACACGCCCATTAAGAGAAAGTGTCTGGAATAACGGATAAGTGACAGGTAGAGGAGTAGTGGGAGTACAAACCGACCAGTCTTCCCATAACTACAATACACGGTTTTCATCACTCACCCATGATCTCCACTACTTCACAACTTCCACTTCCAGCGAGATTAGTGTGTTCGACTATGACTTGTATAAATATATTTTCAATCTATTTCAACCAGAACATCGGTTATCAACACAAGTATTCAGAAACCATCCAGGATTCATAGCTTACACTTTGCAAGAAAATTCTACGTTCTGATACAAGTCATAAAACTACACTTCACAGAATTCATCATTCTGATCTCAACACTTTTTTTGCTTCCCTCCCTAAGATCAACCCTTCTCCTTCATTTTGTGACCGAAGCAAGACTGGAACAACCATTTCTTGGTTTAGTCCAAGATTGTACATATTGATCTCTCGAATCTAAAGTACTCATTTGCAGTACATTTATTTAGGGTTTAGATTCGTTTTTAACCAGGATACTCAATTTTCCATATTTATTCAGGATCAGTTTTTACCCTACTACAGAGAGAAAAGATCAGAAATTGGCAAACAATCGAAATATAGTTCCAGAAACACCACCCCCATATGAGAATTAAAATCAAGCAAAAAATATCTCACTTTCATTGAGTGATCGAGAACTCGAGAGATTGAAGAATGAGATACAGATTGAGAGGGATAGAAGACAAAGAGAGGCAATGAAGAAGAAAAGTCTAGAGGAAACTGCTGCTGAGTTTTCTACATTGAGGGAGAAGAGATTAGCAAGGATAACACAAAAACGAGAGGAGAGAATTGATCGGAAGCAGGGGAAGGTATATGGGAGTGCGACTGAAAGTGATTCAGAAAATTCATAAGCATGGTATGAATACTATGTTGAGGAGATAAATTCAAGTGAGAAGGATTCAGATGCTGATGAAGAGGAGAAGCATTTAGCAAAGTATTATGAGAAAAAGCTTAATGAGAGATATGAGAGTGAGAAGGAAAATCCTGCAATCTTTGCTAGAACCATGCATGAAGGTGAGTCAACTGATGAAGAAGAAGATGAGATGTTGGAAGATGGGACAGATGAGGATGCTGAGGAGAGTAGATTCAAGCAATTCTGGGATGTAACTCCTACACCATCTGGAAGTGATTACAGTAATGGCTATGAGGAAGAAGACTGGGAAAGCTATGATGAAGGGGATTAGAACAGTCCTCTTCTGGGATATCAATGGTATTTGAAGTTTATGGCTTTGAAAAGAGCCTGAAGATGATTAGTAAATTCTTCTTGAACAAATCCTATTGATATCTGCTTTTAGTTTTCTTTATCTTAGTGGTGTTGATATTAATCCTGACTTTGTAAAGTTTGTTGCGGCCGGTTGAAGCAGTATGTTTTGCCAGATTTTGGTTTTGATAGAAATTGATGGCAGTAGGTCGTGATCTTCCTGTTTGTATCTTACCTTATCTCATTTCATATGAGGGGTAATAGGGGTAATTGGTTTGTGAAATAAATAAAGGACACCATTTCCATAATAAAAAAATAAAAATAAAAATAATTATTGGTGTCCAGAATATGAGATAGTCTTTTTTTTTTTTTTAATGAAGAGACATTATATTGAAAGCTAGAAATTATACATCATAATGTTTTCTCCCTTTACAATTCCAGTTAGGACTTTACATTTCAATATACTATGCTGGGAGTTTGTTTCTACAAAAAAAAACTTTCTTAACACGATTCCATTTAGCTAATTTGTCTGCTTCACTATTATTATCCATATGTACATATTTAATATCTACCAAAAAAAATTGATCCCAAAAGAGAAAGCACATCATTTAATATCTTCTTTGTCCTCCAGTCACAGTTCGCATGCCTTCTATTCAAAAAAATTACTACATCCCTGCAATCTGATCTTATTTTAAAATTTCTTTCATTCAGCTCCCTTGCCCAGTCTGCTGCCTTCTTGACAGCTAATGCTTCTGCTGCTGTTGAGCTTGTTATACTACCTGCAAAAACTTTAATGTTAGCAATTTTATTGTCTTTCCAATAAGTTATTCCCAAACCAAAAGAACCATCAGATTCTTCAAAAGCCGCATCAACATAGAAAACATTGTCTTTAGATTCAGCAGAATCCTTAGAACCAATTATCTTCTTTTTGATTCCTACATTATTTTTCAAAGTTGTTTTTCCCAGAGCCAACTCCCTATCATTAAAAGCTTTTTTGATTGACCTGATGCATTCAATTGGATCTACTTTAACATTTTGGAACACTACTGAATTCCTATGATTCCAAATTTCCCAACATACTAAAGAGATCCTTCCATTCATTCAAATGACTATTAAACCAAGACTTTACCCAATTCATCATATTATTATTAGATGATGGCAACTGGATTCCTAACCCAAACCAAACTGCTTTTGTGAAGCTACAATCCTTGAAAATATGATGAGAAGTTTCCGGAATATCACCCACATAACACAAAATGAATCGCCCTTTTTTAATTTTTCATGCAGTTTTGCTTTCAAACTTAGAACCCCAACAGCCATTTTCCACACAAAAAGACGAATTCTAGGCAAAACATCGAAATGCCACAATTTGAGCCAGAATTTATCCTCATTATCCCTTACATTAGACAATATTATATAGGCTGACTTTGCAGAGAACTCCCCATTTTTTGTTCCCATCCATCTAATTTTATCATGACTATTACCATTTATGTATATAGATTTGATTCTACAAGCAACATCAGGAATAAAAGAGGAATCAATACGATTAACATCCCAACAACCATTTTCATCAATCAGATCCGATACAAACCTTAAATCATTATCATGCCAATTTGGAAGTTGACCTATACCAGGGATCCAATTATCTAACCCTATGTTAATATTTCTTCCATCTCCTACTTCCGAAATATATAATTTTTCTTAACTATTTCTAATCCTTTTTTAATGCTGTGCCAAATCCAGGATATTTCATACTCTCTATTCTTATGTAAGGGATTGTTTCTAGGAAAATATTTTACTTTCAGAATTCTTACCCAAAGATCATTAGGATTATTAATCATCCTCCATGCTAGCTTGGTAAGCAAAGATAAGTTAACATTATGAGGATTTCTGATTCCTACACCTCCACTTATCTTAGGTATTCTGATTGTAGCCCATGCTTTAGCATAATATGCCTTCTTTGGATTATCTTTATCCAACCAAAAATCTCTCTGTATTTTGTCAAGTTCATCTAACGTTCCCTTAGGAAACTCAAAACATTGCATCTGATAGCAGGGGAACGCAGACAAAGTTGAATTAATCAACACTGTTCTGCCTGCTTGAGATAACAATTTAGCCTTCCAGCCACTAAGAGCTTTATAAGCTCTATCTAACAGTGGTTCAAATTTTAAGGCTTTTCTTATATTAAAAACCAGAGGAGTTCCTAAGTACCTTTCATCATTAGATATCCTGTGAACTCTTAACATTCTTGCTATTTATTTTTTCATGTCTTTTATGCATTTTCCGGCTGAAATAAACTCCCGACTTGTGATAATTTATTGTATGACCAGAGAAACCAGTAAATATATCGAGTAAATTCATAAGTTTTCTAACCTCAGACAGATCGGCCTTACCAAAAATAAAACAATCATCCGCAAACAACAGGTGTGAGATGACTGGACAATTTTTATTAATTCTAACACCTGAGAAATGATTGTGGGATTCAACATGAGATAATAATCTAGACAAACCTTCCAGCGCAGTGATGAAAATATATATAGACAGCAGGTCTCCTTGTCGAAGACCCCTGGTGGGACAGAACTGAATACCAGGTATTCCATTTAATAACACTGTTGATTTAACCGTTGAAATGCATTCAAATATCAAATCACACCATTTTGGACTGAATCCAATTTTTTTGAACATATGAATCACAAAATTCCACTCCATTTTATCAAATGCTTTCGACAAATCCAATTTAAGAGCAAAGTGCCCTTTATTAGATTTGCTAGTTTTCATACTATGAAGCATTTCATGCGCTATGACAATATTGTCCACTATTTGTCTTTTTGGAATGAATGCTGATTGATTTGGTGAGATTATCTTATCTAAGACCCTTTTCAACCTAGTTGCTAGTATTTTAGATATAAGCTTACATAAAGCATTGTTCAAGCTTATTGGCCTGAAGTCTATATGAGTGATTGGATTTTCAGTCTTTGGAATAAGAAAGATAAAAGAGTCATTTAAGGGTTCCTGTAATTTCCCTGTTTCAAAAAACTTAATAACCAAATTCACAACATCATCTTAAACTGCACACCAATGAGTCTGAAAAAAAAACCAACGGGTATCCATCAGGACCCGGAGAACCCCAAGGATTCATTTCAAACAGAACAGACTTTATTTCATCCTTATCTGGAATTTTAACTAAATCAACATTTCTTCATCCGTAATAACATTGGGGATGATAGTATCAAAAATATGATCTATTTGATTTCCATAAGTAGAACTAATACTAGCAAAGTGGTTTTTCAACAATTGATCAAGTTGATCTTTACCCTCAACCCAAAGCCATGATTCCTCTCTAAGAGTGTGAATATAATTATATATTTTTATATTCGAAGCCACCATATGGAAATACCTGTGCATCTATCATGTTATTTAAATAACTTATCCCTACTATTTTCTAACCAATATATATTTTCTATCTTATTCCAATTTTCGAATTCATTTTCTAACTCATTCAGAACTTTTTTAGAAACTAAGTGACCTGGTTTAGCATTTTCCTTATCTATCTTTTTCATTATAATCTCTTTGTTCTTAGATATGTTCTTGAACACATTCTTATTCCACTGTTTAAAATCCACAGACATTTCCCCAAAAGTTTTAATGATATCATTCTCAGACTCTTCTCTATTCTTTTTCCAAGCATTTTCAATAAACAAATCATATTCCTTATGTTCTTTCCAACCTCTAAAATATTTGTAAGGTCTACTTAATCTCAGCCTAGCTGGATCTATTTCAATAAACAAAGGACTATGATCAGAAGCTACTCTTGTAGATGGTGAAAAATGGAATCAGGAAAATTCTCAAACCAACTAACATTAACCAAAGTTCTATTTATTCTTTCCCTGATGTTTGCATCCCTTTCCCTCTGGTTGGACCATGTAAATGGATCACCCTAAAACTTTAAGTCAATGAGGCCAATCTGTTGAATAACAATTTGAATCATGGCTGAAGCACTGGATAATGCCTCATTTCCACCCTCTTTTTCACTATTGTCTAATATAAAGTTCAAATCCCCAACTAGCATCCAAGAGTTTTTAATATGTTCACTAAGATTCTGAATATACTCCCACTGTTCTTTTCTACTATCTGTATTTAGAGCCCCATACTAAAAAAGCGGGGGTCTAACAAGCACACCCAATATTTCGTTTAGGCAATCTGTATGGACTAACTTCAATATAATTCCAAGAAAATCAACTAGACAGTCAGACTCAATCAAGGAAAATATATCTAAGAGCTATATCTCTGTTTCTAAATATAATCAACAAATCAAACAGATAGAAACCCGCGAGCCTGATTATTATGAGAAACAACTTGAACAGTACCAAAAACCAATGTTCAAGTGTCAATCAATTTATATCAACAACCAAAGGTTGGATTATCAAATTGATTGAACTACGCACAACCTGTGATATTTCAATTATATAAACAAATATAATGCCGAAAAGAATAATACAGGCACAAGAAGTTTTGTTAACGAGGAAACCGCAAATGCAGAAAACCCCCGGGACCTAGTCCAGATTTGAACACCACACTGTATTAAGCCGCTACAGACTCTAGCCTACTACAAGTTAACTTCAGACTGAAATGTAGTTGATCCCTAACCAATCTGACACTGATTAAGGTACAGTCACATTCCTGACGCCTATGAATCCCAGCAGGACTCTACGCACTTGGTTCCCTTAGCTGATCTCACCCACAACTAAGAGTTGCTACGACCCAAAGTCGAAGACTTGATAAACAAATCTGTCTCACACAGAAAAGTCTATTGAATAGATAAAACTGTCTCCCACAGAAATACCTACGAGTTTTGTTCCGTTTTTTGATAAATCAAGGTGAACAAGAACCAATTGATACACCAGACTTATATTCTCGAAGAATAGCCTAGTAATATCAATCACCTCACAATAACTTAACTGTATGACAGCAGAACAAGATATTGTGGAATCACAAAGAATGAGACAAAGAGCTTTGTGATTACTTTTTATCTTACATATTGGAGATTAAATCTCGAGCAAATCTTAGAGAAGATAGTACTCAATACGATAAACAAAGTAAGATCAGAACACGCAACTACAGAGAAACTAGTTGGGTCTGTCTTTAGAATCCCAATAAAGTCTATAAGTCGTTAACCTATAATGGTTTTAGAAAAACCTAGGTTAAAGAAGAATCGACTCTAGTCGCAACTAGTATCACACAAGAGGTGTGGGGATTAGGTTTCCCTGTTGCTAGAGTTCTCCCTTATATAGTCTTCAAATCAGGGTTTGCAATCAATTTTACCTTGGTAACAAAGCATTCAATATTCACCGTTAGATGAAAACCTGATTAGATTCAAGCCAATATCTTTCAACCGTTAGATGGTCTTGGCTTGTTACACATAAATAAAATATACTTTCATTTAGATATGGGTAACCGTACCTAAACATGCACACTTAGTTGGCTCAAAAATAGTTAACCGAAGTTATCCATATGAACACTTTCATATCAACCTTGCTCATCTTAATCACAACTAGTGCAATTGACTCAAATGAAACTAGTTATAGAGTTGTTCAATTGTTTATATTCTCATAGAAGTATATAAGCCACAATTGAAGCAAAATCGGTTTTGATTCACTCGAATCAATTCATGAACATTATAGCCACAGTTTGCAAAGATTGCATTCCTTATTATATAAATGTATTTGTTCATGAGTATGTAAACATACTTAGCCGATTTTAGAACTTAACCCACTCAAGTATGAACACAGGTACGAATACTTAAGTTCCCGGACTTGGTCTTGTTCGCCAGTATGCAAACGGGTACGCATACTGTCGTTCATGATCGAACTCATTTGAAATCAGTACAGATACGAGTATGCATACTATAGTTCCCGAACTTCAACTGTTGAATCAGTACGCATACGAGTATGCATACTAAATTCCCGGACTTGGAATACACTAGCAACAGTTAGCATACAAGTATGCATACTGTGCAATATCCAATCAATGGTTAATTGTTCTAAACTCCCATTTTAATCATTGAAACATTCTTAGTAGACGAGAATAGATGTCTGACACAAACTATTATCTTCAAAGAAATTTTCAAGTGATCAAATGATCAATATGAAACATTCTGAGTCTATATCAAATGACTGTCTCACACAAATCATATAAGATGTTACCAGGCGATTTTCACATGATCATCTTTTGACTTTCGTCAAGAATAAAAGATGAACTTGGTTAAAGCGAAAGCTTACCACCACATATTTCGAGAAATATGTAAGCGAGTTAAACCCAGCTCGAAATATCAAATGTGTATAATTTAAAGTCTATATAGCTATACGACTTTGTCTCAGTATGAGATAGAATAGAAATAGACTTCCGAGTGATAGATGAGTTCAAGTCTCCGCATACCTTTTGTTGATGAACTTCCACAAGCTCCCCTTAGTAGTTCTTCATCTTCAATCGATGAACGTCGTGAAGTCTAAAAAGCTCAACTACACATTCTATCCTAATCCGAGACATAACTATAAGTAGACTAGAAATCAAGACTTATAGTTTTGACAAACAAGCTTGAGATAGCAACGCTTGCGAGTTCGACCGAGCAGTGCTCTAACACATACATAATATACCCTTAATTTTTACTGACACCGTTATAATGTTAAATTTTACTTCTAACAATTGTGTCATGGTACAATTGTTCCAAGCCACAATTTCACCACCAGATTTTCCAAACGAAGGAATAATTGCCCAGTCTCTAAGCCGAAGCTTTTTAGCCGTAGTTTCCATTTTTTCTAGACCCATTTTCGTTTCCGAAATAAATACCATGTCAGGAGTATATTTTTTAAGCAGAAAACTCAGGTGCTTATATGTTTTAGGAATGTTACATCCTTGAGCATTCCACGAAATTATTTTCATCCTAATTGGAAAAAGCTTTAGACTGTTGTCCTAAAGGGTTTAAATTTTTTAACATGCAAATCACAAAACTTAAAACTTAGAATGTAAACTAAGAAAATACTTAGACACAACACTACCAAACCCAAAGGGAGTGAGCATACATGATCAGTAAAACAAGCGAATAACGATAACAAAGACTGTAATATAATTAAACTAACCTGATCAGAGCCTCCAACACTTGAGCTTCATTCCCCTAATTTTAGTTTCCTCTCTTTGTCATATACCACAGCTTCATTCCTTATTTCTTTCTCTAACAACTCAGTAGGCAAGAGATTAATAGCACCAGACTCCCCTGATTCCTCAGATGGCACATTACTCACAACTTCTCCAGTCTTTGCATAGCCCAAATTACACTATTCAGCTAACAACCAAGCATAACCTTGCAGATAATGTCTTCCAACTAAAAAAAGATCCATAAATTTTTCATTTTCTTTTTGTTTCTGATATTCCTTCTCCATTTCCTCAGTGTCATCTGAATCTTTATCTTTCTTAGCATCCTTATTTGCTTCTTCCTCTTTTTTCTTCACATTTTGATCTTCAATGACCACTGCTTTTGCTTTTATATTAGGGTTTGGACTAACCCAGTCAATCTACATCCTATGCCTCTTTCCATTAGCCTTATTAACCGCCTCCTTATCAATTAAGATTCTAAACTCATTTGAAGTTTGAACCTTGTTCTTCCCAAACTTTGCTTTGTTCTTCTTGAAGGTTAAAAAAGCCTTTGATTCCTCTTTTGTACTTATCACCATTGGATTATGTCTCTTATGCTTTGTAGTATCATTCTTACTGTCATACCCAGTAGGGTGCATTATCCAGTTGCAATATGTGCAAGTTCTTGCAGGGAGACCTTCATGATAAATCTTAACAGTATCTTTCACACAGCTTAAATACGAAACCAAAACATCAACCTTCTTCACCAGGGGTTTGTTTACATCAATAATCACAAAAAACTTATATTCCCCACATGAGGCCCAACCAAAGCTAAGACTTCACCAACCAAAGGAGCAACCTTTCTTGCTAAATAAACTCTATCAGCATAAATCTCTTTAAATGTGAACTTAGCCCGGAACAAGCATTTAGTAAAATCTAAATCAGACAATCTAACTTGTTTTATCTGTTCTCTAAAAGTTAATAGTCTACCTTCTACAGAGGCCACAGCCATTACCACTTTAGCAAATTCATCTGGATCTTCAAATGTAAGAAATAACATATTATCAACTTTTGATTCCCATACCTCCAGTTTCCAATTGAGATTCCACCTGTTCTTCAAACTTCTCCTTACTTCATCATGCTTGAGCGCTCTATGATAAAATCCTACTTCCCTGAACACTTTTCCAACCAATTGCATAGATTCTCCATTTTTGATACAGGAATCAGTTTTTTTCAAGAAATCAAGCAATCTCACATTTCCTTTATCTGATAAATTAGCCTTTTCTTCCATTAAATCCACTACCTTGCTTAAACCTAGAGACATTATTAAATCTATCGCTATCATAACTTGTTTTTGCAGAACAGGGATTAGTACTATGAAGTTTCTTTGAGAGCAAACAAGTTGAGAATATGATTTTCGTTTGTCTCTGATTTCATACATATAACAGAGGAAAACACACTTCAACACTCCATCTTCCAAGCTAGTTGCCACTTGTATAAGATTTTCTAAAATTCTCATGCAATATCTAATACCGCCTATTAAGTAAAGATTTATTCTTTTTTCTTATGTCAAAGATCTCTTCTTTTTTTTTTACAGAAAACAATGTTTACCTTCCTCATATACTCAACTTCCAATAAACAATCTTTGCATGAACGTAATTCTTTTGAAACTTCAACGTTTGGACTACACGTGCCGATCAGCTTCCACCAGATGTCTATTCTTAGAATCGCTGAGTTGAAACACCTGTTCAACATCCTTAGAAGGGGATCTAGCAAAACCCTCCATGGAATCCGGTAGGAGGAAAATTAGGTTCAGGGAATTTTGCCCTTTGCTGGATAGCTCCAAAAATTCAGGCTGCAATTAGATCCATTAAAACAAACAAGATCGAATTAAATTCAAAACAAAACTCAAACCCACCGAAAACTTACGATAAAAAACCAATTAGAAACGAAAATTCATTCAAAAGAACTGTATAGAAACAAAAAGATCAATCACTTATCTTAATTGATACTTCTCATCTGAGTTTGATCAACTGGATTAACAATTAGGATTTAACTTGCTTAAAGTTTTCGAAAGATTTGATCTCAAGCATTTGAAACGGTGAAGATTGAGTCAACTCAGCAGTCGCCCGATTCGCAGAGCACAAGATCAAGAGACTGGCCCTATGAGATAGTGTGGTTAACCCAAACACAAGCGAAGTATACTTTTTTTTTCCTTAAATCCAAGTCGTTTATATTTATATTTATATAAAAATATAAATACAAGTTCATAAATAATCTAAATCTCATATTTTCTTGTTGACTTCATCCGAGCCGTCAATCTAATTTCATCTTTTCTATTTAGCACCCAAGTTTCATAAAATCAGTCAATCACAGCCGTCAAGTAACGTAGCCCATAGAGAGAGAAAAACAAAACAAAGAATAAGACTTTTCTCCTCATATTTGTAACTCATGATCCCTTCCACGGTTGTTCATTTCCGTGTTTTGGATACTTACAGTTACAGCAAAACAATCCCCTCTTCCACAGCTCCACTTCCTTGGTCTGTTACTCTCTTTCTCCCTCCTCAATTTCAGTCACGAGAATTAGGAACGAGGTTTGATCTTTCATGGAGAAAACATCTGATAAATTAGATGATCACGATGAAGTTAAAGAACAAAAACAACAACAAGAAGAAGAAGATATAGAAGCAGCAGAGCTGATTCTGTTTCAAGTCTCAGAATGCTACGTTTATTTGGTATGTATTTATTATTTCTTCCGATCTTGTGTTTCCACCTAACCACATCTCATTAAATTTGGTTTATTCTAGTTTATATCGAATGTGGTTTCTTAACTTAGTAGTGTTAAATAAAAATTAGGGTTTAGGGTTCATTTGACTGAAATTGGAAATGGGGAATTTTAGTTTGTCATGTAACTCATGCAAATTCGATAAAATTCTGCTTGCAAATTGAAGTATGAATCTTTGTATTTAGAAGGATAAGGAGATATACATTGCAAAGGATAAAAATTTCTTCAGGAGTTAATAGTTTGGGGTTAGAAAATCAAATCATATTGAAATAGCTCTTGAGACTTTACCTCAAACTACATTGCCCTGATTTCATTATTTTACTTGTGTCCATTATGAACTGATTATTATTGATGTCGTTGTTGCTTCGGTGGATTTACTTAGCCTAATTGTCTGTGCTTCCTTTATATTGGTTATTTTGAGTTAAAACATTAAAATTTATCAGCTTCGAGTTATATTAGATTGTGTTCGCAAAAAACAAATTGCAATTGCAAAACAAAAAGAAAGTGTGATTCCTTATTCTTTTGATCAACTTGTGTATCCTATATTATTTTCTATTTGGAGGTGGATAAGTCTTTAACTTTTTAACTGTTGATAGAAACTAATAATAGCCGATACATTTTTATGTGTTTTACAGATACCCCCACGGATGAGTGCCGCTTCGTACAGGTTTATCTTAGCTTTAGTTTTAGTCTTATCATTTAGTGTATTAACTATCTCAGCTTTAGTTGTAGTTGTATCATTTAGTGTGTCAATATATGGTCGACTTGTGTTCTTATTTATTCAGGTATATGCATATGGTTGTAATGTATCATGATGTTCACCACATATTTTGGTGTACAATGCTGCATTGTAAACAGTGGTGCAGTTTCACATATATTACATGTAGCTGATGTATGTAGCTACTTTTAGCTGTCCCTTTGTTACCCTTTTCTGATCCTTGTTTAAGCTTTACATGGTGAAGAATTTTCAAAGGAAATTTGAGTTTATTCCTTCCCCATTTTCACTTTCTAATCTTGTGCTTTTATAACTGATACTTCATCTGTGAATTAAATCTGTTTTAGAGATCTTATACATCATAATTTCAGGAACATTCAACATAGATTGTTATTAGCTTTAGTAAAACAAAAAAAAAATCTCACCTAGGTATGAGATTGATTTTTTCGAACTCTTCCTTTAGGGCCGAAGAATGGAATGTTAATAAATGGGCATGGGAGGGGTCATTAAAAGTTATTAGCAAGGGAGAAGAGTGCATCATCAAACTTGAAGATAAGACCTCAGGTAGGCCTTCTTTCTTTTTTTATTTGCTACTAATTATGTAGCATATCCTTTATTTTCTAATGGTCATCTGAATTCAAACCAGGAGAGCTTTATGCTCGGGCATTTCTGAGAAGCGGAGAGCCACATCCAGTGGAGGCTGTAATTGACAGCAGCAGGTTTGTCCAAATTAGTCTCCATTGTAATTCATTGAATAATGTGTAATCTTAAGTATTATAGGGATCACTCTCCATATGAACTACGTCATATAAGCTGTTCTATGTGTTTCAATTTTGTGTTTGGAGTTGGAACTTGAGACTCTTTGTCATATGTCTGAAAATGGTTACCCTAATTTTATACCTGCATAGCAGCTGATTTTCTATTCATTGCTTTTCCAGGTACTTCGTTCTTCGCGTAGAAGAGAATATTGGTAAGACCTTATTTCCGGTGCATCAGTCATATTACAATTTATTATCTATACTTGTAAATTAAAACATTTTTACTAAAAGGTTGCTCTATATGTGTTCCATTACTCAACCTTCTGGATAATCAAATTACATCTTATCAACTAGTCCTATGGTCCAACTTACCATGTCAAAACATATAGGTTCTTGCAGAAGTGCTACAATGCTTCTTCATTCTTACCTATCAACCAATCTATATGCTCTAATACTCTGTGAGAGATAACAACTCTTAGGATATCAAACTTTTTAATGGGCCTGAGAGATCAATTCTTTTTTCTCTAATATGGAAGTCTGTATTCACCGTGTGTGTGTGATGTATGCTAAATTGCGTGTTTTATGTGAACATTAATCTTGGGGAAAATGGAGACAATAATACATTGCCATCTTCAACCATGTCTTGTGGTTTACATCTATGGTATGTTTATGGGGTGATTCCTTAATAGCTGGATGCAGACCTGGTGCCATTGTTAATGAATGTCTTGAACTCGCCTGTCAGATCTCAGAAGAATCGTGCTTTATGATACTGATTAGAAGTGGTGCTGAGAAGTCCTAGTAGTCAGGTCTGACACATAAACTTTAAAAAAGGAAAAACAAATAAGGAAGCAACCCAACCCAAATACTAAAACCTAAACCCAATCCAAACTAGTGTGATAATTGTTTCTTTCCATTCCTGACTCCCTGTTCCTATTTTTACTGTATTAAACTTACTGCTAATGTCTGCCACATGAGATCTTAAACTACATTATTATCTGCCCTGCTTTGTATGCCTTTTTCGTATTCTAGTTCAATTTAATTGTGAACCTATTTCTTATTAACTTTGACGGTCCAGGTGGTCGTGTTCGACATGCTTTTATTGGCATAGGGTTTCGAGAAAGAACAGAAGGTTATGACTTTCAAGCTGCTCTTCATGATCATATGAAGTAATTACTCGTTTAATGTTAAAAAGCCATCAGGAAATTTTAACCGTCTTATGCAATTTTTCGGAAGGCAATTACTCGTTTACCACACTAATGTTTCTTATAAATGGTTTTGTAAGATATTTGAACAAAAAGAAGACTGCTGAAGAGATGGAGCAGCGGTACCAAAAAACTGAATCAGTTGATTACAGTCTAAAAGAAGGGGAAACCATTGTGCTCCAATTAAAAAATGTAAGATCTTTGCTTACTTTGATGATACTGCTCTTTATTTATGAAACTTCAGTTTCATCCAGCGATTTGGTAAGCTGAAATATGTTTAACGAGTAAAAGTACAATTACTGGCGTGGAGCAGGAAGTATGATGCTATGTGAACAATATGATGAACTACCATATTTAATTACGATTAATGTCAGCTGCTTATATACTTTCATGAATATGTGGAGCAAGGTTGTTACTCATAACATACCATTGTGTCTAGGATAAGAAAGGAGGCGGCAGTGTAAGGTCCAGATTTTTCGAGCAGGGTCTCAACAATCTCCCACAAGATGATAAGACAGGCAAGAAAGAACTCTCCGGAATCTGTTTACCACCACCTCCACCTGCACCCCTCTCGCCTGGGAATGTCATTCAAAAACCTCCAGCGACGTTTCCAACAAACTTCAGTCTGGATGGAACTGCCAAGGATGAGTCCACTTTACATTCCACCAAAGATAATCAATCAACGGAATTATCGTCTCTGGATGATGATGCCATTCCAGAAGATGATTTTGGGGATTTTCAGGCAGCTGGGTAATTTTGTCGACGACACTGATTTGCTCTTAGAGTTCTACTTATTACTTAAAAAGGGATCATATGTATGTGATGGTTACATCTGCTAGTTTTGGTTGATGCAGTAATAAATCATCTGGCAAGTTAGATTTTATAGTTGTTATTAAATACTGTAGGGGTTTATAGTTTGTATAAATTGTGACACAATACCTTCATCTATTCAACCAAAAAAAAGAAGTGGTTGTCCTGTACATCGTTATGGATGGCATTGCTGCATAGCATGGCTTGTTTCATGGTTGTAATGGATAAATCAAGAAGCATCTTTTCAAATTTCAGGACAAGATGAAGCAAGTGCATTCTGTCCTGAAATCTCTGAGGTTGCGTAGTTTACGAAATCTCTGTGGTTGTATTATTATATACATGGAGCACTTCGTAACATTTATATCGTTGTGAGACTGATCCGAGCCTGATTGGGTATTAGCTTTTTGTATTGTTGGTATCCATAGTCCCCATCTGAGTGAACAGAAATAAAAGTTATCTGGCAACCTAACAAAGATTTTTTTAAATAGTCAACTATGAATAATAGTCAACTATGAACAAGAAGAAGAAAGCTAGATACACTATCACTATCTTATGGATCAGATTCAGGTGTCTTTATTGATTTTTGAACAGCCAAGAAAAGTGCTTATTTCTCAACAATGTTTGTGTGAGGTCAAATAGACAAATACTACTATTTAACAGTCAGTCCCATGACACAATGAAAAGTGGATAACCAAAAGTCGCCTACCTTTTCAATTTTTTTCTTTCGAAGATAATCTTTGGTAGTTCAGTTTGATTATCTAGATTAAGGAAAGAAGAAAACACTATCGATCAGATGGGAGGATGGCGTGTTATTAACCATACTCTTCCAGTCAAATTTCTTACGTGTGAATGCATCTTCATTAAAGACATACAAATGAATTGGTTTAAGATACCCGTAAAGATTTGTAACGACAAAACAAAACTCCAAAGAAATTATTTGTGGGAAAAAAAATATGAAAAGGGGCTTAATGAAAACGGTAAGAAAAGAGTTTGTCTTCAAAATTGGGATTCTATAGCTAGATCTCAAGATGGAGGATTAGGAATCAAAAATGTTCAAAACTTCAATTAAGCAATGATTGCTAAAATGGGATGGAGACTCAAAGAAAACCCTGAGTCTTTATGTGCCACTATTCTTCAAGCTAATTATTTTCCTAACAATGATATTCTCCATATAAACTCTATAGAGTCTATACCGAGTAGAAATGATAGCTGGATTTGGAAAGGTTTACTAACTGGTATCAACCAAATAAAAAATTATTATTTCTGGGAGATTGGCAATGGAACAAACATTGATATATTGGAAGATTTTTGGATCCCACACACCGAACCCCCCATATCTTAAACCTCTTCTAGAAACTGAAAATCTTACAAAAGTTAGTGATCTGTTTACTCCCGCAAAGAAGTGGGATGTAGACAAGATTGATAAATGTTTTGACAATTGTATTGTTGAAAAGATTAAGGAAATTAGCATCCCTATTGTGGATAGAGAGGATACTCCTCACTGGAACCTAAGTAGAACATGAATCTTCTCAGTGAAATCTCCATATGATCACATTAACTCTACAGGTAACGTAAATCAAAACTGGGACAACACTTGGAGCATGTAAGTTACTTCATCAGTTAAAAACTTCAAATGGAAAGCTGCTCACTCTATACTTCCTAATAGTACGAGAGTCGCAGCTATTATTCCAAACATAAATACTACTTGTAATCTTTGTAGGAATGGTCAAGAAACTTTAACCCACTTATTTCTTGAATGAAATTTTGCTATTCAGGTTTGGATGCACTTTAACTTTGACATGCAATTTATTACTAATGACACAAACTCTTTTCATGAATGGCTAAATAACTGTTTTGAAAATCCTGATAGAGGTGGGTATGTGGTAGATTGTCAAGTGCTTTGTAGTGTTATCATATGGCATATTTGTAAAACGATCGAGATGTAACATAACTTTTAAGAAGGAAATCCAAAACAATGTCAATATATCTAATAACATTGTAAAATACTTAAACAGTTACTTGACAGTGAACAACCCTGATTACAACATAATGCAATCTCTGTTTTATAATCCCCTCAAAGATGAAACTCTGAAAGTGACAACACAACAGATGGAAGGACAAACAGGGCGACTGGACATAAAGATCAACATAGCACTAACTATGATGAATTGTAATGCAAACACTGGAATTGGCATGAATTTATGTGATTATATAGGGTTTATCATAGAAGCAAGAGGGATACACTCTACAACAACAACCAGAGATCAACTAGAAAAGGAAGGAGCTGAGGCAACTTTCAAATGGGCCACAGAATGAAGTGGACACACCATTAGTTTCAGAAGCGATTCAGAACATACTCTATTGTTGCTTATAGAAAAGTACGCGAAGGAAAGAAAACAAAGATACAAAGTTAGTGCAGATTTCCGCAACAACACAAAATTTGATATCAATTTTCTAGTTCAATCCTTTACTTTAGTTATGAGATCAAACATAATTTGGGCAACTAAATTAGCAATATTTTGTAACAAGTATGCCATTAAACATAACTGGTCAGGAAATGCTTTATGGGCGATTCCAACTTATCTAAATTTACAAAAATGGAATCAAGATGTAATGGTTTATCAAATCTCAAACTATGGACGTTATGGTTCATTTCTATTTGTAATATGAGGGTTACCTCTTTTTTTATAAAAAAATAAAAAAACCGATTTGAAATTTGAATTTGATTTGGCTGCTAATTCGGTCCAAGTTAAATGTCAAGTCGTTTATTTTTAATTAATTTTTTCTGGATAACTTATGGGAGCTAGGTTCTCTAGAAACCCATCATTAATCATTAAGAGCATTTCCAATGAAGTTCGGGTATCTTTAAAAACTGATGTTATTGACTGTCACCTAAGATTTTTGAGATATATCTAAAAACTCGCAGGATTGGGGTATACAGAAATTTAAGTGAACTTAGAAGCAAGCCTAAGGGGTGGCGAAAATGGGTAAAGTTACAAAACTACCCTTACCAATTTTAATTAAAACTAACCCATTGCTAATACCAATTTCATTTATTCTTCACCTTCTTTCTCTATCCTAACGACCTTTCGATCCCCTCTCTATCCGTCTCTATCATTTTCTATCCTTTTGAAACGAAAAAAGTCATTGATTAATTCGTCGTAATTGTCGTTTCGAGAATTTCATCAATGATTAATCGTTTCAAACATGCAGAATCATTTCAAGCAAACTACTAGAAACCCTAAATGTCCTGACCCTGAAATTCGAAAGCAAATGCAACAATACAAATGGAAAATAAATAAGTTGGTGAAGAAACCTCTGAAAGCGAAGAATTGGAGAGATTGAGAAAGTAAGTGATGATATAAACTCGATCTACTACTTTCTTTTGTTGGTTGAATGTCAAATTAGGTCAAAAAATCATAATTGTAGAATCGCAGTTATATAATTGTCATGGTATCTCTTTACCCACCATGATAATTTTTCATGTTACAATCGCAAAGTCGGCATGGTATTCATATAAAAACCTTGACAACTGTATATGTAGAATGAAAATTCATCAGGTTTTGAAAATCTAAAGCATGATAACTATTAACTGCCAAATCTTTGTTTTCATGCGTTCAAATGTGTTATTAATCGTCAAGGTTTTGAAAACCTAATTTGACGAGTATGTGTTGGTCGTCACTTTGGTGCAATTTCGACGATGATGACCAATAACTTCCAAACACTTGGATTCCTGTCTTCAAATGTGAGTTAGTAGTCACAATTTTTAAAACCTAACTTGCCGACTAGGTGTTGATCGTCATATTGGTTCGACCGTGACGCCCAATAACTGCAAAAAAAAAAAAGATTCATGTGTCCCATTTTGCTGTTAGTTGTCATGCTTTTGAATCTGTTGACGTGACGACCTTGGGTATAAGATTGTTAGTCGTCATTCTTTTGCATTCTCGACCTTGCCGACTAATTACAATATATTTGCAAAGTCTCTGAATTTGTAATTTATAGATTCAAATTTCAATTGATTCCTTATATATTATATTATTCTTTAGGCTCAAAAAGGTCAAGCAATGAAAGATACATGTTACTCTTTCTTCAAAACCTCCTCGAAAAGGTGACAAACTCTTGATTGCAGCACTTAAAGGGACATCTATGAACCGGGAATGCTCCAAATATGTGAACATAATCCGTAAGAACAAACTAAATCCGATAAAACTGATGATGACCAAGAAATTACAGATGCAAGAGGAGGTGATGATGATGAGGATGACGATGAAATTCAGGATGCTAGAGATGATAGAAATCGTGATAATGAAGATATTGAAATTCCAAATGAGGAAGGTGGAGTTCCTGAAGAAGGTAATGATGCTGAAAAAGTTGATGATGAAAAAAAAGAGCAATGACGTTGAACAATCAAGAGAAGATGTTCAACAAGTAGAACAATGTGCAAAGGCAAAGAAGGATAAGAAACCAAATAAACCTATTGATTCCCACATGTAATCCCCTCACTTGAAAAAGATTGAAAAAATAGATGAGCCACTCCTTGGGTTACCCGAAGATGGTGGACACGTGTTTTTCAGATACAAAGACTCATTTGCGTATCAAATCTTTTCTACTAGCGTAAGCAATCTCAATATCATTTTTTTTTGTTATGTAAGTCATTCTATCTGTAGTTTGCTTCAAGTGTTTGTATCTTTTCTGTAATTGTGCGTTTTTGGTTTCTGTTAATCAGGATCACAAGGATTTAAGAGGATCTGAATTCTAACAAGTATGAAACTTGCAATCTATCTTTCAAGACATGAATTAAACAAGAACGAGTCATGTTTTTTTTATCTCAATTAATAAGGATTTAAACTATCTAGATTGATTACGTACTACTTGTGTTTTTCCTATT
This sequence comes from Papaver atlanticum, assembly GCA_023531105.1. NCBI lineage: Eukaryota > Viridiplantae > Streptophyta > Magnoliopsida > Ranunculales > Papaveraceae > Papaver > Papaver atlanticum. The sequence goes on from JAJJMB010015001.1 coordinate 1,171,451, forward strand.
ATAAAAATAAAACACTATAATATGGAAAAAGAAAAACACAAGACACCAGAATTTTTGTTAACAAGGAAAACTGCACCAGCAGAAAACCCCCGAGACCTCTTCCATCTTTGAACACCACAATGTATTAACCGCTACATACAATAGATTACTATCAGACTTTGAACTGGAATGTATTTAAGACGGAATTCACCCTCAAGCAATTCAGCCGCAATCGTATTTCTTAAGTCTCTTGAACCTCACAATTTTACACACTTGTGTTGATGGTGGATTTTTGACGAAGGCTAAAATTGTAAAATCGTTTTGTATATTTCTGGCCTAGCTTTAGGCGAATGTGCAAAATTCGTATTTTACGATTTAGACATGAAAGCTCATGTCACGATGACCTCTGGATCGAGCGTACAACCTCTTCAGAGCATGCATATGTAATTATTAAAGCCTCTCAGCCGAGCTTTCAATATTTTGCGTATTTCATCATTTATACTGAACAATGTCAGTACACGCTTCTATATAGAATCAAAAAACGATTATACGACTCCTAGACAGATTTCCTGTAAGTATAAAGTGATAACGCCTTCAGGATGTCGCAATGTTCCCTAACTATATAGAATACATATGTACAGAATCTTAATGATTGGATGGTTCCTAGACATATAACTTGCTAGTATAGAGCGATAACGTCTTCAGGATGTAGCAATATCCCCTGACTATGCAGAGTAAACATTCATAACGTGTATGATGCTTCTACCACCTCATACCTCGATTCTCAAACAAATATAATGCTCCTACACAGATTGCTTGCTAGTATAAATCCATCAATTGATTAATTTTGATCGCAATATTCATCAATTGAATTCCTAGAAAATAATCTATTTTCATCAGAATATCTCATTACTTTAATTTATGGCTTTTCTCAGCTAAATTCCATGGATTAGTAATAGATATTCAATTTTCGGGCATATGGGCCACCACCTAGTAAGCCCCGAGAAAATGGTGCGAGTGTACTTATCAATAATGCACGAACGAGCACCCAAAATAATGGATGAACGAAGAAATATAAAATAGGGAAGAGGGGTCACGGGACCAGGCCCACCATCCGGCTGGCCATGCCACGGCCGTGGCCGGTCCCACACCTCTATGATTCTTTATTTATTTATTTATTATTATTATTATTATTATTATTATTATTATTATTTCCCTCATCTCTTGAAACTCCCTCGTTCGAGCAAAACTCCTAGTTTTCCATATTTCTCTAAACATTTCTCAAAGTTGAAAAACTAATAATAAAAAATAGGAAAGAGATACGGGACATGCCCACCGGATCGGCCAAAAGGCCATGCCACGGCCTTGGACGGTCCCACGCCTCTCCAATTCGTTATTTTATTATTATTTCCCTCGTCTCTTGAAATTCCCTCGTTTGAGCAAACCTTTGGTTTCCATATTTCTCCAATATTGCTCAAATCAACAAAAAAGTCAAATGGTCCCACAACCATCCGGGCTTCTCACGGAAAATATTAAAATATCATTATTATAATATTTTTAAAATATTGGTCACACGTGCAAAGTCCTACTTGATCGTTCAAGCAAAAGTAAAGAATTTCAGTCAAGATCAAACTCTTCTGAAAATCCAAAATGTTGCACAAACGTCCAACAAAACACCTGAAACTTTCAGGAATGGACGCGTGAGGGACATGGTGGCCTTTGCTCCTCCATGACCAGACCTGGCCGGTCCCATGTCTCTCCATTATTATTATTATTTTAATAATAATAATTCATATTTTTCACGATTCTGCAATAATGAATCCTCGTTCAGGGACACTTCTCCACATGATCAGACGTCCACCACCACCACTAATGGAACAACTCTCATGCCCATTGGTTAGTCGATATTTCCTGACCCACTTTTAACTCTCCATCAAGGGTTCTCAAAAATTAAGGTTTCGAATTTACGATAATTCGATAAATGTTGAAAACTTTTATATTGATCCAGCAGTCAATATTTTTAATTAATGTTGCTACCAACATTTGTGATCGATCGTACGAGAGCATCCTCATTGGATGCCCATCAACTTGGCCGACCATCCAATATTTCATTAGACGTCCATCCAATTGGAAGTTCAATCGTTCAATATTTACTAATATTTTAATACTACTCTGTCATTCGACAATTCATGACATAGTAATCAGGAATGAGTATTCTACGTAACTCATAACTCTGCAACATTCGATTTCCTGTCGAATGCTTGACATATCAGAATAGGTTCATGATCGAGCAATCTCATTCGACGCGCGTCAATCAAAATAATCAAATTATCATTATTACCTCAACTGGTAAAATGATGTATCACAATTCATTAAGACTCAATGTATGTGCATTATTCTGTCCCAACATACAACATACTTAATCCATGAGTCTCAGAGCATACCATATTCATTCATTATGCTTGACTCATCAAGGCTAAGACTCATGGTCTAGTCAAGTCAATAATTGACCAATTAAATACACGTATGCTATGCAGACTACACATTCATGAGACATCAATCATGTCATATGGAAGGATATTCACTAGGATTTTGGTCTGGTGGCCTACGGCACGTGTGTATACCCACGATGAGAAATGTGAGTAAGTCGTGCAAGAAGTTGAATGAGTTAGCAAAGTAGTGGATGAACAATCAACCAATTTTCCCACTACGTGGAACTGGTTTATCCACGATTTCCCACTTTCCCACTCTTTTACTCCTCTGCAACCGTCACACTTACTGAGATCAATGTGTCAACCGTCACACTTATCTGAACTCAATAATTCACAGAAAACTTGCAGAAGTCTCAACACATCCATAATCCTTGATCATCATTGATCTCACACACTTCTCAGCTTCCCTCCTACAAATCGAGTCTTTGTGACCGAATTGACTTTGGAACGACCATTGTCTTGGTTTAGGCGTGAGTCTTACAGATTGATCTCTCGAACTCAAAGCACTTCCATGCAGTGCATCTGTTTGTTAAAGGTTCAGGCAATTTTCGCGTCCGAAGAATCACTCGCCTCACCATTTTTCCTCAAAAACTAGTAAATCGTTTTCACCCATCAACAGATTGGCGATCACATTAAGAGATTATTCTCTCGGTTGCAACCCAATTCAACAAAGATGGTCGATCTTAGGTCGCGCTCAGTTACAAATCCCAACACTAACCCAAATAATGCTAGCACTAGCAACAGTGGTGGTACTACAGTCACTTTTCCCGTTTCCAATAACGGCGCTCTTGATACTACTCCTCGAACCAATAATACCGGTGTCCATACTGAAACCAACATTGGTACAAGAAATAATCCTCTCTTCGGCCGAGCTTCTTAAGAAACTAGAGAAGATCCACCTACCATAGCTGATCTTATGAAGGTTCAGGAAGTTCTCGCCAAGAATCAGACAAACATGGCTGCAACACAGAAAGAATTGTGCGCCTATCTCAAGACTCTCACAGAAAAGTTGCCACATGAGAAAACTCAGCCCCAACGCCAGTTAGAGAAAGGAAAAGCGAAGGAAACATCCTCAACTGATGATCCTGAAATCTCCCAAATCCACATCCTGGAAGATGATGAAGTCCGCGATGCTGTAAATAACCCACCAGCAAAGGAATTAGTGAGTTTCATCACTCGTGAAGATTTCGAGCGCTTTCTGGAGGATCATGGAAAAAACAAGACATCATCTATCCATAGTCACCAACCTCCATATCCTTCTTCTACTCAGAGAGTCCTCTACCGAAAGGTTACACTTCTCCAACAATCACACTTTGTGATGGAACTGGCAACACGTCTCACGATTCCTGGAATCATTGGGCGAGCATGAGTATAACCATGTTGTCCGTCCGAATAATTTTTCAAAGTATCTAACAGGCAGAGCATATACCTGGTACAACAACATTGCACCAGGAAGCATTGCCAGTTGGGGAGAAATGATTAATGCTTTCTACAGAAGATACTTCTTCGTCTCAGAATAAGTTACTCTATCTGATTTGGGAAGAATGTTTCAGAGGAACAACGAACATCCCAACGATTACGTAAAAAGATTGAGATTCCAAGCTTTGGATTGTCATGATCCAAATGTCACAGGGAAATAACTTGTAGACTTGTGCATAAACGGAATGATCCCGGTCTACAGAGCCTTACTGGAAAATATCTGATTCCAGACTTTCTCAGAACTTCATGAAGCATCCAAGCGATCGGAAACTACTACACCTACTTTATTGGAAAGAACAAAGACTACAAAAGTCAAGGAACCTCATGAAACTCGCATCAATCGACGTCTAGTCAACAAACAATATAGTCTTCAACCTTCCACGAACGTTGTTGCTGAAGGGATCAAAAGGAAAGCCAAGGCACAAAATCACAAGAACGCTTGTCCAATATCCCAGGATCCTCCAAAAGCAAAAAAAAGGATAATCAAACCCGAAATGTATAAGTGCTTACTCAGCGTCAACAAAATGACCAGGCAGACCCAAACTTTCTTTTTTCCATTGAAGAAGTGATCGAGTTAGTATAAGTTTGGATCCAAGATGGTGCAATCAAATTGCCATACATCAGGAAAGAGCCAACTGAGGAAGAAATGAAGAATCCTCGGTATTTTCGTTTTCATAGGTTCGTCAATCATCCAACAAGCTATTGCAAAGTTTTGAAGCGTATCTTCAAATAAAAGTTCGAGTCAGGAGAGTTTAACTTGTGGACTGAAGGAGTACACATAGACCCTCTCTCAATCAGGACCTTCACTCTCTTCGAACAACCTGTCAAAGAAGCAGTTCAATATGTGAATTTCTCTATCCGTCGAAGCCACAAAGAAGAGACATGTTCACAACACTGAATCACATCGTGTCAGGAAGACGTCTGTCCATTCCGGAAATACTTCTCGAGCCTCTAGCCATGGAAAAATAAATGTACGACTGGGGACTGCTTACTACAGTCAATCTCAAAGGAAACGAATTTGGGAGAACGTTGATCGATGCTGGCACCGCTATCAACATTATTCCACTAAAAACCCTCAAAGCCGCAGGAATCACTCGAAAAGAAGCCACTCATGCTCCCATCTCAATCAGAGACCATGAAGGAACGCTCAGAGATGCTTATGGCTATATCACTCTCAAGATGAAAGTAAGTTCAACCTGGACAGAAACCAAGTTTCACATAATCAGGGAATATCCAGGATATGACATGATCCTCGGACGAACGTTAATCCATGTTGAAAAGAGGACTACTGACAAAGCGCCTTTGGCTGCACATCTCTCTGACGAGGAAAGTTCCGATTCAAAAGATTAGTGGACATTCCATCATCGAGGCACTTGGAGGAATTTCGAATTCTAATGAAATTGAAGAAAGAACACAGAGAAGACGCATTAACATTCCTCAAGAGATTCCTCACTCAGGCAAGTCTCATTCAACCTATGTCTATGTTATTTATTCTCCCACATGCTCTACTATCATGGGGACTCAATTTTGCTAGTAACTTTGCTGTTGCAAGACGCTATGAATGGGTAACTTCACCACAACGATATTTTACCAAGTGGTTGAACCTAGCACCTCTCCAAATCGAACAACGCATCGAAATATTCCACAATGCCAAAATGGACAATTTTTGACAGGGGGCTTATAGGAATTTGACAGCAAAACCATATCATTTCATTTTTGATAGGTGTTTGGTATCAAATTGGTACATGTACATGGGCCCCAGTTGGAAATCTATTATCGACGGGGTCATTAAGTGAACCTTTTTCATTTTTCCTTTCATCCCCAAATTCATTTTTCGTTTCACCCAGAAGAAGCAATCTCTAGTCTATTCTCCACTAACTAATCGATCTGAAGATTCATCACTTAAAAAGATCGAAATGAAGATATGAAAGTTAAATCTATGTTTTCAAAACTAAATCAGAGAATCAATTAACACTTGATTCAGCATGCAAAAGTCATTTGGAAGATTCACTTGAAGTCGTAGGAGAAAATTGATGAGAATCAATTTTTGATCTCAAAATTAAATCATTGAAAGCTATTGGAAAGATAAGTGTATTCTCCCCTTTTATTTTAATTTGTCTCTATTTTTTTAAGTTATCGATTCCGGAATCTAACTTGAGGGAAAAAAAATTGGTTCATAAAAACCTAAAACAATTGATTCCAATGAGAATCTCTTTACTGACTTTTAATCGGAGATCAAATCTGTAGAAATTTGATTATTATTCTCGTTTTGAATAAAAATCTCATCAATTTGTTTTGAGAACTTATCTCTGAAAATATGAATTTGATTCGATTTTTGACTTAAATTGAACTTATATTTGTTCTTGATTGATTGTACTTGCTCCGACAAAATATTGCTTGCAGAAAAACAATAAGGTTTTTAGCTTTAGATTTGTAATTACTAACTGAGAAAATCTGTTTCTCTGTTTCCTTAAGTTATTAATCAAGGTTGATGCACTTTTCCAATTTTGAAATGGCGATCACTTGACTGGTTCCCTTGTAAGGTGTTCTTTATTGCCTAGATGTGTTAAAAAAACGAAGCCATTTTTAGATGAATGGATTCATATGAATGGGAATTAGGTTGGTTGGGAGTTTGTGGTGTTTCTAACTCTATTCATCCATGAATGGATTTAAATGAAACAAGAAATCATGTGTATGCATGATTTGATGGAGGTTGATCCTAAATTAAAGCTTAAAAATATTTTGTGAATGTTAAGAGACTAAGAAAATTCATACCAGATATTTGATTTCTTAGTTTTTTATTTGTGAGTTTGGTAAAAATGATTCATTTTTTGTGTGTTGAAATTTACAGTTTTTTAATGTGTGATTAAGTGGTTCTTGTTGCTTCCATTGTTAGTAAATCTGGTAAAGGTGAGATTGCTTTTATTTAGCTAACTGTTAAATAGTATTCTATAATGAGCTGACACCATTGGAGTTACATTTGTTAAAATTGATGGTGTTTTTTATTTCTCCAGTCCTTGTCTCAAGGCAGTTTTTTGATTTGTGGATTCCAAATAAGGGAAAAAAAATCCTTGTCAGTACTTTGATTTTTGGAACCTTTTCATTTACTAATCATGTGTATTCAGTGAAAATAATCTTTCGTCTTGCCCCTCGCATTTTGCCATTTTGCAGAGAGTCTTGAGTTTGAGTTACTAACTAGTTGCATTCTCCTCTATCGCAGAGAATTGCAGTGCTGAGGCTCAACTCACCGAGTCGAAGAAAGAGAAGGATTGAGTGAAGGATACCAGCATTGCAGCTGCTTGAGACATCTGTTGTTTTTTGTTGTCTTTTTTTACCCCTGGATGTTGTCTCCTTTCTTATATGTTACTTGAACAAAGAATACTCGTGAGATTGGGTTTTTATAATATATGATGATTTGTTTTGAATTTAAAATGTTCTTAGTTTTTTAGATGACTTTTATTTACAATTAAAGCAATGAGAAAAAACTTTGTATACGATTGAATAATGAATACTGGCAATTCAATATTTGAATTTATTGACAAGTTAAAACCCGTCAATAATTTTTGACAGTTCAAGTTCGTCCTTTATTGTTGACCGTTATTGACAGTAGTTTACCATTATTTAAGGTTTTTGATACCTTCATAACGACGGGCCGTCCGACGGGCAGGTTCTGTCAATAATCTCTATTATTGACAGATCTGGTTCGTCGAAAATGGTTAATTCGGGCGTAGTGTTCATTGCTGAAATGGTGTCTGAGCACAAAGAGAATCTTGGGTACTCCCCCATAACCTTGCACGAGTGTCCACATGTGCCACAAAATCGAAAAGCTTCGATGTCTGCACAAGCATGGAATCCCGCTACTACAATGAAAGAGGTGCCGAACAAGTATAAGATCTTCAAGGCCAGAACAATCAAGCCTAATAAATTTCATGAAGGATATTTGATCCTCAAGGCAACCAAGCGCATTTTTCACTCTGCTGCCAGCTCAAATTAGGAAGGACCCTTCATAATTACTAAGTTTGTTATCGGAGGATACTACAAATAAACTGATACATATGGCCGCACAAGTATGGCAGTAATACAGGAGAAATGGCTCTAAGCCTTCGACCATTTGAGGTATTCAATGTTTGAAGCACAACGTTCAACCATCTGAGGTTTGAAGTAGTTAAGATTTTCTTAATTTATTCATATTTTCAATTTTTCTAAAATGTATGCAATACTTACATCTAGTAATTGAATCTATCAAACCAAAAGAAAATCCCTGCAACTTTCAATCACCTACTTCTCCAAGGCCAACAGAAAGTCAAAAACCCCTAATCTCTCAGTGCTATATTCTTTAGAAGCCTTCAATTGTACTCCCAATCAAAGAGTACACCTTCGGTAATGTCGCCCCTAGCGTCAACACAAATATCTTGATGACGACGCACGAACCACAATCGATAAGTCTTCACTATCCCCATGAAAATACTTCTTAAGCAGATGCAACGTCATTCATCAATGGATGTTGCAAACTCCTTCAACTTTGCTAAGCGAATGAACACCTCTGGGATGCACTAGGGACTTGATCTTATTGAAAAGATCAATACAATATATTTCAATAAATGTTATCCACATAACAAGTCATTGCAGCCTGATGTGCTTCCATGAAACGTCATCAACGGAACCTCTCTACATCACAGACCTTGCATGACTAAGGAAAATTTTCTCCTCACCGATCACATCCAGAATGGAGACTGTCGCTGCTATCTGCCACAACAACTTCGATTACGTGACAAAGCCGTTTCACAGTAAAATCATACTGTTCAGGAAAATTTGGGTTGAACTCCTAGTACACCTTCATCTTAGGAATGCTCAAGTCATAAATTGGTTCGTGAATATAAAGGCTCATTGGATGGAGGATAAAAGACTATGTCGATAATCATGGGTCTATCTTTTTGGTCTCTGGAGAAACTCTAGCCATGATCTCAACATCAACAAAGATCTCTGAAGCGAAATCAGTGATCTCAACATCAACAACGGTCTTAGGAGCAACATCCTCATGGACAACTTCATCAACTGTCCATTCTCTATGAAAAAGCGGGGGTCTAACAACCTCACCCAATATTTCGTTTAACAATATGTATGGACAAACTCCAATATAATTCCAAGAGAATCAACTAGACAGTCAGACTCAATCATGGAAATATATCCAAGAGTTGTATCTCTGTTTCACAATATAATCAGCAAATCAAACAGATAGAAATCCGCGAGTCTGATTATTATGTGAAATAACTTGAACGGTACCAAAGACCAATGTTCAAGTGTCAATCAATTTATATCAACAACCAAAGGTTGGATTATCAAATTGATTGAACTACACACAACCTGTGATATTTCAATTATATAAACAAATATAATGCAGAAAAGAAATAACACAGACACCAGAAATTTTGTTAACGAGGAAACCGCAAATGCAGAAAAAACCCCGGGACCTAGTCAAGATTTGAACACCACACTGTATTAAGCCGCTACAGACACTAGCCTACTCCAAGTTAACTTCAGACTGGAATGTAGTTGAGCCCTAATGATCGCTGTCGTATGCATCAAAAAAAATTCACTTTCTTTCTCAACAAAATATAAATGAAGTAGAAGGTAAGGAAGAGTTCGTTTCCACAGAGAGGCAATTGTTGTTATAAAATTCTAGTTTCTTAGTAACCAGGGGGGGGGATTTTTGTTTTATCAATGCAATAAAAGTAAATCAAAGCAGTAAATAATTGGAAGTAATCAATAAGATGAGAATATTGGTCAAGGAATTCATCTTCAATCTTAAACATGTGCTTGCATATATGATTAGAATTACGATTTAATCTCTTTTATTATCAAAAGCCCTAGACTATCAAGAGAGCAAGATAATTCGTTAATTTCCTAAATTCATCAACACACACATTAGAGCTGCGTGTGTGAATTCTACCTAAAGAATAACCTAACGCCTTGCGCTAATTAAGTTCAATTCCTAGGAGCATTAAGTTCCAGAAATAGGCTAATCAATGCAACTGTCATACATTGCGCATGACAATTCGGACAAGATCAAACTCTACATATGATTACGAGAGTGTATCACTACAAACCGTAATCATATCATGCTACTTGTATTTGGGGTTATCGCTTGATGAAAAAACCTAAAATAGCTATGGAAAAGGATGTGAATTCAATTGATTGGCCACTCAACTAAAGAAACATCTAAATCCTATCACAATACATCAATCATGTGATTATAAAAACAGTAGAAGTTTGAACGATAATCAAGAGAGAAAACTAATGCATTAATCAAGCACAAGTTATAGATATAGGACTACATCCTTAACCAATAATATTAATTTAGCTACTCATAGCTATGGAGTTCATCACAAAAATATTAATGAATAAAGAAGATGAAAGCAAAGCATACCCTAGTAGCATAAACAAAAGCGGCTTTCTCCTTAGCTCCAAGTAGAATACGTGCTTCCCCAAAAAGAAGTAGAACTTTTCCTTTTGTAGCTTTTCTCCAACTTCTAAAATTAGGTCTAGTCTTCAAAGTCCATCACCAAAAAATCCACCAAGCCCATAAAACTATGTGTAGAAATAACCCAATAAAATTCTAGATAAAAAGTAGTCGCCGGAAAACTGGGTTCACCGCCGGAAGTTGGTCGGAAATAGCTCAGGTGATCGGAAAAGTCCACCCGGTCACCAGTCAAACGGGTCAGCTCGGGTAGTCAACTGAGTCAACGAACTCGACTCAGTGATGTCACGAGTCAGGGTGGCTAATCAGATGATCTAGTCATATTCAGCTCACTAACTCAGCTGAATGACTTGGCCTAGGCCATAGTGGCAAAGGCCTGATCTATTGCAGCGCCATGATGGCTCTACACAGCTTCCTTTCCAGCCATCCTTCCGCTTCGTTCCTTCAATCACCTGACGTGCCCATTTAATCGCAACTCCACTCAAACATAGACCAACACACGTCCATCTTTTCTGCATTGTAGCTCAAAGCACAGCACCACTATCAATAGCTGCAATTCATCAACTTCCATTTACTTCTCAGCTGCACCACTTGTTCCACTGAAGTAACAACTTCACCTGCCCAGGTCACAATTCTCCTCTTCTTTCACAGACCGCCAGATTCTTCGACACCCTAAATCTTCACAAGAGACCACCATTAACACCATCTGTAGCTACAACTTCACTGCCATCCACCAGTTCACCACCACAGATCAAATACCAACATCAGAACCAGTAACAGCTGCTTGCCAACTCAGTAGCAACTCTGCAGAGCTAACCCATGTATGTGTTCATCCCTATCTCTTGTTCTCATTGCTGCTACACACCAAACTCTCTGCAATCGCTTCGACTTCAGCTGCTCAGCTCAACCTCTCTTGTTACAGCTTCCATGTCAGTTGTAGCACAACTCCCTTCTTGCTCTATTGCCATCTGAGCATCACCATGCAACTTGAATCTCATGTTAACCTGCACAAATAGCTTGCCAGACAACTCAAACAGCTCCATGTGTAGACCTCAGCTCCAGAACTTCCACCAAATTCAAAATCCCTTCTGCAGATGCTCTTGTCAGTTCAGCCCTGTCCTAATATACATCTAAAGATAACAACAGCAACCACCAACACACTTCAATACCCAGTTCTCATCACCGGTTCATCACCACAGCATCGACATCTTCTCAGACAGCATCATCAACCATCTTGACTGCAAGCCCACCTACAACACCTGTATCCTGCTATTGCAATCAATACCATCATCTTAGCCATTCCCAGCTTCAAAACATCATCATTTGAATTATTTCAAACCCATACAACCACCAATCTCAGCTGCTGTTTCAATTCATTAATTCTGCAATTTCTTGTTCAAACCCCTTTTCAGATTCAAACCCTAATTTCTCCTTCAGATTAATCCACACTCAAATCAAGTGTAACCCATATTCATACAATCTGTGATGTACAGATTTGTAGCTCGAGACTTCAATCCCAGCAACAAAAACTTCGATTCCACTTCTCAAACCCTTGGTAGGCTCCAAATTGCTCAAACCCATCTCAAATTTCATCACTACAAACCCCATCTGAACAGCAACAGATCCTTGGTCTTCCCAGCCTTGGAACTCATTAAAACCCATTCAATCTCAATTCAATAACCACAAACCCTAAATATTCTTATTTTTCTACAGAAAACCATTAGGATCTTGTTTCCTTAAATCAATTACAAATTAGCAACAGCAGCAATCGTTCTTCAGTTTCTGGTTCAAACTCAATTCGAACCCATCTTCACATCAAACCCACCATGACCATGTAATCTCTATCTTCCTTCCAATCACCCATTCATTCAACCATTTCAGTGCCTCAATTTCCCCTGAATTTCTCGAACATCAGCAGAAGAGAGATTACACGATTCAACCCTCCATTCTCTATGTTATCTCTCCATTGAACTCTTACATCAGCCGCACTTCACTCCTTTCTCAGAGTAGTGGTGCCGCCTCAAACAGGGACAGTAATGATGAAAGAAATAAATTCCTCTCTCAATTTTAGGGTATGTATAGGAACAAAAACTGTTATCGACACCCCACTTCATGGTTAAGGGCTAACCAGCTCATACATGGCTTGTCGGTTTTAGAGAACCGACGGCCTAATTCTCAGTTCTATGAGACTGGCAGCTTAATTTCCGGCATAACTCATCTTGTGCAACCTAGCATGCTCCAAATATCGTCTGCGAGTTTACCTTTTTGCCTTTTTCACTCTGAATGGCTAATTTCTCCTTCTTTTGGTCCATATGACTCCAAAGTACCTGATAAACTCAAAAGTAATCATAAGATACATAATTTACAAGAAAACTTTGCAAAGAAAGCATAAACAATAGATAAATATCAAGGTGTTTTAGACACCTATCACCTAACCAATCTCACACTGATCAAGGTACAGTCGCATTCCGTACACCTCTGAATCCTAGCTGGACTCTGCGCACTTGATTCCCTTAGCTTATCTTACTCACAACTAAGAGTTGCTATGACCCAAAGTCGAAGACTTGATAAACCAATCTGTCTCACACAGAAAAGCATATTGAATAGATAAATCTGTCTCCCACAGAAATACCTAAGAGTTTTGTTCCATCGTTTGATAAATCAAGGTGAACAGGAACCAATTGATACACCAGACTTATATTTCCGAAGAACAACCTAATAATATCAATCACCTCACAATAATCTTAATTGTATGGTAGCAAAACAAGATATTGTGGAATCACAAACGATGAGACGAAGATGTTTGTGACTACTTTTTATCCTGCCTTTCGGAGATTAAATCTCGAGTAAATCTTAGAGAAGATAGTATTCAATCACGATAGAAAACAGCAAGATCAGAACACGCAACTACAGAGAAATAGTTGGGTCTAGCTTCACAATCCCAAAGAAGTCTTCAAGTCGTTAACTTACAGGATTTTGGAGAAAACCTAAGGTTAAAGGAGAAGCGACTCTAGTCGAAACTAGTATCACACAGGAGGTGTGGGGATTAGGTTTCCCAGTTGCTAGAGTTCTCCCTTATATAGTCTTCAAATTAGGGTTTGCAATCAATGTTACCTTGGTAACAAAGCATTCAATATTCACCGTTAGATGAAAACCTGATTAGACTCAAGCTAATATATTTCAACCGTTAGATCAAACTTAGCTTGTTACACACAAATGAAAAGTGACTTCATTTAGATATGGGTAACCGTACCTAAATGTGTACACCTTGTTGGCTCAACAATAGTTAACCGAAGTTCTCCATATGAACACTTTCATATCAACCTTGTTCATCTTAACCATAACTAGTTCAAATGACTCAAATGAAACTAGTTATAGAGTTGTTCAATTGTTTATATTCTCATAGAAGTATACAAGACACAATTAAAGCAAAATCGATTTTGATTCACTCGAATCAATTCATGAACATTATAGCCACGGTTTGCAAAAGATTTCATTCCTTAATATGTAAATGTATTAGTTCATGAACAACCCGATTTTAGAACATAACCTACTCAAGTATGCAAATGGGTACGCATACCTATGTGGCCGAACTAAGTTTGGGTTCGCCAGTATGCGAATGGGTATGCATACCTTCCAAACTCAGTTAAATACCGAAACTTGAAACTCACGCCAGTACGCATACCGGTATGCATACTAAGTTCCCGGACTTCCATTAAACCAATCAGTATGCATACGGGTATGCATACCATGGTTCTCGGACTTGGAATAACTTGCAACAGTTAGCATACAAGTACGCATACTGTGTTATATCCAATCATAGTTAATAGTTCTAAACTCTCATTTCAATCATTGAAACATTCTCGGAAGACGACAATAACTGTCTCACACAAACTATTATCTTCAAAGCAATTTTCAAGTGATCGAATGATCAATACAAAACATTCTGAATCTACATCAAATGACTGTCTCACACAAACCATGTAAGATGTTACCAGGAGATTTTCACATGATCATCTTTTGACTTTCGTCAAGAATATAAGATGAATTTGGCTAAAATGAAATCTTACCAACACATATTTCGAGAAATATGTAAGCGAGTTAAACTCAGCTCGAAATATCAAATGTGTATAATCGAAGTCTATATAGCTATACGAATTTTGTCTCAAATAGGAGTTAGAGTAGATGGACTTTTGAGTGATAGATGAGTTCAAGTCTCCACATACCTTTTGTTGATGAAGTTCCACAAGCTCCCCTTAGTAGTTCTTCGTCTTTAATCGATGAACGCCGTGAAGTCTAATGCTCAACTACACTTTCTATCCTAATCCAAGACTTAGCTATAAGTAGACTATAAATCAAGACTTATAGTTTTGGAAACTAAACTTGACAACAAGCTTGAGATAGCAACGCTAGCGAGTTCGACCGAGCAGTGCTCTAACACTCTACGAAGTCTTACTCGATGGATCAGACTTATCCATGCACTAATGATTCATATCAATACGGGTAGACGTGAAAATGTTGTATGTTAACATGAGACTCATCCCAAAGATTCCACGACGGACGGGTACAAGCCAAAGTCTTCTACAAGGTGTTCTCATGACCTCTACATACGAGATACAACACACTTCTGGCCATTGATTCAGAAAAACGTACCAATGGGTGAGGAATAGGACAATGCTTCCTTAACAAAAGATGTTTGTCTATGTCTCTACTACAATATACCAAAATGGTGAATCAATCGGACATACGAGCTGAGAGATATGGCCTCTACACTCAGGTCTATGGAATTTGAAAATTTGCACGGGATTACAAGTTACGAATATGAACGCGTCATATACTGATCTATACATATCAAAAATTGAATGATTCTTTTTTGCATATGATGCCTCATTCTCTTATCTTCGAAAGTTTGGTTCAAACATCGTATGAAGTTCCGACAGCTTCCAGAGTGGACGACGTGCAACAGAAAATTCTAGACGGGATTCATGACACTCACAGTCGATCGACGTCCACCTAGGTATTTTCACAAAGTCCTTAAACCTCGATATTTCCACCTTTCTATAAATAAGAAAGAACAAAGAGAATGAATGAAGAGAATATCCCAATAATGCTGGGGACTGACGACCATAATACTGCACGTCTCTCTATGACGGCTTCAGAAGTTTCGAAGATGACATTTCCATAAATGGTCAATTCACGAACATGAAACGTGAGCATTTATCATAATTATCATAGCATGGATAGAATAACAACATCTGTCATGAAACATTCCAGACGCAAGCAAATTGATAGTTTTGCAGCAAGCTCGTCTGTCAAAATTTTATATTGTCCTGCATAAATTAGCAATATGGGATAAATTGGTGAAGAATCTAAGGATGAAGCATATGTCATTATCTTCGTATGGATGTCTTCTACAGCATATCCAAAATTCACAGTAATTGGATGAACGAGCTAAAATATGTGGGAAAAAAATCAAACTACATGACAGTTGAAAAGTTTCTGAAGACTTCCTGAAAGTTTACTGATTCATCCATTTAGACCGCTAAACGGGCTCAAAACTCAAGACGCTTCTTTGCTAAATCTAGAAAATTTCCTAGGCATCAAAAAGCTGGGGTAGATCGTCAAAAACGGACATCGCATGAAGATTCTACAATATTTTCAACGAAGACCTTACTTCTGAATTTTCTGATGACGAAATGTGACAAAATCCTTCATTCATCCACATGAATCTTCATCCGTTCAACCAAGATTTCATGTAGCTATCAAGATGATTTAATATAAAGACTTATTTGGATACTCCACAAGTCATTTAGGGATTTAGAACGGAAACAAAAGCAAGTCCACCACAGTTGGTGATACATATAGGTTCTTCGAAGACCAACAACTTGGTGGAACGATGATTTTCACTTTCAAGGAGCGGGATCACAAGTGCTAAACCCACCAAGTTGGTCATCCCACCACCGAAATCAGCGGTGCTTTATCAATTCCGCTCCCCGGACGCTCCATCATACTGCCAGGATCTTAATTAAAGCTATTACTCGTACATGACATCATTAGAGCAAATCGAGAATTCTGGTAACATCTCTTGCAACTAAGTTCAATTACTTATTTCGTTTATAATTAGAAGAAAAAAATCACCATCCAGTACTTACTACGGAACATGACCGTCACACACTATGCAGGGGACTAAATGTTGATGGAGGATTTTTGACGAAGGCTAAAATTATAAAATCGTTTTGTATATTTCTGGCCTAGCTTTAGGCGAATGTGCAAAATTCGTATTTTACTATTTAGACATGCAATCTCATGTCACGATGACCTCTGGATCGAGCGTACAACCTCTTCAGAGCATGCATATGTAATTATTAAAGCCTCTCAGCTGAGCTTTCAATATTTTGCATATTTCATCATTTATACTTAACAATGTCAGTACACGCTTCTATATAGAATCAAAAAACGATTGGACGGCTCCTAGACAGATGGCCTCATAGTATAGAGCGATAATGTCTTCAGGATGTCGCGATGTTCCCTGACTATATAGAATACATATGTATAAAATCTTAATGATTGGATGGCTCCTAGACAGATTGCCTGCTAGTATAGAACGTTAACGTATTGATGTAGCAATATCCCTTGACTATGCAGAATAAACATTCAAAACGAGTATGGTGCTTCTATCACCTTATACCTCGATTCTCGAATAAATATAATGCTCCTAGACAGATTGCCTGCTAGTATAGAGCCATCAATTGATTGATTCTATTCGTAATATTCATCAATTGAATTCCTAGAAAAAAATCTATTTTCATCATAATATCTCATTACTTTAATTCACGGCTTTTCTCAGTTGAATTCCATGGGTTAGTAATAGATATTCACTTTTTGGGCATATGGGCCACCACCTAGTAAGCCCCGAGAAAATGGTGCGAGTGTACTTATCAATAATGCACGAACGAGCACCCAAAAATATGGACGAACGAGGAAATATGGAGAGCTGAGGAATAATAATAATAAAAAAAGGAAGAGGCGTCACGGGACCGGGCCCGCTGGCCGGCCATGCCACGACCGTGGCTGGTCCCATGCCACCATAAAATTGGTAATTATATTATTATTATTATTTTAAAAAAACGCACCCCATGGGTATTATATTAAGGAAGAAGATCAAGATTACAAGGAATGGTAGGCAGCCTAGCAACAAGCTGAGCACCAACACCTTTTTGAATAACAATACCCAATCTATGAAAAAGGGAATTACCAATCTTATAATTGACATCATATCTAAAGAGGCAGTTTTTCAAACACTTTAAAAATAAAATTGTGTCTTCGCTCAGTTCTCCCAAGGTAGTGAAAGCCAATACTTGGAAACCATGGCCATTTGTTGTACATTTTTCAAGATACTTACGCATCTTTCGAGTCACTGCTACAGAGATAGCATGGCTTTGATAATAGGAACGAGTTCTAGCTGTTGTGAATAGAGAGACCTCAGTGACATCAAAACAAACATTCTTACCATCCTCCCAATTGTAAACCATAACATCTGCCGGCTTTAGATTGTTTGCATTATTGAAGAGAAATCCCAATGAAACCTCTTGCCTTGCAGCAACTCCATCCTTGTAACACATATCAGTTATGACATCGCGAACCATATCATGCCTAAATTTGGGTCCAACTTCACTGGCGCAGTGAATTGCGTGGTCGCCATATATATCCATGGGCTTTGCGCAAATGGAGCACGAAATTTCATCTTCAAAAAAAGGTATGCCTAATCGATACTGAAGCAGGGCTCTAAACTGTCTCGAGCTAATGGTTGGTTTAAGCCAGCAATAGGAATGGCTTTCAAGAAATCCATAGCATGCTTCTCCCTGTTATGTTGCCACAGAATAGATTCCCTATCATTCAGAACAAAGCATGAGGGTAAAGTTTCCTTCACAAAATCAAAGTAAGTTGCTGCCATGTTCTTCATGAAATGGGGGGGAGCAGCGTCATTGATATTGTAGTTGGAAGTTGAAGTGCCACATGCTTGTGTAAAGATCTGCAGAGCATGCTCCAATCCATGGCTCGGATCTGAGGGAGTCGTGAGCTGTAGACAAGCTTGCTGTAGGTGCTGATTTTGTGCATACGAAGCCAGGTAATAATAATATTATTATTATGAAAGAGCGTCGCTGAGGCATTTATTAAGGAAAAAGAAATATTTACACAGAGTTGTTTGGAAGGATTGGGAACCTAGCAACAAGTTGCGCCCCAACACCTTTTTGGATTGCTACACCAATCCGTTGAAAGAGAGAACTGCCTACCTTATAGTTAGCATCATAGTTGGCCATGCAGTTCTGCAATCTGTTCAGAAAAATAACAAAATCACTACCTAATTCACCTAATGTTGTGAAGGCTAAAACACCAAATCCGTATCCATGTGCTAAATATTTAGTGCGTTTACGGCTAATAGCAGCTGCAATGGACCGTCCTGGAACGAAGCTACGTAGTCCATCTCCTGCAAAAGGAGAGACTCCAATGACATCCAGGAATGTATCTTGACCGTTCTCCCAATTATACACCATGATATCAGCTGGTTTTTAGCATTTTCCATCGTCGAGAAAAGGTAGTGAGACTTGCTTCCTAGCTGCAACTCCGGCTTTATAGCATATGTCCATAGACACATCACGTACTATGCCGTGCCTAAACTTAAGGCCAACCTCGCTGGCACAGTGCATCGCGTGGTCTCCGTAGATGTCCATGGGACGATCACAGCAAGGGAATACACTGTCTTCAGGAAATATTGGCACACCTAGCCGGTACTGTAGAATGGCTCTGAACCGACGAGGCCCAAGATTATGATTGAGGACTGCAATGGGGATAACTTTAAGAAAGTACATTGCATGAGGCAGTTGGTTGCTTTTCCCAATTATTATTATTAGTATTACTGCAATATCTTCGACAGATTGTTGTTGGTGATGGCGCTGGTTTTAGTTTGTTGCACCAGCGACTTGCTACTTTACCAATTAAGTACGATGGCCTGGGTGTTCATACAATGGCAGACACTGGCCATTACTACTACTTAACATCTTATGCCCAGACACAGCACCTGCAAGACATCATCCTAAGACTCCCTCCAGAGACAGACTCAAGCTACAACTTCCAGCATGCCTTACAGATATTCACACAAGTTTGTGGTCTTTCTACCTCCAATTTTAACATCAACGACGCTGCCCCCATTTCATGAAATCACTGGAAGTTCTTTACTTTGGTGTTGTAAAGGAGAAAGTGTCCACCAGCTTCACCATATCTGAGCGAGATTCTACCTTGTGGAAGTTCAACAGGAATAAGCACGCCATGGATTTCCTCAAAACCATTCCTATTACAGGGCTGAACCAAACTATTGGAGCGAGACAGTTTCGATCCATCCTTCAATACCGGTTTGGCATTCCTTTCTTCACGGAAGGCAGTTTGTGCTCAAGTTGTCATCGAGTCATGGACATATTTGGCGACCATGCGCTACACTGTGCAAAAGACATGGGGCCCAAATTCAGGCATGATTTGGTTAGAGATGTCTTACCCGATAAGTGTTATAAGTCTGGTGTGGTTGCACGGAAAGAAGTTTCGTTGGGTTTTCTTTCGAATGCTACTGCCCTAAAGCCTGCTGATATTCTTGTTTACAGTTGGGAAGATGGGAAAGATGTCTGCTTTGATGTTACAGGGGTCTTACCCTTTACTACTGCTAGAACTCGCAACATTACACCCGGTCAGGCCATAAGTGTTGCAGTTACGCGCAAATGCAACAAATACCTTGATCAATGTACTTCACATGGTTACGGTTTTGGGTATTGGCCTTTTCTACTCTATGTGTACTTGGTGACGATATGATTCTATTTCTGAAGCGTCTTAAGAACTGCCTAGCTAGTCATGATGCTACTCGTAGGTCAGGCTTTTCCCTCTTTCATAGATTAGGCGTCGCTATTCAAAAAAGTGTTGGTGCCCAACTTGTTGCTAGGCTACCCACAAACAATTTGTAAACTTGTCAGTTTTTATTACAATAATAATAATAATAATATAAAATAATTTTAGTTGGTGCCCAGCTAGTGGCTCGGATACCAACTAATTCGTTGTATAAACACTTATGTTTATTTAATAATAATAATAATAATAAAATAAAATAAAATAAAAATATTATTATTATAAAAGGGCGCCGCAGAAGGCTTATATTAGAAAAGCAAACAAAGTCAGTTTTTACATCGAGGGTGTCGGTAGCTAGCAACAAATAATAATAATAATAATAATAATAATAATAATAACAATCTGGCCTTATTATAATAATAATAATAATAATAATAATAATAATAATAATAATAATAAT
>JAJJMB010015001.1:1192236-1209232 GCA_023531105.1 Papaver atlanticum
AATAATAATAATAATAATAATAATAATAATAATAATAATAATAATAAGGAGTTGGTGCCCAGCTTGTAGCTAGGTCACCGACAAATTCGGTGTAAAGAGATATTTTCTTATAATAATAATAATATTAATTGGGGACACTTTGGAGGTTGCCAAGGAATTGCAGATTCTACAGGACGAAGGACCAGCAAGAGGGTTAAACTTGAACATCCGGAAAACTGAGGTGTACTGGCCCAACCCGGACTCAAGATGTAACATGGTTTTTCCACCTGAAGTTAGCAGGCCATCTGACGGTGTTCGCTTACTGGGAGGGCCCGCCAGTTTAAATGATAAGTATTGCAGTGACACAATCCTGGCAAGGGTCGATAAAACAACTCACCTCATGGACTGCATCAAAAAGCTTAAACACCCCCAAAGTGAGTTGTTACTCCTTCGTAATTGCGCTGGAGTCTCCAAGTTGTAATTTACCATGCGTACAACACGGCCTCAAGTCATGCAGTCTGCTCAGAATCGTTTCAATCAACACCTCCTACAGTTCTTGCGATACATAGTCACAGCTGATGGTGCGGATTTTGGACAGTTTCAACAGCGTATTGCTACTTTACCTATCAAATATGGAGGCCTAGGAGTATACACTATGGCTGACACCATCCAGTATTGTTACATTGCCCCCTGTTATCAAACCAAGCACCTTCAAAACAAACTTTTGCAAGATTCAACAGATCTCGGTCCTCACTTTCAGTGTGCCCTAAACACGTACATGAAATCATGTGGTTTGTCTCCTTCTTCGTTCAACATCAGTGACTTCGCCCCTCATCCTATGCACCTCTTGGCAAATTGTTACTTTGACTCTATTATGAAGATTATACCAACCACTTATGCCATGTCAGAACGCGACTTATGGCAGTGCAACAAGAAAGCTCACACACAGGATTATCTCAAGGTTGTCCCCATCCAGGGTTTAAACCAGTCAGTTGGGCCGCGTCAATTCAGGTCAGTGCTTCAATACAGACCTGGTATTCCTCTCTTCGACGACGATAGCTTGTGTTCATGCTGCAAGGGAGTTATGGACCGGTTTGGGGATCATGCCATCCACTGTGCAAGCGAAGTTGGTTTGAAGTATCATCATGATATGGTAAGAGACCTTTTTGCAGAGTTGTGTTACAAATCCGGCGTCGCAGCGAGGAAAGAAGTTCTGATTGGCCTCACAACAGACATGAACACCCCACTTAAACCAGCCGATATCATGGTCTACAATTAGGAGAATGGACGTGACATATGCTTTGATGTCACCGGTGTCTCCCCATTTTCTAAAGGCGGTAACCGTAGTTTCACACCCGGACATGCTATTTCGGCTGCCATTACCCGTAAGCGTAACAAATATGCTGATTTATGTTCGTCTCATGGGTATAGTTTTGGCGTCCTTGCCTTTTCAACTTTAGGGGAGTTAGTTATTGACTTCTTGAAGAGATTGAAAAACTGCATGGCGGATCATGATGTCAACAACCACTTAGGCAGTACTCTTTTTCATAGGCTAGGTGTTATTATTCAGAAAGGTGTTGGGGCGCAGCTTGTTACGCGACTCCCAGCCAAATATTTGTAATTACACCATTGGTTTTCTTAATAAATGCCTCAGTGGCTCCCTTTCAATAAAAATAAAACATAATAATAATAATAATAATTTTATTAGACCAGGAGGAGGACTAAAGCCAATTGCAGTTGGGACAATATGGAGGAGGCTTTGCTCCAAACTTGCTACCACTGCGGCGTGTAAACAATTGGCTTCTTACTTAGGCACACACCAATTTGGCGTAGGAGTACCCTGTGGAGGAGAAGGTATATTACATGCTGCTAATCGACTGCTGGAAATAAAAGGTGCGTGTAACACAAATACAATGATGCTCATTGATTTTAGCAACGCCTTCAATCTCGTTGATAGAACTGCGTTAATCAGAGAAGTTAGAACACACTACCTTGACATTGCTCGATGAGTAGAGTTTTGTTATTCACAGCCAGCTAGGCTATATTACAATAACTCTATGTTATTTTCTACTCAAGGTGTGCAACAGGGTGACCCTCTCGGTCCCCTTTTATTCGCACTAACCCTATAGCCTCTCGTCAACATGATTGCCACACAATGCAACTTGGATTTTCATGCATGGTACCTGGATGACGGTACCATTGCAGGTGATACACTAAAAGTGGCTAAGGCATTAAAAATCATTTAGTCGGAAGGACCTAAACGGGGCTTACATGTGAATATCAAGAAGACTGAGATTTTCTTGCCATCACCGGATCCAAGGTGCTGTCAAGAAGATGTTTTTCCAGTGGATATTGGTAGATCATCAAGGGGTGTAAAACTTCTAGGCGGACCTGTCAGCTTAGATGTTCAATTCTGCAGCGACATCGCACTTAGCAGGGTGGATAAAACAGTCCAGTTAATGGAGAAGGTACAACAGCTACAGGATCCACAGTGTGAATTACTATTGCTTCGAAACTGCACCGGTGTTTCGAGACTCTATTTTTCACTCCGCACAACTTGCCCTAATGCATTACAGGAAGCCATCAGTCGGTATGACAACTATCTACTTCAATATATGCGACGACTGATGGTTGGTGATGGGGCAGGTTTTGGCCTGGTTCAACAAAGATTGGCTACCTTGCCAATAAAAGACGGTGGCTTAGGCATCTACACAATGGCAGACACCTCCAAATATTGTTTCTTAGCTTCTTACACTCAAACTACATACTTGCAAGAAGCTATTCTACAATGCCCATCTCCATCCGATCCGAGCCCCAGGTACGAGCATGCTCTTCACACTTTCATGCAAGCTTGTGGATTATCGTCCTCCAACTTCAGCATCAACAATATCGCCCCCCCATCCCATCAAATTACTGGCGATGTTAAACTTTTACGCTGTCAAGGAGAACATTCCTCATAGCTTCAACCTGAATGACCGAGAAACACTTATCTGGCAATGTAATCGGAGAGAACATGCAATGGACTTCCTCAAGGCTGTCCCTATTAGTGGGTTGAACCAAACAGTTGGACCGCGCCAGTTTCATTCCATTCTCATGTACAGGTTAGCCATACCCTTTTTTTGAAGATGACAGTACATGCTCCGTATGTGGCAAACCTATGGATATCTACGTTGATCACGCTGTCCATTGTGCAAGCGAGGTGGGTTTGAAGTTCAGACATGATATGGCTCGTGACGGCATCATAGATATCTGCCACAAGGCAGGGATATCCGCAAGGAAAGAAGTCTCCTTGGATTACATTTTACAGACGCAAAAGAGCTTAAACCGGCAGACATTTTCATCCACAACTGGGAGGATGGAAAAGATGTATGCTTTGACGTCACGGGAGTCTTGCCATTCACCACTGCTAGAACCCGTAGTTTTACCCCGGGCCATGCAATCAATGCCGCTGTGAGCCGCAAATGTAATAAATATTTAGATACATGTGCCGCCCTGGGCTATGGGTTCAAATCTCTAGCCTTTTCTACCCTAGGAGAATTGGGAGAAGACTTGGTTTTGCTTCTCAAGAGATTAAGAAACTGCCTAGTTAACCATGATGCTAATTTTAAATTTGGTAATTCTTTATTTCATAGGCTAGGTATTATTAGTCAAAAAGGTGTAGGCGTCCAGATCGTAGCTCGGCTGCCTACTACCGCTATGTAATGAATCTTCTGTGGTTTCCAATAATATGCCCTAGTCGGCTCTTTTATAAAATAAAAAAAAAAAAAATATATTATATTATTATATTATTATTATTTAATAGTATATTATTTTATTTAAAAAAAAATTATTATTATAAAATTAAGTGAAGATACTATTTCTTTCATCAAGCGTTTGAGAAATTGCCTTGTTAGATATGATTTTAATCATAAAATTGGTAGTTCTCTTTTCCATAGATTGGGTATTATTATTCAAAAAGGTGTTGGAGCGCAAATTGTTACTCGGCTTCCAACCATTGTTGTGTAAATTTTTTAATTTTTATTTTTGTTGTTTTGTAAGCCTTCGGTGGCTTTTTTTTATAATAATAATAATAATAAAAGCCCGACTCAAAAAAATAATAATAAAGCAAGCAGAGACAATAGTTACATAGGGTGTGTTGGAAGCCTAGCAACATGTTGGGCACCAACCATCTTTTGAATAATAATACCCAACCTATGAAAAAGGGAACTACCAATTTTATGATTGGCATAATATCTAACAAGGCAGTTTCTCAATCGCTTTAAAAACAAAATAGTGTATTCACTGAGTTCGCCTAGGGTAGTGAAGGCCAAAACTTGGAATCCATAGCCAAGTGTTGCACAATGATCACTATATTTGTGCATCTTTCGAGTCACAGCTGCAGAGATTGCATGACCTGGAGTAAAAGAGCGAGTTCTAGCAGTTGTGAATGGAGATACCCCTGTGACATCGAAGCAAACATCTTTTCCTTGAATCCAGTTGTAAATGAGAATATTTGCTGGCTTTAAAGAGATGGCGCTATTGGAGAGCAATCCCAGCAAAACTTACTTCCTTGCAGCAACTCCGGCCTTGTAGCACATATCGGCAAAAGCATCTCTAACCATGTCATGCCTAAATTTGGTACCCACTTCACTGGTATAATGAATTGCGTGGTCCCCGTATATGTCCATGGGTCTAGCACATATAGAACATGATCTGCCGGCTTCAAAGAAAGGTATGCATAGTCGGTATTGGAGCACGACACTAAACTGTCTAGGTCAAATAGCTTGGTTTAAATTGGCGGTTGGAACCGCTTTCAATAAATCCATAGCATGCTTCTCCCTGTTGTGTTGCCACAAAATAGACTCTCTATCATTTAAGGAAAAGCATGAGGGTAGAGTTTCCTTGACAAAATCAAAGTAAGTTGCTGCCAGGGACTTCATGAAATGTGGGGCTGCGTAATTGATATTGTAATCGGAAACCGTAACTCCACAAGCCTGTGTAAAGATCTGTAGAGCATGTCCGAGACTGAGACTCGAAGTTGTGGGAGATGAGAGCCTTAGAATATGTTGTTGTAAATGTTGAGTTTGGGCATTCGAAGCCAAGTAGCAATACTTCCCCATGTCACTCATAGTGTAGACACTGAAACCTCCATATTTGATAGGTAAGGTGGCTAGCCTTTGTTGCACCGGTCCGAAGCCTTCCCCATCGCCAACCACAAGTTGCTATAAGTATTGATGGAGATGTTGGTCGTAAAGGATAGTGGCAGACTGTATAGCACCCGGGTTAGTTGTTCGCAACGTGAAGTAAAGCTTGGAGACACCTATGCAGTTCCGTAATAATAACAATTCGCACGGTGTATCTTGAAGTTGCTAAACTCGTTGCATCAACCTGATTGTCTTCTCGACCCTATTCTAACTATATTGCTACAGTATTGTTGATTTAAACTTACCGGACCTCCCAGAACCTTCACACCCGGTCTAGGTCTACCAATGTTTGAAGGAAATACGTCATCTGTGAAGCTTATAGGGTCAGTTGTAGGCCAGAATACCTCAGTCTTGGTAATGTTCAAAAATAGCCCTCGATCAGGTCCCTCATGCTGTATAATCTGCAAGGCTTTGGAAACTTCCAAAGTATTGATGTGTTTTCAACTTTGTTGTAGTAAAAGGTTCGTTGAGACTTGTGAAGATTCGAGTTTT
The DNA here is from genome assembly GCA_023531105.1 of Papaver atlanticum. NCBI lineage: Eukaryota > Viridiplantae > Streptophyta > Magnoliopsida > Ranunculales > Papaveraceae > Papaver > Papaver atlanticum. The sequence goes on from JAJJMB010015001.1 coordinate 1,197,891, forward strand.
TAAATTTAATAAAAATTATATACAAAAATATTAACAAAGTGGGCGAGAGGTACTAGGGCTTAGGATTCCACCAAATTCATTTCTTAAGGTACAAATAATAATTCTTTTAACAATTATAGCTCAATAATAATATAAAATAAAGTGACTCTTATTTTTGCCAAGATAGATTCTCAAAATATTAGATGTAAATGTTAAGCATGGGACATCAAATCACCTAAGCTAAGCATGACCCATCTAATCAAATGACAACTAATTAAATCAAATCATAATTTCAATTAAAATTAGTGCAAAAGTCATGAAAAAATTAAATATAATTACCCAAGTGTGAAATAAGGCTTCCTCCATCGCCCCAATTTTGGGGTTTAGCTCATCATAGTAAACGTGCTCTCAAAATATTTATTTAGGCTCAAAAATGGTTTACAAAGATGAAATAAAGAGAAAATGGTATAGAACAGGATTTTGCGACGCACAAAAATCGTCACAAAATGAACGATACAAGACAAGTGTTGTAAACACTATTGCACAGTCGTTGGAAAGGAGTTGGGAACTGCCACAATTAAGCGACAGTTTGCAATGACTTTCCTTTACGGGCTTTTGTTTTTCGTGTTCTTGAGTTGCAGCAGCAGAAAACTTTTCCTGCAACTCGTGATTTCTTCGCTCCGTAGCCTCCAAAACTTCCCCAAACTCTCGACACCCCTTCTATACGACCTGGGTAATCTATTTATACCCGAAAGATGCATCGAATCTCCTCCATAACTTCAAAAAATCTTCTCTTTATTATTTTTATTCTCACGGCAATAATTTCCTGTTTTAGCTTCTCCACGCGTTTGCAGTTGTATTTCTTTCCTTGTTTAACTCTTACACGCATCTAGCATTCTCACAGAACATTCCAAACTCTCCCAGCACACTCCAGCAACAGCAGACGCGTGAATATCTTCTCCCGTTGCACGTACTCCCCTGTTTTGCTCCATGACACGATTCAGCCAATTCTAATCCAAACGAACACCCATACTAGCTTTCTATAGTCATATCACGTCTACCCACTAAGTTTCAGGGATTGAATCTCACTAAATCACGTCCAAACATCCGATCGAAATTCTGTTGTTAATGAAAATATTTTCTCGCCAAAATTCATTTTTTGAAATTGAGAAGAAGATGTCCTCCCCCTAATCCTGCACGGGTGTCCCTTTAACACTTGTCTTATGGGTGCAAATAGTAATTTTTGGGCGTAGATAGTAATTTTTCTGGGGTTCCTCCGACACATTTTTGGGGTGCTTCCGGTGCATTTCTGGGGTGCCTTTAGTACTCTATCCTGGGGTGTGAAACACCACTTTTCGAGCCAATTTCGCCGCAAGAGCTTATTTCTCTAAAAATACCTACAAAGACATAAAATAACAAAATAAATACAAAATCGAACACTAACAATATATACAATTGAGACATATTAGACACAATAATGCGTCTATCAAGTATCTCCAGTGATGGTTCCATCGTCGAGATACCAGGCATGAAAGTCTAGTGTACATTGTGCAGCAATCTTGTTAGCTAGAGGGTGTAAAGTCAGGGAAAACAGAAGGGGACCAAGAGGGTCTCCTTGCTGTACACCCTTTGCTGAGGAGAGTGTAAAATCATTGTAATAGAGTCTAGCCGGGTTGGAGTAACAAAACTCGACCCATTTTGATATGTTAGGACAATGCAAACTGACCTCCTTAAGCATGGCAGACCTATCGACAAGGTTGAATCAGTGTAGTCAAAATCGCTCTCCAAGGATGAATACTCGCCCAGTAATCGCTATAGCTATTTGACCGAGGCGATTTCCAATTCCAAGCCATTTCCGATTTTTAGCGATTAACGCGGATGACCTTGCCGATTTTGACCGATTTTTCCAGCAAAACGAGCTAAAGATTTTTTCTAGTTGGCCTTGCATTCACTAAAATCATAAAATAATTTTTTTTATGACCCCTTAGATGAGAGTTATCAAATAGAAAAATCTCTAAATACACGATAAATACGTTCAATATATAAATATTACACACTTAATTACATGATAGTGTTAAAATTTTAATTTTAATTAGGTAAAATTCATGACTTATGAGCAACAATATATAAAAGATGATGTACCCTCAGGCCGTCCCTCCCACAGGAGGTGCCTTTGGGGAAGCTCTAAATTGCTGAGAGTACGGCGTTTGCCTCAACACGCAAAGCAGGCACGGAGGGATCATGTGCAGGGATGGAATGGGCTGGTGCAGGTGGATGTTTAAGCATCAAGTCTTGGAAAGTCTCCTAGGAGGCCGGTGCTAAGCCATCAAATGATAGTACACGAATTGCTGCCGTGTAATGCCCTTGACTTATTTTTTTTCTGCAAGCTGTGATATTCGCACTGACCTTCTTTTCTTTCTTTTCCTCCTAGGATGGTTTGCGTATGGTTGTAGTACGCTTGGAAAGACTCAGCAACTTTTGAACCAAGGTTGCACATCCGTTGGGTTCTCTCCATACTTCCAAGGCGTGATTGATTGCTGCGATCTGGAGTTTTTTGCGAGTGCCGGATCTATCATCACTGGGACAATTAGGCATGTACAGATTGAGAGTACATGTAGGAAGGAGAAAAAGCTGTAACCATGCCTGTAGGTCTCCTGGCTTGGCAAGCACCTTATCTAGAGAAGATTTTAGGGTTCGAGAGAAAAGCAGTCTGCAAGGGGGGTGGGGGGATACTGGCAGTAGTATTAATTCGTCTCCGAAACACCATATCGAGTAAGTCCAGAGTCAAGCCATTGCAATCATCAGAATTGCTCGACTAAACATCATTGTCAGACAAACCATTAGCCAAAGGCTTTGAACACCATGAATAAGAAAATCAACGTCATGTCCGTTGAAAGGACTTGCAATAACATCAGCTTTATGTGACTGCGAAGTACAGGCCCTTTTCCAAGCATGGATATGTAGGCACTTAATGCACAACCACATCTGCATATCACGAAGGACACTTTCCCTAGCAGCAAAGCATGCATGGTCTTGCTGTATGCGTTCAAATTGTTTTATCTGTCTCTATAGGAAAGTGCTTATCTGATAGGTGACGATAAATAGAACTCTTTGAGTATCCCCTACCATTAACACCACCCCCACATCCATCGTAACCTTTGAATAGGCAAGGAACCTTGTCACTCTGTGAATTCGAAGTTGATGGAAACTGAGATGATGAGGGGGGAGAAGCAGGAGACGGTGATTCAGATAATCTGCTCGACGATGATAGTTTACCCTATGAGGTTGAAGATCGTGAACGAGTACAAGGCATGGAACCCATAAATATTAATAACCGTTGTAACTGCCCTAGGAACTGGAGAGGGAGCGCTGGAAAATGGCATCAATCGGAAGGTCATAACAGGGGGAGTAGAAAGAGGAAGAGATGGAGAAAAACCAACGAAGGAATTTCAGAGAATTGCCGGAACAAGCTCGCAGACTTTAAGTCGCCTGGGAACCACCCTGAGACTCTCTCTCTCCTCACCTTATTATTATTATTTCCTTCATCTCTCGAAACTCCCTCGTTCGAGCAATACTCCTAGTTTTCCATATTTCTCTAAACATTGCTCAAAGTTGAAAAACTTATAATAAAAAATAGGAAAGAGACACGGGACGGGCCCACCGGCCGGCCATGCCACGGCCTTGGCCGGTCCCACACTTCTCCAAATCCTTATTTTATTATTATTTCCCTCGTCTCTTGAAATTCCTTCGTTTGAGCAAACCTTTGGTTTCCATATTTCTCCAATATTGCTCAAATCAACAAAAAAGCCAAAAAGTCAAATGGTCCCACGACCGTCCGGTCTCCTCACAACAAATAAAAAATATTATTATTTTAATATTCTTAAAATATTGGTCACACGTGCAAAGTCCTACTTGCTCGTTCAAGCAAAAGTCAAGAATTTCAATAAAGATCAAACTCTTTCGAAAATCCAAAATATTGCACAAACGTCCAACAAAACACCCGAAACTTTCAGGAATGGACGCGTGAGGGACATGGTAGCCTGTCATCCACCATGACTGGACCTGTCCGGTCCCTTGGACATCATGGACGGACGGTCCCACGTCTCTCCTGAAAAAGCGGGGGTACAGCAACCACACCCAATATTTCGTTTGACAATCTGAATAGACAAACTCCAATATACTTTCAAGAAAATCAACTAGATAGTCAGACTCAATCTAGAGAAAAGTATATCAAAGAGTTTTTATATCTCTATCTCTTAATTCAATCCGCAATCAGCAAATAATAATTTGCGAGCCCGATTGAATATAAGAGAAATAACTTGAACGGTACCAAAGACCAATGTTCAAGGATCAATCAATTTCAATCAACAACCAAAGGTTGGATTTCCCAATTGATCGATTCAATGCACAACCTGTGATATTTCAATTATATAACAAAATATAATGCGGAAAAGAAATAACACAGACACCAGAAGTTTTGTTAACGAGGAAACCGCAAATGCAGAAAAACCCCGGGACCTAGTCAAGTTTTGAACACCACACTGTATTAAGCCGTTACAGACACTAGCCTACTACCAATGAACTTCGGACTGCACTATAGTTGAACCCTAATCAATCTCACACTGATTCAAGGTACAGTTGCGCTCCTTACGTCTCTGATCCCAGAAGGATACTATGCACTTGATTCCCTTAGCTGATCTCACCCACAACTAAGAGTTGCTACGACCCAAAGTCGAAGACTTGGTAAACAAATCTGTCTCACACAGAAAAGTCTATTGGAATAGATATCTATCTCCCACAGAAATACCTACGAGTTTTGTTCTGTCTTTTGATAAATCAAGGTGCACAGGAACCAATTGATAACCCGGACTTATATTCCCGAAGAACAGCCTAGTATTATCAATCACCTCATAATAATCTTAATCGTATGGTAACGAAACAAGATATTGTGGAATCACAAACGATGAGATGAAGATGTTTGTGACTACTTTTTATCTTGCCTATCGGAGAATCAATCTTGAGCAAACATTAGAGAAGATAGTACTCAATACGATAGAATAGGGCAAGATCAGAACACGCAACTACAGTGAAAATAGTTGGGTGTGGCTTCAAAATCCCAATGAAGTCATTAAGTCGTTAACCTACAGGGTTTTGTGAAAAACCTAAGGTTAAAGGAGAATTGACTCTAGTCGCAACTAGTAACACACAGGATGTGTGGGGATTAGATTTCCTAGTTGCTAGAGTTCTCCTTTATATAGTTTTCAAATCAGGGATTGCAATCTAAGTTACCTTGGTAAGAAAGCATTCAATATTCACCTTTATATGAAAACCTGATTCAACTCAAGCAAATATCTTTCAACCGTTAGATCCAACTTAGCTTGATATACACAAATGAAATGTACCCCCAATTAGGTTTATGTAACCGTACCTAAACGTGTACACTATGTTGGCTCAACAGTAGTTAACCAAAGTTAGCTATATGAACACCTTCATATCAACCTTATTCATCTTAACCACAACTAGTTCAAATGACTCAAATGAAACTAGTTATTAGAGTTATTCAATTGTTATATTCTCATAGAAGTATACAAGAACACAATTGAAGCAAAATAGGTTTGATTCACTCGAATCAATTCATGAACATTATAGCCACGGTTTGCAAAGATTGCATTCCTTATTATATAAATGTATTAGTTCATGAGCCAACCGATTTTAAAACATGATTCACTTAGGTATGCAAACAGGTACGCATACCTTAGTGACCGGACTGGGTTTGGGTTCGCCAGTATGCGAAAACGGGTACGCATACCTTAACATTTCCAAACTTTAGCATAAATTCCCGGACCTATACCTTACGCAAGTACGCATACCGGTATGTGTACTTAGGTACCCATACTTTCACAAACTAACAGGTACACATACGGGTATGTATACTATGGTTCCTGGACATGGATTACATATATGCAAATACGCATACTATGTGCAAATCCAATTGTTCTAAACTCTATTTCAATCATTGAAACTTTCTTAGAGGATGACAATGGCCGTTTTCACACACTCTTAGCATCAAAGCAATTTTCAAGTTATTGAAATAATCATAACGAAACATTCCAAGTCTACACCAAATGATTGTATCACACAAACCATGTAAGATGTTACTCGGCAATTTTCACATGATCATCTTTTGACTTTGTCAGGAATATAAGATGAACTTGGTTGAAGCAAAAGCTTACCAACACATATTTCGAGAAATATGTAAGCGAGTTAAACTCAGCTCGAAATCTCAAATGTGTATAGTCGAAAACTATCGTAATACGACTTTTGTCTCAATATAGGAGATAGAGTAGAAATAGACTTTCCAAGTGATAGATGAGTTTCAGTCTCCACAAACCTTTTGTTGATGAAGTTCCACAAGCTATCCTTAGTAGTTCTTCGTCTTCAATGATGAACGACGTGAAGTCTAAAGCTCAACTACACAATCTATCCTAGTATGAGACATTACTTTAAGTAGACTAGAAATCAAGACTTTTAGTTTTGATCACTAACATTGACAAACAAGCTTAAGATAGCAACGCTTGCGAGTTTGACCGAGCAGTGCTCTAACAATCTCCCCCTTTGTCAATTTTAGTGACAAAACTATCAATACATATGGATTACAAAATAAATAAGACTTTGTAGCTTCTCATCCAAATGCTTGATCTCCTTGGTTCTTCAACTTTACTTGAAATCTTCGTCACTTCCAAGTACTCCTATGATTCCATAGATGTTCAATTAAGCATTATATTGTTGAAGATCCGAAGCAATAACAATGAGAAAACAGTTGTTCTCAATCATTGTTATACAATGTCATAATATCATTATACAATATCAAAGTCCAATTGCATCACAACTTTGACAACAATACTATAGTGATATGTATCACTCCCCATTAGTCAATACTTCATCTCAATATAAAAACCACTCCCCCTTACATAATGATCCGTAAACCATATGTATTTGTAGTGTGAACTACACATTAATTCTCCCCCTTTTTGTTAATAAAAATTGGCAAAGGTACGAAAACTAGTGGGATCCTAATGAAATTTCCATAGAGATACTTCATGACCAAAAGAGAATAACATACCAAACTTTTTTAGATGCAATCATATAGCCGAAGCTAAATGCATTCATCAAGGAGTTTATAAAGATACAAGAAAACTCATACAATATTCCACAGCCGCACTCCCCACAAAGATTTGGCAATTAAGCACAAGTTCAAAAAGAACTCTCCCCCATAAAATGTCATTCCCAAAAGAACAACAAGAGCGACCTTACTTTTACAAAAAAAAAAAGGATTTCTTTGGACATAATCAAATCACATGAGAACATGAATTTGTATCAAAAAAATACAATTGAATTAACCACAAGGAAAATGATCAATTCAATTAGCCATGCTCAACATAAGAGAACTTACGGAGAAACACAGTACATACACAAAGATTCAACTGGTAAAATGATGTAGCACAATTCATCAAGACTCAACGTATGTGCATTATTCTGTCCCAACAGACACCATACTCAATCCATGAGTCTCAGAGCATACCACATTCACCCATTATGCTCGACTCATCAAGGCTAAGACTCATGGTCTAGTCAAGTTAACAATTGACCAATTAAATACATATATGCATTGCAGACTCCACATTCATGAGACATCAATCATGCCACATGGAGGGGATATTCACTGGGGTTTTGGTTTGGCGGCCTACGGCATGTGTGTACGCCCACGATGGGAAATGTGAGTAAGTCGTGTAAGCAGTTGAATGATTTAGCAAAGTAGTGGATGGACAATCAACCAATTCTCCGACGTACGTGGAACTGGTTTATCCATGATTTCCCACTTTCCCATTCTTCCACTCCTCTACAACCGTCACACTTACTGAGATCAATGTGTCTACTACTCTTGCAATATAAATAAGTTCCTCAATCCACGATTGAATAACAAAGAATTCGTCTCAATAGTATAGAATTAAATCAATCAGAACTTATCTTATCTGAACTCAACAGTTCACAGAAAACTTGCAGAAGTCTCAAAACATCCACAATCATTGATCATCATTGATCCCACACACTTCTCAGCTTCCCTCCAACAGATCGACCATCATCCCTTTTTTCGACCGAATTGACTTTGGAACGACCATTGTCTTGGTTTAGGCCAGAGACTTACAGATTGACCTTTAGAACTCAAAGCACTCCCGTGCAGTGCATCTGTTTGTTAAAGGTTTAGGCAATTTGCTCGTCCGAGGAATCGCTCGTCTCACCAGTTTTCGTCAAAAACCAGTTAATCGTTTTCATCCATCAACAACTTGCTTCCCTTAGCTGACGTCCTTTACAGCCTAAGAGTTTCTTCAACCTCAATGAGGAATAGGTTTAGAAATCTGTTTGCAGTAGACAAAGTCTAGCAAACCTCACGAATCCGGAACACTTTCACTTGGTTGGCTGAGAATTATGGGTTACTAACCACCTCTCATGAACAATCCATACAAATCAAAGATGAGTTTAGATATTTATCTTGAGGAATCATAAAGTCTGAGACGAGATAATTTTGTGATTTCTATCTGTATCATTCCTGATCTGAGATTACGATAACCTCAAAAATAATAAGAACAAGATCCGAATATACAAACTATCTAGTAAAAGATAGTCAGACCATGATTTATGAATCCCTAAGCGAAGTCTTCAAATTCGAAGCCTAGAATACAGTTCTTGAAAGAACCTAAGTTATAGAGGACGACTCTAGCTTAGCAACTAGAACATAAGAGTGTCAAGGATAGAGAAATCCTGTGGCATGAGTCTTTCTATTTATAGATTTTCAAGGCTCCGGGTTGCTTTGAATTCAAACTAGGGTTTCTTGGAATTCAAGCAAACACTTTCTTAGTTTAGATGAAATTCTTATTAGGAATATGAGATGTTTTCCTTGAAATTACGCAGAAGAATATGCACTATGGTCCAGGAAACTGGAACCGTGCACAATGATTGTTCATGGTAGCAAGTATGCCTTTTGAACTTACAAGCACAAGTGGTATTCAATAAGACTCAAGCTTTAAACTATAATACACAATCCCAAAAGATTTTATGAATAAAGTTTTCTTATAAGTGTCTACAAGAGTTGTGGTAAAGGAGAACATAGTTGTGAAACAATTTGTGTCCTTCTTCTTTATCAGAACTGGGTAAGTATGCTTACCGGGTATTGATAGGTGTCTTAAACACCTTGATTTAATATCAATTGGATTTTATTTATTTTTTTTGCTATCATTCTTGTGAATTTTGTGTTTTATGTTTGCTTTCGAGTTTTATAGGTGCTTTGGAGTCATTTGGAGTAAAAGAAGACGAAATAGGTGCAAAAAGGCGTGATGGTCATTTCATGAGCAAGTGTTATTGGAAAACCGCCTAAGGATAACGGGTTACCATAGGAATCACTAAAGACAGTAAACATGTACTGAGGGGATGCCAAATTGTTGCTATTATAAAGGTTGCAACTACATGTGGCTCTTATCTAAAGATTGGGTGCCTTAAACTGTCCGAGGCTATAACCCTATCCACTAGGTCAAGCTTCATAACTCAGTTTCTCCTCACCGGCAAGATCAGGTTAGACATGGGTTTTGAACCGAGAGAAAATAGGGCAAGAGAATAATCTGTTATAGTTTACCATGGAAACGATGGCTGTTATCAATATGATTGGAGAGATGGGTTTGTTTTATATTCGAATTGCTGAAGAATTAGAACGAAGATGTCGTGGATTTAGGTCAACTGGTTGGCAATCAAGAATTAATTAGAGATTGGAACATGGGTGTTACTATTGTTGCAAATTGATGTCTCAGTTGCTTTGATTTGAGAGATGATGGAGTAAGAATGGAGATTTAGAGATTGCTGGGTGTTTATCAGGGAATTATGGCATGGATTAAAATGGGTATGAACCAGTATTAGTGTTGGTGACAAGGAATATAAGAAATGTTGGTAAGGATGTGCATAATGAATAACTGAAATGGGTTTGAGTTAGTTCTGGAAATGGCAGTATGGGTTTCTGATGGTGAACTGTGGTGAACAAGGAGAAGGTGCTCGGGTCTATGTGGTTGAAACTTTTGGTTGTTGTTACAGTTATAGTTGGTGATGTTATTTTTAATTGCCATGGGATTGTGGTTTCCAAGGCTAGATTAGGGTTCAAGAGTACATGGAGGAGTGGTGGTTGTGTAGAGATGAAAGAATGATGGTATGCAATGGTATTGTAGTGATAATTTTTGGTTAAAGAAGCTACAAGAGATGTTGGTAGTGATGGTTAGAACATGAATGCAGTGGTCTTGGCTGAGGAGATTATGGTGTGGGGATGTTGTTGGTTGAATGGTTGCAGATGCATAGAATAGAGGTTCAGGGCTTGATTTGAAGGATGTTGAATACACGGGGAATATATGTATGAATGTATGCATGAAATTGCAGGGAAGAATCAATGTTGCTGCAATATACTGGTAATGGATGATTGTGCACGAGTCTGATATGGGTAAGAACGGGTTGAAGGAGCTGTAAATGAATGAATGGGTTGTTGCCAAAATTGAAAAATTGCAGGGAAGGAAAGTTGATAAATAGCCGTGTGGTCCTGTTGTGCTAGAATGAACTGGAGTTGTTTGTCAGTTTCACGAGACTGACAAGCTAAATGGTCTTGGACTGGATTTTCCAAGAGTTGTGGGCCGAGTTAAGACAAGGGTCAAGTTTTGAACACATCTTTAATTATGTGCCAGTAAACCATGGCTCGATGTACAAAGGTTATTTGGAGATGGCTTGACCTAAATTTAGAAATTGAAGGCGATGTGAAAAGATACAAAAGAGAAAAGGCTCTCTATATCTAGACACCTCTCCTTTAGGGTTAATTTCTTCTAACTTGTTTTCTAAGGTTTAGACATGATGCTTTCTTATTTCCCCCTTGTTATGATTTCCAAAAACACAAGTAGTTGATTTTCTTTAGTTCAACATGATTGAATGTTTGTTTAGTTCAATCTAGAATTGATTGAACTCACATCCATATCTATAGCTAATTTAGGGTTTATTATACGTAAAAGTGATAATCCTTGAATACAAGTAGCATGATATGATTACAAATTATAATGATACTTTCTTGTAATCATATGTAGAATTTAACCTTTGATAAATCTGATTAATGCACTTTCCACGTTCGATTGTATTGATTAGACTAATTTCATAAGTCTTAATGCTTCATGGGAATTGAACTTGATTAGCGCAAGGCGTTGGGTATTGTCTAGGTAGAATTCATACTTGAGTCGTTTATGTAAATGTGATGATTTTGGGGAATTAACGGAGTATTCTTGCATTCG
>JAJJMB010015001.1:1209632-1346038 GCA_023531105.1 Papaver atlanticum
CCAGTCTTGCTTCGGTCACAAAATGAAGGAGAAGGGTTGATCTTAGGGAGGGAAGCGAAGAAGGTGTTGAGATCAGAATGGTTAACTCTGAAGGTGTGGTTGTTTTATGACTTGTATCATAATGTGGAACTTGCTTGCAGAATGTAAGCTATAAGTTCTTTTATGTTTTCTGGATACTTGTTTTAATGAACCTTTGTTGGTTGAAATAGGTCGAAGACCTATTTATATAAGTCATAGTTGAACGCACCCTGATCTCATAGGAAGTGGAAGTAGTTGAGTGATGGAGAAGTGGGGATCGTGTAAAAATGTTGAAAACCACGTCTTACTATGAAGGAAGACGGGTCGATTACACCCACTACTTCTCTGCTGCCACTAAATGTCCTCCTTTCCTGACACTTTCTCATAACGGGCGTGTTGCACGCCGCACGCTGTAAACCGCCAGACCAATACCCTGATGAACATCCCCCAGTTTGTGACATGTTTGATGTCTCGAGTATTTTCATGGAAAATATGTAGCAAGTTGCTGAGTGGGTCTTGCTTGCAAGACCTAGTTATTTTAACCAGTCACGCGCAAGCTGTGCGGCAGGCGGTCATATGTTACAGGTCAAGCCATGAGACTTGCCGCAAAAAATAGCATATGATGCTTTTAGGTCAAAATAATTAAATTATTTGTGAAATCAATGTTTATAAAACATCATTTGTAATCGATGCATATAGAGCATCGCTTTTAAGCAAGCAGCTCAAAATAATCGATGCTCATAAAGCATCGTTATATAAAGCTTGTTTAAATTAGTCGCGGAGCTTAATATCTTAAAAGGAGCATGACCAGCCATCTTCGGGAAGCTGCCAGGAGCTATTCATGTACGCCAAAGGTGAGCTAGTCGGTCCTCATAGGAGAGTGATGGCTGGTAGCCATTTTGACATCCTATTGGTTGGCCCAAGTTAGATCTAGACCGATTAAATTAGCTAGCCAAATTGAGTGGCTGAGATGATTTGCGGCAGTTATTGGCTGCCGTTGAATTCATTCAAGACCCTTGTAGGCAGTGCAACTAGCCACCTTTGGGCAACCGTCCATGAACCGTACAGATAGGTCGCGGCTTGGCCGATCGGTCCTCATGGAAGAGGGACAGCCGGTGATCACGGCGACATCTTATTGGTCTCCTAATATTAGATCTAGGCCGGTCAATTCGGCTAGCAAAGTTGGACGGCCGAGATCATTTTGCGACAATAATGTGCTGCCGCTGGCCGTAATAAGGCTGTTACGGCCGTGTGGCCGACCTATTTTGAGCTAACGGTTTTATTTGTTATTTGAGGGCTGGGAGCAATTCGATTGGCAAAGGCTATAGCCGGGCCGATGGTGAATACATCCGTACCTTGCCGGTTGACTAAAATTAAATCTAGGCCGGTCAATGCGGCCGGCGAAGTAGGATGGCCACGATTGATTTAAGACCACCATATGCGGTCCTAAATCCTTTGAAGCCTTTTTTCATCCGCGCGGCTGGCTTACTTTTGGATTGCGGTTATGGTTATTGTCGGCGTGCTATAAGGATTCCAATTGGTTGGAATAACAGTGGGCCCGCCAGTGAGTATCGTGGAGCTTGTCTGGCCGCGCTGGGAGGAGGCCTGGCTCGTCGAATTGGTTGGCCAAAACGTATGGTCGTGATCGTTTTTGAGATTGACATGTGCAGCCTATGTTCGATTCCTTAAGGAATTAAGCGCGTCGATCAACCAACTTCCACTTTTAATCAAAAGTGTATGCGGCGCATTTAAAGCGATTTGATTGGTTGATGAGAAAGAGGGGCCAGCAGGCAGTAATATGGGGCGTGGAAGATCGGCCACGGGCAGCGCCTGTTAAGGCAAAATGGCCGGCCAAGTGATGTGGCCGCGCCTCCTTTTGCTGCTGCCTTTATTCGCCGCAGTTTCTCTTTGTTTCTTGTTTTCCACTTTTTGTGGGATTTTGCCCCTACTAGTCCATGGCGGATCAATTTCCTAGCTTGCCTAGGTTTAGTTTCGACTAATGGGGTTCGAGATATTGCGCGGGCCGCAAAAGACCTAATTTTTGTAAATTAATAAAATTAGGTTAGAAAGATTGAATTTTGTGAGTTGACACAAAATCAATCAATTTCTGGTGGATTTTGTGTGTTGATACAAAAATCACTAATTTTATCTCAGAGAACAGCATAACTTTGCGTGCTTCTAATTAAGTACTTTCATGCATGTCTTAATCCTGACACTTCGGGAAATTCATGCTACTCAGCTGCGAGCGAATCATTAATTGTCATGTCATGTCAACATTAAGAGTTCGGCTGGGGAACATGGCGTAGAATAAGTACTTGACAGACTATGCATTAGTGAGTAATGCATGCAGAAGATAAAATTTATAGAATATTTGGGATTGTTGCTGCACGCACCATTCTGGATAAATTTTATATATAAATATACTGAATTGCTCAATACATATGTGAGTAAATAGACCTAGGCACTCATTACTTTTAAATGGCTCTGTTTCTTTGCAGAATGACAGTACATTAAATACAGGATTTCACAATTTTATCCCTGAACCAAAAACCACCATCAACACCCCTATATTGTATAAGTAATAGAATACAAGTAGACCTAGACTTCTATGTGGGAACGATCCTTTTTACCCTTGCTTCATAATAAATATGAGGAAGGATCCCTTCACACTCTTATTATCACATTATCTCACACGTTGGACGTTATTTTTGTGAATAAAAACCAAACCGTAATGGATTTGAAACTACTATTTTGAGGATATGTTCCTATTACCAAGTTTTATCTTCCTACCAAAAATGAGTTCATTCCGAAATATAAAACCTCACAATCTACCGGTCTTAATTTCGACGGCCAGAAATCCGCATATTTTCAACGATTCATTTTCAAAGTAGTAGATGATGGTGTTATACATCTCGGAATACACTCTTTTTTGGTAGGAAAGTAGAGCAATGTAATAGTAACATATCCCCAAAGTATTAGCTTAAAATCCATTACGATTTGGTTTTAATTCGCAAAAACTACTTCTAACGTGTGAGATAGTGTGATAATAAAAGTGTGAGGGGGTCCCTCCTCAATAAATATTGGGTAATGAGAACATAATATTAACTTTGACGTGCAGACAACCACATCAGGTATGCATATCTCTGGACAATATGCGAAATCGGGATCGAGAAGTATGCATACCTCTGCCAGTTCGTGAAATTCAGACCCAAGGGGTATGCGTACCTTCCCCTATTCCCAAACTCAGATCTAAGGGGTATGCATACCGGGTATGCGTATCTCCCCAATTCGTGAAATTCCAGATTGACTTAGATATGCATACTGGGTATGCGTACCTTGCTCCAGATAGTTCTGAAAACTCTCTTTAATGAATTTGAACCATTCCCAATAGCTCATAGACGGTATGCAATGTTGCTTGGGAAATTTCCAAATAATCAACTTGAAACAAAAATAGTTCATGAACAATAAATTTTTCTTAACCAAGACTATTAAGGATCTAAGAACATCCATTGCTTGAATCATATTTCGAGAGATTTATCAAGACAAACTTGGACTCAAAATTTCTTCTTTGCAATATTAAATATAATCATTCGATATAGTCTCGTAAGATGGAATGGTAAATGATATGAGTAAATAGGAAAGGTCAATCTCCATATACCTCTTGTTTATGAAGTTCTCGCAAATGTCTTCATTTGTTCCTCAGTCTTCAATCTTCGAGGGTTATTTAGTGATGTTTGATACTCAACTACCGCACTCTAATCCTAGTATGAGACTTGGATTTAGTAGTTATAAATCAATATATAATTTTGTGCAACTAACATTGACAACAGGCTTGAGATAACAAAATTTGCGAGTTCGACCAAGCAGTGCTCAAACACTTGGAAAACAAGAGGATTAAAAGCGAGCTAGTACTACAAGATACAAGCAAGAAAAAATGAATGAGAGAGAAGAAATAGACATAAGTAATTTAAGTGGACTTATTACCTAAGGGATGGTTCGATCAGAGGAGCAGAGGTTTGAAACTGATGATTAATCTTCACATTTAACAAAGATTAGGATCCCCGAAAACAACAAAAGAGAGGAAAAAATGAATTAACAAACTATTATAACACTAAGAAAACAATCGAACAATCCAAAAGAAAGCATGGTAACAAGCATTACTATAAGAGAACAATTTTGAAGTTAAATATAACAAAGTTGCAACAATAGAATATAAGAGGAAGCTAAGAGACAAAGAACAATTTTAGAATAAGAAATGAAGATAAACATCAATTTAAACCAAATGAAAATAGCATAAACAAGTAAAATTATTAAAACACAAGCAAGATATTATAGACTTAGAACGGGTTAAGACTTAACAAGCTTACCTGATTTTTGGTTGTTAAGGGTATCTAACATGGTAGCATTAAATAACCATATTAAACTGGGCGAAGAGATAATAAGTCTTAGACAAGGGTAAAGGGATAGTTACATAACCTTTCATCGAGCAGGGCATTGGACTAAAACCAACAGATTACAATTTAGGAGGCACATACACCGCCCGATCCAATAGCAGGGATGTTAAGCTAAAACCATTCAGTCAACCATGACAAGCTTAATAAGCAGAATAAACTAAATAAGGAAACCATATTAACTATTAGAAGAATAGAATTACTAGAGACTTTGAATTAAAAAAAAACTAAGTCACATCAATCTAATTAAGCTCACCAATTGAGCATCAGATTACCATGACAAAAAAGAAAATCTATGTATTTTGAAATCAACCACCAAGATGCACAAAAGACATATGAGATACATTGAAGATAACTAAACAGTATAAGAGAAAGATAAGATGAGTATAAGTAACAAATGAACTGTAAGAAAGTAAACATCAACAATATTGCATACTAATTATCCAAATCACAACAGAAATCGGATGACAAAACAGGCATATCAGATAGATTTTAGCAGCATTTAAACAGTCCATTAAGCCCAATCAACATAGCATATTAGATAAGCACTTATAGCAGCTTCTAATCTAATCAGGGTAAACCACTTTAAGCCTTTAGAATCATACATCTATGAACCTAGAACAGAAAATCCAAAGAAAGGAAGAGAAACCCCTCAAATCAAACAAGGATCGATCATTCAACGATAAAACCCCTCCTAAAAAACAGAAAGAAATGACTAACTTGGTTAAAAGACCAGATTGTCACATCTCAAACCAAAATAAAAAGGAAAACAAAACAAAACAAAACAAAATCCTCAAATCATCTATGTGTTTCTTCAGTTTATCAATTCAAATATCCCTTACTCTTGATCTATCTTCCCCGAAGTGGTCTTAATCTTTACTCGCGATCGGAGTGAGCCGCCGTTGGAGATTGAAAATTTTCTAGGGTTTTCTGGAGAAGAAAGGAGTAGAGCGGAGAGGATAAAGAAAGTAGGAATCGAATAATTAGTCTTCATGTTACTAACCTCACTAATGACATTATTCTTCATATGTATCTTTGTGTGCTTCGATTCTTAGATCTTAAATCTTTAGGGATAAATGAGATTCGATTCATATACCTATATAACCAAACACTAATTACCTAAATAATCGATTATCAAGTAACGAAAACTTAGTATTTACAAACATAATTAATGAGACATCTACGTGGAAAAATGATGAAACATTAGTAATCATTTTCATCATATGTATATAATGTAAATGCATCTGAAGATTCTGAACCATCACTTACACAACATTTAGATTGATGCATAATCTATGCAGGAAAGGATCCTTCGCAAATGTTAGTCTCACACGATGTCACAATCACCAATTTTTTCGTTTAACTCAAGAGGTATCGGGTTTGAATCCATCATTTTAATAAGATATATTCTTTTTACAACATTCCAACCAAAATGACAATCTGAGACATATAGCACCACCATCCACCATTTGAAAATCCATCATTGAAAATTATAAACTAAAATTTGGATTCATAGATGGTGAGATTCAGAGCCGATCCTGAATCTTGAAGGGGCCTGTGCGAACTTGATAAGAAGGCCTTTATACAACTTTTTTTTTTGCCCTATAATTTCGCAACAATAATTAATAAACAAATTTTTTGTTATCGACTGATAAAAACAAAAATATGATGAGAAAAATTCAAGAAAATAGCTAAGGATTATACTATATTGTAACATGACCCATATTCATTGTCAAATTATGTTAAATCGGTAATTCAAGGTTAAATATATGTATATGGTAAAAAAATAATATAAAGTTAATGATCATGTTTTTATTTATGAATTACAATGTAAAACCATAATTTATATACATTAAATATCAACAAATGCCATGTAGCTCAGTGATTGACTACATGCCTGAGCATAGAAGAGGTCGGGTGTTCGAATCCTCGTATCTTTCTGAGCATGGAAGAGGTCGGTTGTTTGAATCCTCGTAGCTTTCGTTTTATGCTTAGTGGTTTTTCTGTTGGAACTGGAAGTGGAACTATTGGACTTGGAAAAAAAAAGACCTGAAGAGGTCGGCTGTTCGAATCCACGTAGCTTTCCTTTTATGCTCAGTGGTTTTTTTATGTTGGAATTGGAACTATTGGACTTGGAAGAAAAAAAGGCCTTTGTTTGACTAAAATAGAGCCAGGCCCTGTGCGATTGCACTTCTCGCCCTTTCTCAAGTCCGGTTCTGGTGAGGTTTGGTATCTTGAAATACACTAATTTTTCGTAGAAATGTATTCTTTTATAATAAATTTTTTTTCTTATAAGAAAACAGAGATGTTGTAAAGATCAGCAATCTCTAAGTTACATGGTGGTACCTAACTGGGCTAGGAATAGCACCATGTTGAGTAGCCTCATTGTAATACAAAATATTGCAGTTTTCTTCAGCTACTGAAAGATTGACAAACTGAAGGGAATCAAAGAAAAGCTGGAGGTTAAGACCTTTCTAGTTTAAGTTTCTTAAAATAGTAGACTGAGTAGAGAGTTTAGCTAGTTTAATAGCCAAAAGATTTTGATAATGTTCAACTTTAGATAGTTTTCCTAGAACAAAATCAATAGCTTCAAAATTTCCTCCATGCCTCTGGTGGAATCCTAGGTTATATATTCCTTGTACTTCCTTCTGGTACCCTTCCTTAATAGCTTTCAGAGTTGCATCATCCTGAGCCTCAAAATCTATGTTGGATCTATGTAGTTCTTTGCCCCCACTCCAATGCTAGATTTTCTCCTCTAGCTGCTCTGTCAAGACCAATTGTAGTGTCCTTGTAGTTTCTTGCTCCCATGCAGTGCCCTGAGTAAGAAATGGCAATTAGAGCAAAGTTAGTATACAAAGATATATCACCATTAGCATTAGTTAATTGAACATCCTTAGTACTAATGTTAATAGTGATCCCAAATTTTTCCTTATGAGATCTTATAAGCCTGTCATTACTGTTATTCTGAGCACTTTGGTATAAAAGGTTATTCAGAATATGCCCCTGACTGAAAAGATGAGGGTACCCAAATATACCTCAATCTAAAAAAAATCCACCTATAAGTCCTCTAACCGAAAGTGATTGTCTATGGATTGATTCGAGACAATACAACGAATCGGTATTCACACTTTGTAGTGTAACACAGATAAGGAGATAGCAAACTAGTTACTGAGGTTGTGAAGATAGTTTAAGTTCCGTCAGAAACTTAATAAAATCTGATTCTAGGATCAAGATTCTAGGATTGATAATTGATAAATTTGATATAATAATATTGATGATAAGATGTCCCTCAAAACAAGAAGGCAAAGCCTTTAAATAGGTTCTCAAGAACCGACTAAACAGAAAAGAAAAGGAAATCTAAACAAACTAGGAAAGGAAAGACTTGCAAGGCAAGTAAACTGAAACAGACGGATGAGATCAACAGTTATAGTTGATACGTTCGTAAAGGATCAACAATTATAGTTGATACAAAAGCAAGGGATTAACAACCATTGTTGATACAGATAAAGATGTACTACATCATTCCCCCATTCTTGAAAATAACTCGCCCTCGAGTTAATGATTAGAAAGAACTTCATTCTCTCCATGAAATGTAAATATTTCTTGCACATTGAAGATATTAGAGATATTCCAATTGGATGGAAGATCAATAACATATGCATTATCACTGATTTTCTTCAAAATCTTGAATGGTCCATATTTCTTCATCTTGGTTTTGTTGTAAGTACCAGTAGGAAATCTTTCTTTTCTGAGATGAATCATAACCAATTCTCCTTAATCAAAAGTCTTAAGTCTTCTATGTTGATTTGTATCCTCCTTGTACTTGTTATTAGAATCTGCAAGTTTTGACTTTACTTCTTGATGTATGAGTGAAGCTTTCTCAATAAAGTTATCTGCCTTAGCATTTGATTTACGCAGCTTGGGAAGCACCACCAAATCCAAAATATGATTAGGAAATTTGGAATAAAAAATCTCAAAAGGTGTCTTACCTGTGGATCGATTGACTGAAGTGTTATAAGAAAATTCCATATTTGGAAGGAGATTATCCCACTGCTTATCTTTTCCTCCAATAACCTTGGCTCTAATCAGATTTCCTAAAGATCGATTGACCACTTTAGTTTGTCCATCTGTTTGAGGGTGAGCAGTTGTACTATACTGAAGTTTAGTTCCCAAACGCATCCATAAAGACTTCCAAAAGTAGCTCGAAAATTTAGTGTCTCGATCAGAAGTAATTGTCTTGGGAATTCCATGCAAACGTACTACTTCTTTGAAAAATAAATAAGCAACATTGGAGGCATCTGTTATTTTCTTGCATGCTATGAAGTGAGCCATTTTTGAGTAACGATCAACAACCACCATAATAGAATCATTCCCCCTGGCAGTACGTGGTAAACCAAGCACAAAATCCATGCTAATATCTACCCAAGGAGCATCAGGAATTGGAAGTGGAGTATAAAAGCCTGTGTTTTGAATATTCCCTTTAGACTGCTGGAAAACCATGCATTTTTGCACGTACTTTTGAATGTCCCTTTTAAGAGAAGGCCAGAAATAACGTTCTTCAACCAAAGCTATGGTTTTATCACGCCCACCCAAGGCCACTGCCATGTAATTCTTGGATCAGATAAATACGGAGAGAACATTGTGGTATACATAAACGATTGCCTTTAAAAATAAATCCTTCTTGAATAAAAAATCATCAACAATGCCAGTAGAAGAACCACACTTGTCCCAGAGTTGCTGAAAATCTTTGTCTTCACTATACGGATCTTTTAAGAAATCAAAGGCTAAACTTTCATGTTTGAGAGTAACAACAAGATGAGCTCTTCTACTCAAAGCATCGTCAACTTGATTAAGTTTTCCACTCTAATGTTTAATAGAAAATTTGTTTTGATTGATAGTAGATAACCACCTATCATGCATTCTATTTACCTTTGCTGAAGTTTTCAAAAATTTAAGAGCCTGATTATCAGTATTGACAACAAACTCACTGTGAATAAGATAAGGATGCCAGTTCTTAAGAGCTTGAACAAGAGCAATTAATTCTAACTCATAAGTAGACCACTTCTTCCTTGTATCTGAATTCTTTTAACTATAGTATGCAACGGGATGTCCTTCTTGAGATAATACAGCACCTATACTAACAATAGAAGCATCATAGTGGATCTCAAAAGGTTTATCAAAATTGGGCATGGCAATAACAGGAGCGCTACATAACTTCTCTTTGAGCAAATTAAAGCTTTTATCTGCTTCTTCAGTCCATTCGAAAATATCATGCTTCAAACAATCTGTTAAACCAGTCACAATGGTACTAAAATTCCTCACAAGTCTTTTATAGAAAGAGGCTAATCCATGAAAACTGCGTACTTCATGTATAAAAGTTGGAACATGCCAATCAACAATTGCTTTAATTTTAGAATCATCCACTGAAATACCACTATCCGACACAACATACCCAAAAAAGTGACATTGTTTGTAAAAAATGTGCACTTCTTTAAGTTCACATACAAAACATTGTCTTGGAGTGCCTGAAAAACTTGAGATAAATGTGTAAGATGTTCTTCTTCATTGTTGCTAAATATTAAGATGTCATCAAAATAGACAATGACAAAATTTCCAAGAAAAGGTTGCAAAACTTGGTTCATGAGACGCATAAAAGTGCTTGGAGCATTAGATAAACCAAAAGGCATGACTAACCATTCATATAAGTCTTCTTTTATCTTGAATGTTGTCTTCCATTCATCACCTTCACGAATACGTATTTGATGATAACCACTACGTAAATCAATCTTTGTAAATACTTTAGCACCAGAAAGCATATCAATCATGTCATTGATTCTTTGTATAGGAAACCTATATGGTATAGTAACTCTATTTAAAATTCTACAGTCTATACACATACGATGGCCACCATCTTTCTTGTCTACTAAAAAGGTCGGACTAGCAAAAGGACTTTTGCTAATGCGAATCAATCCTTTTTGTAACAAATCATCAACCTGACCTTGTAATATTTCATGCTCCTTAGGACTTAACCTATAATGAGGCTGATTAGGAATAGATGCTCCAGGGATAAAATCTATTTGATGCTGTAAATCTCTCAGTGGAGGTAAAGTAATGGGTAACTCATCAGGAAATAAGTCATCAAAAGAAGATAATAAAGGTTGTACCTTGTCTCGAATTTCCACCATTGGCTTAGTAACTTCATGAGAACTTAGAGAATGAGTTCGCTGTAAGAATGAACAATGGTAGCAACTAACGCAGTGGTCTTCTTGTCTTCTGGATCTTTGAGTGAAATAGAAGATTGTAAAAGCCATAAAACTTTAGTAAACCCTTCATGAACAAAAGTATAAGTATTCTCATAGCAATTATGAACAGCACGAATGTCATATTGCCATGGTCTTCCCAACAATAAGCTTGCTGCATTCATGTTAATAACATCACATAAAGCATAATCTGAATATCCAGGGAAAGAAAACTTTACTAAACATTGATGAGTGATTTGCTAAGTGGAAGAGTTGTTTATCCAACCAACTGAATACGGTTTTGGATGAAGAGTAACAGGTAAACCAAGTTTCTCAACTAATTTTGCAGAAACATAGTTTTCTGTACTTCCACTGTCAATGATCATGTTGCAAAGCTTCTCTTCAATGATACAATGAGACTTGAAAATATGATGTCTTTGTGTAAGACATGGTTCGGTGATTAAGACTGGTCAAATTACCCTAATAAAATCTGCATCATAAGTCTCATGTTCTTGTAGATAAGTAAATTCATCCTCCCCCAGTGCATCTTCTACCTGAGTTTTTTCTTGAGATTCACTAATGTAAGCGTGAAACTTGCGACAATCACTAGAAGTATGGCCAGTTTGGTTGCACTTGTTACATCTATCTCCTCGAAACTTTGAATAAGGATTAGGAGGTTTAGTTAAAGGAGGAAATTGTTGTTGATACTTATTACCTCTAGTAGCTGGAGCAACATCTCGTTGTTGAGTAGCCGGAAGTGGCTTAGCAGATGGAATATGCATTGTTGGAGCATTGTCTGTAGTTTGTTGCTGCTGAGAAGCTTGACTAGAATTTCTGTCATGTGGATCAACAACGATTGTTGATCCCCTGTCACCTTGGTTACCATAATAAGAATTTAAGGTTTGGCAGATCTATAATAATGCTGATAACGAACCTGGCGTGGCGATGCTTGTCTAGAAGTATTGAGTACAAGCCTTTCTACCTTAATAGCTTGTTCGATAGCTTCAACCATTGTGAACACATATTTTGTCATGCCCTGCTGAATTAAATTGTTCAAACCATCAATAAAATGTGAAACTAACTGCTCTTCAGTTTCATTCAATTGGTTACGAGCAACTAAACCGTAGAACTCAGCTACGTATTCTTCAACAAGTCTAGCTCCTTGGCGAAAATTTTGAAATTTTATAAATAGTTGTTGTTTATAATCTCTTGGTAAGAACTTATCCCTTAATAAATCTCTCATCCGATTCCAAGTACGTATAGGAGGTTTTTTTAGCATTGCGTCGATCTTCACTGAGTGTTTCCCACCAAGCTGCAACTCCACCTTTAAGTTTATATGCAACCAGTTTAACTTTAGAAGAGTCAGGAACTTCCATAAAGTTGAAAAACGAATCGACTTCATAAAACCAATCCAGCAAGTTTTCAATGTGTAGGCCACCATGAAAGTTAGGGATATCAGCCTTCAACTTATATTCCGGTAAAGTTCCATAAGAATTCATACCAGATTTTAGTCGTTTTTCTTCAATCCACAGTTGTGCTTGGTTTTCTTCAGCCTTATCATCATCATCATAGTTTATATGCACAACAACAGTTTTTTTGTTAATAAAACCTTCAAAAGGTTCTTTGTGTTGAAGATGATGTGAAACATTCTCTGGAATAGAAGTATTCTGAACAAAATAAGGTTTGACTTTTGTTGTTTCATCACCTTGTTGATCTTTTGTTTTCTTTTCTTCTTCTTCTTCATTATCATCGACTAACCCAGGCATCTCTTTGTCATCCATATCTACATGTTTGGCTATCATGATCATGTAACCTGCATGTGAAGCTAACTTCTTTTCTAAATCATCAATCTTTCCAAGCTTTTTTTCAAAATTTTCTGTGAGAGTTTTGATGTTTGTTTCACTGGTTTCAAGTTTGCTTTCAATATTAATAATAAAAGTTTGAAGTGGTTTCAAAAGTTCTGCAATATCAGACTTTGTAAGCGATTTATCTGCTATTAAAATTTCTGGAAGATAAAGATTATTAGGGTTTTGAGTTGCGGAAGCGGTTTAAGGATCTGTCTCTAGATAAAAATCTAAAAAATCTGTATCTGATACCAACTAGTGTATCACAGATAAGGAGATAGCAAACTAGTTACTGAGGTTGTGAAGATAGTTTAAGTTCCGTCAGAAACTTAATAAAATTTGATTCTATGATCAAGATTCTAGGATTGATAATTGATAAATTTGATATAATAATATTGATGATAATATGTCCCTCAAAACAAGAAGGCAAAGCCTTTAAATAGGTTCTCAAGAACCGACTAAACAGAAAAGAAAAGGAAATCTAAACAAACTAGGAAATAAAAGACTTGCAAGGCAAGTAAACTGAAACAGACGGATGGGATCAACTGTTATAGTTGATACGTTCGCAAAGGATCAACAATTATAGTTGATACAGAAGCAAGGGATCAACAACCGGTTTTGATACAAATAAAGATGTACTACATCACTTTGTGTGATCGTCTATGGATACTAGATCGAGACAATACAACAATCAAAGTGTGATTACTTGATAATAGGTTCGGACTTAACCAGACTCTATAGGATCACTATCAAGTAATAAGGAATAAACGTTTGTGTAATTTACTTTAAATTATGATAACAACAATTATAATTGCGGAAAACAAAAGTAAATGACACAGCAAGATTTTGTTAACGAGGAAACCGCAAATACAGAAAAACCCCGGGACCTAGTCCAGAATTGAATACTCTCAGAATTAAGCCTCTATACAAAATCTAAACCAACTTAGTATAGTTGAGACCAAGCAACTAAACCTATAGTTCACCTAGTTTCTTCAGTATCCCTGCGCTTCCGACATTCGATAAGTGCACGCACTGGAACAATTCCTTTGGTTCATATTCCAAACAGTAAAGGAATAACAAATCTGTTCGGTAACAACTCTATTCAATCTCAGTGATATGAGTTTGAAAAATGCTCTTCTGTTTACTTTAATAAACTCCTTTGTCGGGTTCTAGATCTATCTATTCAACAACTACCAAAGTAGCCGTTTTTAGACTAAGCAATCAACCAATATAGAGTCTACCAAGATACTATATAGTGATGCCGATCTACGCAACTAATCAATCAAATCTATCAAAGATAAACCGATTATAGTTGGATCCCATCCGATCAAGTTTTGTGCACACCAAAGATTTTGAAACCAATAAGAAATCTTATTTGTCTTCAAATCTTCTTAGATCTTCAATAAACACCTGCACACCACAACTTGAATCTCTTGTGACCAGTCACGTACAGAACGGAGTCTGTTAACAATGGATTATCACAAGACTTCTTTAGATCTATAAACAATTCTAAAGATCCCGTCGACACTTCGATCTAGTTTGAGTGAATCTTATATCAGAAGAGAAGATTCTCAAGCATAAAACTAGGTGCAATCAAAGTTTAACAACCGTTAGTCAATCAAATCAATCAAAAACTAATAACACTGTAATTATCTAGTTTCCCACCAACGGTACTCGTAGAGCTCTTGATCCCAAAGAAGTCTTTAAATGAGCGGTCGTAAGAGATTTCGCCTAATTAGGTTACTTTCCTCTCCAAATAAACGGCTCCACCAGTAACAACACAACAAGGTAGTTTTGTTGGCTCGTAGGATTAGTTTGCTCGAAATGCAAACTTAGGTATTTATTGACCAAGGATGTTTGGACACCAAGGAATTTCCAAAACCGAATATTCTCAAGATATGCAATAAATGCCCAAATCGGTTTTCATAATTCCTGGAAATGCTCTGTCCAATATCTTCCGAAATCTCACTATAAAATATCCAATTAGTAAATGCACATTACCAATTTTTATTTTCCAGAGATATGCATTTAATTGCTGGTAATTAAAAGCATATAAAATTAATAACCTTAATTAAAAGATTCTTAATTTATTTCGGTCCAAGATCTCCTTGAGTTATTACGGAATATCTTTGAACAATATAAGATAAGAATTACTGAACATGTTCAAAGTATGTCGACATCTTTTTCTTTGTAAATCCTTTTTCATATTTACAATCTTGGAACCGATTTACCACACTTCCAAACGAGTTTAGAATTGGTTCATCTGATTTCCAAGAACTATGTGATTGATCAAATATCAAATCAACAATCATGGGTTTACGGTTCTACCAAACACAAGGATCGGTTCTACCTTCATATGGTTACTGGGACGGTTACATCAGTTACCAGGATCGGTTACATCAATTACCAGGACCGGTTACCATATACTCATGGTATTACTTGTGATTGGTCACACCAGTTACTAGGATCGGTTACACCAATTACTAGGACCGGTTACACCAATTACAAGGATCGATTACACAACTCTTTTGTGATCGGTCACACCAATTACTAGGATCGGTTAAACAAATTACTAGGATCGGTCACACCGATTACAAATATCGATCATACCATCTTAGGTGATTACTTAGGATCAGTTGCACTAATAAAAGTCATACCAATATATAAGTCAAGCACTGTGAATAGTTTTACCAAGATACATAACAGATTATGACCGGTTCTACTAATTCACATATATTGGTAATCCAAAGATATGCAATGAATAACAATACCAATAAGCCTAGCGATTTCCCTTTCGATTCACAAAACAAGTTTATGAATGTACTTCCTTTAAACATATGCAAGCATTGTTTCCTAGGATGAAATCTTCACCTTTACCCATACACATAATTACAATAGCATTCATACGATTATGTCGATGTCTTATATACGAAGTTCAAAAAATAAGCGTTATACTTCGTATTATAATCATTCACAGCTTCGCAGTTATGTTTTCAATATAGCATGACTTGAAAGATACGTTATGAAACACTTCAAGTCAAAATATTACTAACCTCAAGAGAAAGGATGATGTCGTCGATGTAGCTCTTTACTTCTTCACATTCTTCAAGTCTTCGAGTAATACTTGTATGTCTCATATCCTAGTATTTCTAGTTTAACCTATACGAAGTTGACTCTAGTACATAATCAAACGACTCTTTAAATGAGTTTTGATTCACTAAAATATGACAACCAAACTTGACATACCAACGCTTGGTGGGTTCAACCGAGCAATGCTCTAACAATCTCCCCTTTTGTCAATTTTAGTGACAAAACTCTTACATCATATGGATAAACAAATTACAAGAATTCATTATACAAACGCTTGATTCCAAGTTTCAACAGCACAATAACCTGCATAAATTCAATCCTTAAATGCCGTTGTTGACATTATAATAACAAAGCTAATACTCCCTCTAAAGGTGAGATAGGTAGATTTTCAATCCTTACATCTTTGTTATTTCCCTTTTGTAGTCCAAATAACTACAATCATCATATGATATGTTTCTCTCCCTTAGTCAATGCTTTACTCTTTCGTTAGATATAACGTTTAAGCACAATTGTCCTTTCCTTAGTGAATACACATCACTTGTTTACTCCATATATTTCTCCCCCTTTTTGTCACAAAATGACAAAGGTATGAGAAAATAAAGGACAAACTGAAAGGATCTTACAAATCAAAAAGACTTGTACAACTTATAAGAGTGAAGCACGAAGGTTTCACATACCATTTTAGATAACCAATATCAAAACCGAAACTACAAGTAATTTGGTTTTAATATGTTATCAAGGAAACAATTGCCCGAAGCAATTTTCCCTAATAGTTTAATAAATTGACTAAGCAACTTAGTTCTTTTGCTAAAATGATTGCACAAATACAATCGCTTATTTCGATAAGACCAAAATAAAGATCAGAAATTAACTTTTTTTTTCTCATCAGGCTCTAATTATTCAATCAATAACTTAGACCTTACACTTCAAACAAGATAAGTACTAGGTTAGTTAACTAGTATTTCTTGTTAAGGCATTCAGTTAGACTTGAATAACCGAATCCTACACTTTGATAAGTCTAACTAAGATCAGAATTAACTTAGTTTCTCTTATTCGGAATCGAATTGGACTAAACAAATGATCCCGTATTTTTGTTAAGCCATAAATAATTCATACAAACCAAATAAATTAACTTGCACAATTATTTTTCTTAACCGGAAGCAAATGAAACAAACATAAACATTATAGCATCGCAATTGCACCGAAATTTTGTTAAGCCTAAACAATTGATACCAAACAATAAAGAAAGATAACAATAGTTTTTCTCAACCGGAAACAATTGAATCACACACACACATCCATACACACATAATGGAATAAACATTAATTGTACCGAAATTTTGTTAAGCAAAAGCAAAATATATGATATAAAATCAGGCTTTTCTTAAACAAGAAAACGATTAACTAACAAATTTGTTACCTCAGATTCCGCATCCTCTTCTCCCCAGAAAGATATATCATTAAGCGCAAGTTCAAGTTAGAACTCTCCCCCATTGTGTTGTCATCCTCTCGCAAGAACACAAGAACAACAACAAAAGCAACCTTTACCAGAGAAAGGTTGAATTGGTTTTAACTAATGCGTGCCAATAGAAAAAATTGAAAACCCGAAACACATATGCTTTTATGCTAAACACAACTTATGAAAACACAAATTGATTCAACATATTGTGACTTTTTCACATATGAGTTTCAATCGGAACACCTTATGATCCTTTGATAAAGCCCACCAACATGGGCTAGAACTTAATTCCGCTAAATCAAAAAGCCACACAAACCATAAGGGTTCACACATCATATGAGATTGAATATTAAGGTTATGAAAACCGAAATAAAACATCCCATAAACACATAGCACAAATATAAAGCATTCAAGCATAGGCTATGTAATCGAAAAACTATCACAAGAAAAATTATAAAATATTAATTTTATTCATAATATAATAGATAGTTTTATTCAGAATAGACCTTATACAATAATTGATATAAATCAAATACTGATGTCTATTTTATTCA
Organism: Papaver atlanticum; assembly: GCA_023531105.1. Taxonomy (NCBI): domain Eukaryota; kingdom Viridiplantae; phylum Streptophyta; class Magnoliopsida; order Ranunculales; family Papaveraceae; genus Papaver; species Papaver atlanticum. The sequence continues at coordinate 1,227,288 of JAJJMB010015001.1, forward strand.
AAGGTGTCATTCCAACTAGCAATAGGATTATTTTGGATGAACCAATTATTAAACCACTCATGAAAAGAGGTCAAGCTAATAAAAATTTCATGAATGATGCCAAAAATCTTTATCTAAACTGCATAGGTTGCAGGGCAAGATATCAGAGCATGAGTGATATCCTCATGAGCACATTTACAGACTCAGCAGATAAGATCAATATAAGTAAGAATGCTAGCAGTTTTGGTACTAGTTGGAAGAATCCCATAAGCATATTTCCAGATAAAGAGATGAATAAATGGAGAGATGTCCAGAGTCCATATCTTACCCCAAGGGGAAGAAGTGGGATCATTAGCATACTTGTCAGTAATTTGTTTATCATATAGAGACTTAACAGAGAAAACCCCTTTGGTGGATAAACTCCAAATAATCTGATCTTCCCTCTCATTAAAGTAAGAAGTGAGCTGAATGGCATTTTGAGCATCCTGAGAGAACCATAGAGCCAAAATGCTAGAGTTCCAATCACCAGAAGAGTTGTAAAGTTATTAACAGTAATTAGGGTAACAGGGCAATTGGGGGGTTTGGTTAAGATGTCTTTCAGAGCCTCTATCCATATATCTTCCCAAATATGAATTTTGGTTCCATTCCCAACTTTCCAGATGTAGTACTTTTGAATATTAGCAATGCCTTCAAGAATGCCCTTCCATATCCAAGAGTCAGAAGGTTTAGGCTTAGTATCCATTCTGATAGTATCTTGGTTAGGAAAATAGGAAGCCTTCATAGAGCAAGACCACGGAGGAAAAGGTCCAGATATCAATATCCAGGCACCTTTTGTGATCATAGCATTGTTGAAATACTCCATATTTTCAATCCCAGACCACCTAGCTCTTTTGGTTTATTAACAGCATCCCAGGAAATGTAATACAAGCCTTTTGGTTTATCTTGTTCTTTATTCCAGAAGAAATCCCTTTGAATAGCATTTATCTCTTTGCAAGTGGTCTTTGGAAGCTTGAAGCAGTTCATTTGGTAGATACTTTAGGTGGAAGTAACTGACTGAATCATGGTGACTTTCCCAGTAATTTACAAATTTGACTTCCAGCCAGCTAATCTAAATTTAAGTTTATCAATGCAAGGTTTGAAAGCTTGTACTTTACTCTTGTTGGTGTAGATAGGGGATCCCAAGTATTTATCCTTTATGTCAATCCTTTGGGAATTCATAAAATTGCTAATGTTTTCAGCAACATCAGGGGCAGTATTTTTGCTAAAAGAAATGCTAGATTTAGAGAAGTTGATCATCTGCCCAGAGGTTTGACTGAAGTCATGAAACACCTATATTAAGTTGTTGCATTCCTTTAAGTTAGCTTTACAGAAGATCATGCGGTCATCAGAAAAAACAAGATGGCTAATGGCAGGAGCAGTTGCACTAAGCTTGGTACCATGGATAAGATTTTGAGTTTCATCATTAATAAGACTTCTAGAAAGAGCTTCCGTGCAGAAGAAAAACAAACAGGGTGAGAGAGGATCACCCTGTCTGAGACCCCTAGAGGGCTTGATTTTTTTTCCCAGGTGAGCCATTGACAAAGACAGCCAGGTTGGTCGTGGATATGCATTGATGTATGAGATTGCACCACTTGGGACTGAAGCCCATTTGAGTCATTATGTGCATGAGGAAATCCCACTGACTCTGTCAACAGCTTTAGCCATGTCAATTTTTATACCCATAATACCATTGAAGCCTTTTTTTCCCCATTTCTGGTGTTCATGTGGTGTATGAGCTCATGCACAATAGCTATGTTATCAAATATTTATCTGTCATGAATAAAAGCAGATTGAAAATGGGAAATGAGCTTAGGCAGGAGAGGTTTACGTCCTTGGGCAAGGAGTTTTGAAATGATTTTGTAAGTAGTATTACATAAGGAGATGGGTCTGAAGTGAGAAGGGGTTGTGGGGTTGTCTATTTTTGGAATGAGGGATATGAAAGTAGAGTTCATTTCCTTTAGGATGAAGCCAGAAGTAAAGAAGTTTTGAACCATAGTGGTGATGTCCATCCCCACCACATCCCAGTTAGCTTGATTATTTTTTTTGGGAAGCCATTGGGACCAGGAGCTTTATCATCGGCCATGTTGAATATGACATTTTTGATTTCTAGACTATCAGGGAATTGAGAAGATTTTCATTCTCAGTGTTGGTGATGGTGACTGGAATCAAGTTGATAATAGAGAGATTGATATTAGTTGTTTCAGCAGTTGCCGTATTTTCAAAGTGGTTGGTGGAGCATTCAGAGGTGTCCTTGATATGATGAAGCCAATTGCCCTCTTCATTCTTAATAGAGTCTATCTTGTTTCTTCTAAATATTTTCTTGGCAGAGTCATGGAAGAATTTTGTATTTCTATCCCCCAACTTGATAAATTGATCTTTACTTTTGGTTTTCCAGAAATTTTCTTGTGTATCTTGCCAATGCTTCACATTATTCTTAGCTTCATTGATATCTCTTCCTTTATTGATATTGAATTGATTCTTAGTAATCCAATCAAGAGCTTGTAGACTTTCTTCCATGTTAGTTTTAATATTCCCATACACTTCCTTGTTCCAGATTTTGACTTTCACTTTAAAATCTCTCAATTTTCTAGCAATTTTGAGAGCAACAAATCCAGTATGATTCTTGTTCCAACATTCAGCAATTATATCTTTACATTCCTGATGATTGAGCCAAGGACCAAAGAATTTGTATGGGATATATCCACACTTCCAGTTGGGATCGGTGTTGAGAAGAATATGATTGTGGCCAGATCCTATAGCAGGAAAGTTGGAGATGGTGGAGTTGGGGAACATATCTAGCCAAGCATCAGTTGTTAAACCTCTATCCAGTCTTTGGTCAGTAAGTTGAGTACCCATTCTTCTATTTGTCCAGGTGAGAGGACACTCAATATAACCCAAATCAGTAAGGTTAGCTTCATTAATTTTCTTCAGGAATAAATCAGCTTCAGTAGAATCAATAGGATGCTGACTGAACTTTTCATAATCATGAAGAACAAAATTTAAATCTCCCATGATGAGCCAAGGAAGTGTGTTAGACTTGTCTGTATTCTCAATCATTTTCCAAGATTGAAGTTTATCCTTAGTAGTGTATGGGCTACCATAATATCCTGTAAATAACCAAGGGTTCCCATTGTTGGGAGTGATAATAGCACTAATATGATTGTTGGAGAAGTCTATAATAGAGATATTAATATTAGTTTTCCAATCTAGAGCAAGGCCCCCAGCTGTACCAACCATGCCTTTTGGCTCTACAAACCAAAAGTTAGTGACTCCTATGTTCCTAAGAATAGGCTTAAGATTCTTAGATTGTTGTTTAGTTTCAGATAAGAAAAAGATATCAGGATTTTGCTTATTTAGCATGTCATTGAGATGTCTGCTAGTGTCATGTTTTCCTAGCCCTAGGCAATTCCAAGTCATAATTGTAAAAAATTGCCAGAAGTAAGAAACAATAGGATAAACAAAAATGAGAATGAAATAGCCTAATGTGTGGGGGCAAGCATGTAATAGTGATAGTAATAGTGTAGACATTTATGAGTCCTATGTTAAAAACATTCCAGAGAAACTTAGTAATGTTAGAGTATTTTACTTTCAAAAGATTAGATTTTGATTGTATCTTAGCATGCTGAAAAGGATTGGCTCCCACAAGGCTGCTAGTAGTCATGTTAGCCAGGTGCAAGGTAGTCAATATCGGTTGTATCGGCCGATATTATAGGTTTTTATCGTGTATCGAAGAAAAAAACTTTATGATATCTAAAATATCGGCGATACAAGGAGTGAACGATAAAAACGCTCATATCGGCCTGTACAAACCGATATATCGGGTTCACAGATACACTGATAATATCGGTAAGGGTAATTTGGTAGAATAAACTATATAGATCTCAAAATATGTAAACAATACCCTTCCTCCTAATAATCTCTTTCTTTTGTACCCTTGAAAACTCAATCCATTCAGTAAACAAATTTCCAACTATTTCATTTTTTAATGAGTTTCTTATCCTTGAAACAACTATGGTTCTTCATTGTTCATTCTCTTTCTTCTGAAGATTTAGTAAATGAGAATTCATTATTATTGACGCTTCTACATCATTAATTCAGGTCAGCATCAATGACATGGTCATTTAAAATAGAAGTAGTAAATATGGGATAGAAAGTGGAATGAGATTGGATTTGTATTGTGAAGATTTTGATCATGAGAATTAATGCATCATATGGAACCAATTTTTTTTAATTGAAACATTTATGAATATTTAAAAATTCTAGTCAAGATGACGTATCACCGATAAAAACCGATATTATCTTTTCTATAAGTGTATCGAACCCGACCGATACGATACTGATACACAATATTAACCACTTTGGTCAGGTGGTCCATCTCCAGATCCTTGTCCTGGTTGATGCACTTTTTAGTTGGTGACAATTGGTCCCAGCTTTTGAGTGATTGGTCAATGGTACAATACATCATCTGGTTTTTCCTTTTTGGGTCCAAAATGGGAGGGTAGGTTGTGTGAGGGGTTTGTTTTTGTTTGAGCTCAGACTTCCTCCTTTCCCATAATAGCTTTTTTTGGACTTTGAATTCTTCATTGATTTGATTTTGAATATCAGATAAAGAAGGTATGGAATTATAGGGGTTGGGGATGTTCAAAGTGACCTTAAGAAAGATATTTCTGGATTTATGACAAAATTTTCCTCCTTGTTCTTGTGGATGTTCTTCATCCTTGCAGCAGCTTTGATATTAGTTCCTTTTTTTCTTTGACCTTTATCTTTAGCCCTGAAACCTTCAATAAGCCCTTTATGTTTCTTTTGGCAAGCAATAGCCTCGGGATTGTGAGTGGGGATACTACCATTGATGGGACCTTGTAGACCAGCTTTAAAAATGATGTAATCTCCCGTGCCATCAAGTTCCCCTGTATTGTTTTTTTTAGGACAATTTTCCTTTGTTCCAATCTCATCTTTATAGAAAATTCTTCCGCTGCATCTTTATCAGAGTACGATCTTTTCTTGATGATTGGGGCTGGATATTTAGGAGGGGTATTGAGATTATTTGGGATGGGTGAATGATTTTTGTGGTTAGGCTGTAGATTGAGTTCTTCTTTTTCTTCACAAAGGGGACCTGGGTGATCAAGAATCCTGCAAACTTTGCAGAATTCTATTCCATTTAGAGCATAGGAAAATTCCAACCAATGAGAAGTGGTTGGTGTCTCATAAGCATTTATACTATATTTTAAAGCTCTAGTGATATCAATGTTTAAGAGAACCTCTAGATTCTTCTCATCTTCATCTCTCCCATAAGGTCTTTTAGCATCTTGATAAATACCAGCTGGTTTGAGGATGTTTATAATATCTAGAATGGAACTCTCATAACTAGGACCCATATTTTTAAAGCATAAAAGTTAGCTTCATCTATATAGTCAGGCCCTAGAGGAGGTACTTCAGTAAGAACAATAAGCTTATTGAATATACCCCTAGTTCCCTCTTGTCTGAAGATTTTATAGTCTTATATGCTACCAAGCCTGATTTAGTAATAATTTCTTTTTTTCTTCAATAGAGAAACCTCAACATCCCTTCTAAGATCCCAGTTGTTGTTGATAAATCTTGAGATGGATCTTGTTTCATGAAAAATTCTGCTACAAAGTCTTCCAATGAATACCCATTTCCAGTTCACTTATTTTTTTAGGTAAGATGTTTTCAGAGTTTATAAAAACTTTTGGGAAAAGATCTTCAGGAATATTTAAAGAAGAACTCATTTGATCAACTAGATTATCCACTGACCCATTAGTTTTGGTACCAGAGGTGGAAGCCATGGATTTCAGCTTAGAGTAGAGAGGGTGAAGTAAGATGGTGTTGGTAGTGAGAGTATGTGAAGTGTTGAAGTGGTTATTAGGCGTATAAGCTTTAATTTAAATTTCAAAATTATAAGGCTTAGCATAAGGATAACATATTTGAGTTGTGATTAGCAGATGAAAGCGACTAGGACTAGTAAGCACTAGCAAAGAAGTACAAATCCCATGTATTCTCCCAGTGTTGCCAATGTAGTACTAAGTGTTGACTGCTGAAAAGTTTGATATGACTGACTACTAGCATGTCTTGTGAGAGAGACCTGTCTATTAGTAAAAAAAAAACAAATGATAGATGCCACACATAATAGATACATTATAAGGCCCGTGAGTCTTACCTGACATGGTTTTGTATTTGTATGACTTAAGGTGCCATACTTCTAGAGTATTATAAGGAGTATTACTAGTAGGAGGAGTGCTATATATGCTTTGATTAGAGGACCAGACTAGCTTCTGAGCCATCTCAGTAGAAAGTTTGTAGTTAACAATTATCATGGTGTGAATGATTCCAATTACGTGCATGAGGCTAGCGTAAGCATGGTGATCAATAGTAAACAGTAAAACAATATTAAATAGTAAAAGGTTCATGGTGAGTATTATGTCAAACCAGAATGCAGCACGAAGGTTCACTAAATTTCCCATATATGGACTCGTCCTTCTCATAGCCTGATGTAATTCTTTTTCAGCTAGCCATTTAGAAGAACCAGTCAGCTTCAAGATTCGCTGAGTTGTGCACGTGTTGGTGGAATGAAGTATGCTCCTGTCAGCAAGAGTTGTCGGTTTCGTCCTGTTGACAATTGTCAACTTAGTTAAGGAAAAGCCACCATATGTCAAAAAAACATAATATTATTGGTTAGGATAGTTTGGCAGGATTTTTTGCCTATATGAGGTAAGCATAGCAGGGCTAGGTGCAAGAGAAGTGAAGCATCAGGGTGAGAAGGAAGTAAAGTTTTAGAGATGAAGGCTTCTCTTGGGGAACCGCTTCCATTTATTGATGAAGGGACCCAATTCCAAACGATAAACCCAATTATAAAATCCCCATCCTTTCTCAGCAACCGTTTTATTTTCTCCAAAACTTCTTCTCCCCTATCAAGTTTATTAAGAACTTGTAGTTCATTTTCCCAAAATTTAAAAACACAAATTTTTTGATCAGAGTCTCCAATATGTCTGAGGATAATAAGAAAGAAGTTCAGAAAGGGAGGAAAGTGATGCTTGAGGTCAATGTAGAGCCACGAATTCACTAGTATCCACACGAGTATATAATTGATTGTGTGCCTTTTTGAATCGCCTTCCCTCAAGGATGTGAGTCTCCTGACTTTCAAGAAAGTTTTGCATGGTACTTGGAAGACATGCAACATAATGTACATGTTAAGGGGGGGGGGGTGTCTACAATAAGGTGGGCCACCAGGAATTGCGCATGAACTTTTGGTTGATTCTCCTGTTGAGAGATTGACTCAATTCTTCAATCAGCCAAAGCCCAAGCCAATCAATCAAGATACTAGTAATCCTTTCGAGATTCAGGTGCAAAATTATGAAGTTGGTGGTAGCAGTCTCCAAGGATCTGGCAGAAGAGGAGAAACAAGGGAACAGCAGGAAGGTGATGCTAATGGTGCCCTTGATGTTATGGATGAAGATTTTAATGTTCCCCCTTCTCTTGTTGTTAAGTCTCCCAGGCCTAGTTCTGAAGATGATGATTGGATCTTGTATGCATACCATCCCAAATATGGTCCTTTCAAGGTGCACAAGGGTGTGGCAATTGTAGCAGATCATTTTCTCATTTCCGTCCTTAGGAGGGTTGGATTTCAATCTATAACTCTTGTTGCAGGTGCAGGACAGATTGTTCAAATGTTGGATGCACGACCATGGCGCGAGGATGAGCCTATGCATATTCCATTTTTGGATGCACTTTGTCCTGTTACTGGATTCATTGGCCAGGAGATATTTGCTAGGGGAGGTCAGCCAACAACCGATCCAACACCACCAACCACCGATCCAACACAGCGACATGCTACAACAAATTTCAATGGTGCTGCTTCTACTGATCCTGCTAGTCATGTGCATGCCAATCCAGTTAACCTTGAGCATCCCGAACCAGTTGTTGGACACCAGGTTCCTTTACCAGTGATTCGTAACCAGCCACCCTCGATTTCGGATGACTAGAAGCAGAACTCGCAGTGTCATCCAGGAAACTCGGAGCAGGACTCAACAACAGAGGAAGTAAGTGATATTGACGATTTCTTTGCTCTAGAGCCATCATATCAAAGAGATGAACATTGATGTTGGTAGTTGTTTTGAACTTATGAAATTGATGGTGTGGTTTTTGGTTTTGATTATTGGTGTTTGGTAAAAACATATTTTATCTTGGTTTTGGAAGTTTAAAACATTTGGGTATGTTGGAATATTTGAATCCGTGCTTGCTCATCTCATGATTGAGATGAGGAATTCCAAATAAAGTTACCTTCTTGTGTTTATGACATGTATATTTCAAAGTATATCTGGTATGAACGTGGGTGATGTGAGGATTCATAAGGTGATTTTTAGGATGATTGCTATAAGGTGATAGGGTATGGGCCTGTAGTTTAGGTGTTTGAAGGTGATTTTGATCAGGTTGATAGACTTTACTACTTGAATGAAGAGTTTTAAGGTTGAGAGTAGGAGTAACAATACTAGGGATCATGAAATTTAAAATACTAGTATCATAGACAGGGTGATTGAATTTATGATAATCCTTAGGACTAGAATCGTGGTAGAGAGTACTGTTAAACAACTTGGAGTTGGCATGGATACTGGGATTAGGATGAAATTTGGGTGGAAAGTTTACAGGAATTGGTATAAGGTGATGATTAGAGAGAATAGTGTTGTCAAAGTAGTGAGGAATAAATCTGGGTGTGATCTAACTCAAGGGTCTTCTTATTGACATAGTGATTGTAATTGATTGCAGCTGAGTATTCTTGCATTTGAGTATAGGTTGTAGTGATAGTTGAATCCGGTGAAGCTCCTGTGATTTTAAATCTTGAGTGTTCCGAACTAATGATTCCAAAGATTGTGAGATCAATACTTGTAATTCCTGTGATTTCTGCCATAGATTAATGAATAAGGTTGTTGACGACTGTAATGAGCACGAAGAAGGTAGCAATAGAGACAAGGGATGAGTGGATCGTGAAAAAAATCAGATCTTTTTGAGATTTATCGGCTGAAGAATCCGACAGAAAATAACCGTTAAAACACTACAGACAAACACAACGGTAACAAGAAAAAAACAGAAGAAGTGGGAAGAGGGTGAGACGGTGAGAGGTCAGGTGAGAAGGAGAGAGAAGCAATCGTACATGATGAGAGAGAAGAAGTCCGTTGATAGATTTCTATGTGGTTTGGTTTAAGAAGAAAATATCAAATAGCTACAAATTCGTTGTCGTTTGGGATTGTACAAAAATAGCGTTGAAATTGTGAGATAGCATGAGAGCAACATTGTCAACTAATGCTACGCTCTCTATTGTTCATAAAGAATTATAAATAAAAATCATGTTTGAGATTGTGGTTGCTACATCAAATTGAATTTTTAGTTGCTTTCTCTAGTCTGCACCTTATCGAAATTCTATATATTATCAGAAACAAACTATATTGCTCTTACATGTTAAGTGTTTTGTTAATCCGAATCCTCGAGGAAGTGGAAATATGTGAAATCCACTAAAATGACACTCCTTATTAGCATGATGTAACTCACATTTTTAGTTTAATTTTGGAGAATTATTTTGTAATTTGCAGTATATGATGCACGTGATGCAATCAAGACTGGTTACATTCAATTTGAGATTCACTTAAACTAAAAGTCGAGTAAATGGGAAAAGTAATTAATTGTCAAAGTGGGTGCAAGGTTTATGCAAAACGAAACCAACCAGTACTCCATTATGTGCATGACCATCATCATCTCGTGCCCTCGTGGTGTCTCGTGATCCAGCTGCATAGTAAGTGCACGTGAGGAGGAGTCTGAAGACAAAATATTAATTTAATCATTAACAGAAAAGGTGCCGAAGCCGACGAGTTAGGGTTCACGGAGGAAACAGCAAAGCATTTGCAGGAGTTTTGCAGAGTGCAGACAAGCATGAGCGTTGCATCACACTTAAACACAGCACGTAGTGGAAATTCTTTACCTGGTAGATTGTCATGTCAGCGTGGATCTAGTTATTACCTAAATTACTAGTTTCAAATGTTTGTTTATTATCAAATCTTGTACATAATGATCTCATCACTCGCTCACCGACTCGCGTGTTCTTTGCATCCAAATCTCATGGTGTTTCAATTTGAATCCGCATGCTTTCCGGTTTCAATTTACAAAGGATTCAAACTTAACTAAATCACGACTAACCTCAACCATGAGCTGAATATGGGAAGAATTATTGGGTGCTTTAGTATCATTGTCTCATTTTGTCCAATAACATATTCATTTCAAAACGTACGATACAATGTTTTTGAGTGATCATCGACTGTGACTTGTAAATTCGAACTTCTAACTTGAAATGTGAAAACCTGGCTTGCAAACCGATCTGGTTAGTAATCCAATAACTTTTGGACAGTGAATTTGAATGATAACCCAAAAGAATTAACAAGCAGCAAACTAGGTGTCGTGACACGAAATTTAGAGATTCCAAGTCCAACGAACTTAGCATGGGCGGTAGATAAGTTAAACTAGTGCGGTACACGTAAGACATCTATACGACGACAAACAAAGTGTTTGCGTCATGTTTCAGTATTGAGAGTAGTCTGAGAGAGATCGACATCAACTTGAGTTGAGGGTGGGCGGGGAAGAGAACACAAGAAGAAGAAAAAGAGATTAATTATTGAGTCCACTTTTTCAAAAAGCAAACACTAGTTGCTGATTGCGAGATATTCTTTGTATTTCGAAGAGTGTGTGTGATGTGATATCAGTGACTTTTGGCTGATATCATTTGGTTTGTGCTCTCAGATCTCTACTTTATATTGTCACTTGTCAACTGTACGTACATTGTCAACTACAGATCAAGATCACGTTTAGACCCTAGTCAGTAATTATGCGAATCGTTCCTCAATGTATCCGAACTGACCGAATTCAAATGATATTTCCGAACTATTTAAATTCCGAACCTAGTTCCCGGATCATATGGACCTCACGAATGATTCACGAACGTATCCGAACTGACCGAACCCGAATGATAATTCCGAACTAGAACTTCGAACCTAGTTCACGCTCAACCTCGCTCTCCTATAGGTAATTCTCTGACTAGAGTTCTGTTGATTGTTTTTTTTTTGATTTTGTATATACTTTATATTTAAATACAATTATTCAGTTAAAGATTCTATTGGTAGTTGTTTAACCAGTGTTTTATGTGTTATTTTTTGTTTAACAGTCTATAAACTCGTTTTATAATACATTTATGCGATTAAATTGTTTACAAAATGTTTTTTTCCATCTTATAAATCATATACAAATAAAATTAGTCTCGTAATAATACTTATCAATTTATCATATATGTAAGCCGAATTTTAAGTGCCGAACTCACATTTATAAAACGAATATGCACGTACGTATGCCGTTCCGCACTACTGTCCGAACAACGAACCGTTGACCGGATTTTTGACCGAATTCAACCTATTCGAATCCGTATAATTCCCGTACGTATATCGTCCCGAACTATTACCCGTACCCCGAATTGCTAACTAGGGTTTAAACCACCTTCTTATAGTTTAGACTCCAGTAAGAAAGAGAGATAATTCTCTAACTAACTACATATACAAACTAGCTGCTATCAATCAGTAGTCCAGTGTGCTGTATTTTATCAAACAAATTATGTTGCAATAAATTCGATCGAAATTGAAGCCCAGATCAATGTTGAATATATGTGTAGCTTAATGTAGACATGACTCACATGATCATTTAAACCCTAATCACCCACTTGAGGAGACACACAAACACCACGTTTAATATACTGCTTTAATAATACAACTTCAAAATTTCATCTTGTTTTTTTATTGGTAAACTAGCATATCTAGCTTCATTTTATATATTTTTGTGATGGAGATGATCAATTATTTCAAAACATAACTCATGGAAAGTCACAGGTATATTTTGACTGATTATGTACCCCGTGCATCCCACTCCTGAGGATCATGACTTGTGTAAGCAGGCAGTTAGTACTGCTAATTAGTGATAAATGGAACCCCGTAACCCCTCATCAATGAAATCGTATAACTTCCACATTTTCTCTGTACTTTGATCTGATAATAATTTTATTGTTATATATTTACTGCTACAAATCGGAGAACTTTTTTAACATAGGCTAATTTGTAGTTATACCACCATTCATCACTTTACCACGGAAATTAACTTACTGTGATTAAACAAGCAATTGATTCATGAGTTAACATTTTGGCGGGAAATATCAGTTAGACTACTGATGTCACCGTATATTGCGGGTCTAGTAGTACTAATAATAGTACCGATATTTTTTTCTCATAGTTGGACTTTAATTTCATGTACGCGTGGCTGTCCCATTTGTAAAGCAGAGAGATCATAGAATATACTACAATATCATCGTGATTAACTACAAAATTAATTCTATAGATTTTTTTTGAGCAGTGCGGTCAGGCACCATTTTGTGGGAAGCTATCCCGCTCAAGCGGTTTTTTTACCGTTAGATCACGTTAAAACCCAGATTTAATAGTCTTGAACCTTTAGGGGAAATGGTGGATCCTTTCCCGAATATGATGGGTCCTTTCCTGAATATGAATCCAACCGTTGATTTGATCATCTAACGGTAAATAAACCGTTTAAGCGGGATAACTTCCCGCAAAACGGTGCGGGATAGCATTTGTTTGTTTTTTTATAGTACCGATCCTTGGCTTTCTCTGTGTTCCCAAGTTTTAAAATCCCTCTGTTTATGGGTCTCTGCATGTGCTCTCTTCTCTTCCACCATCTCCATCTCTCTCTCTAATAAGACCTAGCTGTGAAGTGTGACTGTGTTAAGTACAATTCTTTTCTGTCTTCCTTAATTGTCTCTTCTCTTGTGTATTTAGTATACAATTAGCATCAGACATGGTAACTACTTCTTCTTCCACTTGGTTCTTCTCGTACACTACAAAACTTCGATTCTTAACTCGAATTCAAAAGTTTTTCCTTCGCAGTAGAACAACCATTACAAATAAGCAGCACTACTATTCCAAATCTTCCGAAAATCATTACGTGCAGCAACAAGCCGTTGTAGCAACTATCCAACAAGGAAGCCAGAAAGAAGAAGAAGAAGAAGAAACCATGATGATGAGTATAGAAAATCATCATCCGCTGAAGGAATTAATTAAAATTGACGAAGAGATGTCTGCGCTGACAAATAATATGGTGTTGTTGAAAAGATCTGTTAAGCAGCTTCATTTTGGTAGTTGGGAAGAAAAAGAAATAGCTGCTAAGCAAATAAAGAGATTAGCTAAGGATAATTTGAAGACGAGGAAATCATTAGTAGCTGAACTTGGTGTTATTCCTCCTCTTCTATCCATGCTTGATTCGGATATCACTGACCGTAAGAGATTAGCTATTCAAGCTCTAATCGAACTCGCCAATGGAACTTACACGTAAGTAATTACTTATTTAAATCCCTTTTTTTTTCTGCTCCATTTTAATCTTATTTTTCTTCCATTATTTATTGTAAATCTAACCAGTTCACAGTTTTTATGCATCCATGGGTTTAATTTTAAGAGTTAGGAACTGCATCCATGGGTTTAATTCTAAGAGTTCGGAAACCATAGAATCGAACCTGTGACATTGGGATGACCGCTAGACTATAGCTTTCCTAGTTTCAGTTCAGGGTGGTTTAATCAATGTTTCTTCGTGCATTTAGTGAACTTAGTTTCTGTGTCTCTCACCGGAGATGTAAAAACATTAGGTACCGGAATCTGATGCGCTTTGCCGGGTAGTTGGAAATTACCAAATCGTACGGATAAGCTTATCTACGAGGCACTTTTGACTTTTTTTTTCTTCCATGGGATGGTGGAAATCACAGAATAATGTGCTATGATTCGTTAGGTTTTGACCTGCTTAGGTAATCTTGCATCTGGGACACTAGCACTTGTTAATGACAGTAGTACCCTTAGTACTGTGCTTCGTCTATTGTTTCACTACAATTTTTTCTACTTCAGTTCAACATTAACAAGGCATTTGTATTATAGCTCAAAAAGCCACAATTAGAATCTAAACCAATTATTATGAGAAAAATTTAGCTGACCTACAAACAATATCGAGCTTATTTTGGTAAATCTTACTAATTTGTTGTGGTCAATATTGTTTAAATTAAAATAAATAGTATATTATATAGTAATATATAGTGATAGTGATGATTCTGTTGGTGGCCAGTTCTGTTATTGGAAGATTCTTATAGTTAAAAAAAGGCCATGAGTAAGTTCTTCGATCGTGTGTGTATAAGAAAGGTCGGCCGCGCAATATTCGGTGGATGTCTATGAAACACCATCATCGGAGCAAGTAGGAACCAGCTAGGTAGTTTTGAAATGTTTTCTCCCTCCGAAAGGAACAGTTAAGATAAAACAATTGAAATTCAAACTTAAGAATAGTTTAATAGTCAAGATTCTTTACTAATCTTGGTTAGAGCCAGACAACATGTTCCAATAGAATACTAATTGAAAACATAATGACATTTTTATCAGTGTTATTACGTATCAGAGATTGCATTTAGAGATTTGAAAAATAGCTTGAAGTCCTTTTAATTAGTTTACTAATTCAGGATTTTATATTTTGTTTCCGTTTAAGCAGTAACAAAGCTGTCATGGTGGACTCGGGAATTCTTTGGAAGCTGCCACGAAACGTCGATAATGAAGATGAACCGACAAGGCATGATTTTGCATTACTAGTATTATCTCTGTCGTCCTTGGCCAATACCCAGTTCCCAATTTGCTCCAGTGAGATTCTCCCATTTCTTATATCAATTCTTGATTCAGATTCTGCAATGGATTCCAAGAAAACCTGTTTAGGTTCTCTATACAACTTGTCTTCTATGTTAGATAATGTAGGCCCATTGGTTTCAACTGGTCTGGTAAATACCTTAATGGGTTTCTCATCCGATAAAGAAGTTGCAGATAAAGCATTAGCGATATTAGGGAACTTAGTGGTTACTGTAATGGGGAAGAAAGCTATTGAAAATGATTCAATGGTGCCAGAATGTTTCATTGAAATTATGACATGGGAAGACAAACCAAAGTGTCAAGAGTTGTCTGCTTACATTTTGATGATCCTTGCTCATCAATGTTCGGAACAAAGAACAAAAATGGCTCAACTAGGAATTGTTCCGGTTCTTCTTGAAGTAGCCTTGCTGGGAAGTCCTTTAGCTCAAAAAAGGTCACTGAAGATATTGCAATGGTTCAAGGATGAAAGGCAAACAAGAATAGGAGCTCATTCTGGTCCTCAATCAGGAATCGACATTGTGATAGGCTCGCCTATAAACCAACAAGATATGAATGAAGGAAAGAAAATTATAAAGAAAATGGTTAAACAAAGTTTAGATAAGAACATGGAATCAATTACAAGAAGAGCCAACGGTGGTGCTGATTCTCTTAAGATTAAAGCTTACGTTATTAGCTCAAGTTCTAAAAGCTTGCCTTATTGAGGGCTTTGTGTTGTCATAGACAAACTCGATTTTCAAAAGTTCTTTGAAATTTTGGTACCCGCTCCGGGCTGTGGTATTTGTTGCTTGTAAATTATTCGGAAAAATTCCGTGTTTTTGTGTTAACAATAAGATGCATTATCCTTTTTTGTAGATTTTTTTTTTTTTAATCTTTTTTGTAGATGTAAGATGAGTTCAAATTATAAGCACATTTTATCAGCTTAGTCTCCTTCACTAATGACAATTTTTTAGATTGTGCCCACATATCTGATCCAGAAAACCGCTTTAGAAACACCTCCATGTCGGGCTAAACTATAGAAAACATGGATGGATCACCATAATAATCAACTTTGATTTCCCAACAAGTACAAGATGTTGAGTGTGTTAGACATTTTTGGCGTGTTGAATGATTCAGAGGCGATTCTTCCTTCGGCGTTGATTAGGATTTAATTCTTGATCATCTGCATTAAATACAGGGGATTTCTTGTCTAGTTTTTTTATGTTTTGGTGTCTAATATGATGATAGGTATTTAAACTTTCGCTAAAATGGTCATTAATTCTTCAAATTATTCTGGAAATTATGGATCAGGAATCCAAAAAAATTGGTACTTGTGTTGAACTTATTTCTCTTCTTGAGGAAAGTAAGCATGGTGATGATCTTGTAATTGTCATTCATGATGATCTTATGGATGATAGTCATTGGAAGATTATACTTTCAGAGGTTAAAAATGAAGATTGTTAAGAGAGTTTTGAAATAACAATGGAACCTCAAAGGTAGTTGTCAATTCATTCCTTTAGGAAAAGTTTTCTTTCTGATCAAATTGAGATCCGATAACATACATGTTTAGGGTGGTGGTTTATGGCAAGTTGAATAACAATATTGATAATATTAGATAATCAAACCAAATTTTGATCCAGAGAATCTAAAGTCTACAACTGCTTTCGTTTGGGTTCATTTTCCTGGTTTAAGCATATTGGAAGGAAGAAATCGTTCTTTTTATTGGATAAATCATTGGCATGCTAATTCAGGTGGATGAGACAACTTTAAAACGTGAGATTATTATGCAAGTGTGTTGGTGGAAATTGATTTGGCTAAAGAAATCTCTAATAAAGTGTGGGTTAAAACAAAATATGGATGGTTTTATCAAGGAATTGAAATTCCAAAGGTACCTAAATTTTATAATGTTGTAAAGTAGTCTGCCATATAGTTTTTGAATGCAAAATTACTAGGCAAGCTATGAATCAAAATCACAATGAGGAAGGTGTTGTTAGTGGCATGTAAATAAAAAAAGGAATAAAAATAAAATTAAAGTACTTCAACTTATGGTAGTAAAGTGGATTCTATCCCGAAAATTGTTGTTGATAATGTGGTGGATTCTATAGTAGATAGCATTGAGTTTGTTGAAGTTTCAGAGAGCCAAACTTTCTGCTCCAAGTGAAAAAAAACAAGTTTAGCTACTAGTGCTTTTCATATTTTGTAATACTTAGAAGATGAATTTTGTGGTGATATATTTCCTTGCAAATGGGAACCACTTTGGAGATTGTGACAAATATTTTGGTGATTGGTGTTTTAGGTGTAAAACAAATAAACCGAGAGTATGGGTATTATATGAGTTTGAGAGATCAAAATCGTAAAGAACTCGCTTAAACCAAGAAACGGCTGGTCGAGCGTCGCTTCGGTCACAAAGGGATGAGATAGGGTTGATCTTAACGAAGGAAGGATAGAAAGAGTGAGAGATCATGATTGTGATATAATTGTGGGTGGTGTCCCTGAACTGTGAATATCAAGATCTTAGACTTTGTGTAAAACTACTAGTATTAAAAGTTTCTGATCTTGCTGAGAGATATTACTTGGAATTTTCGAGATGTTTTCAAGATGATTTGTAAATAGGTTGAGTTTCCTATTTATAATAGTAGTAGCACATTGGTCTCCCGAAAAAAGTGGAAAACGTGTTAAAATAGAACAATCAAGAAGACTCATAAAAACTCGAGAAGATACATGAAACGTGGTAAAATACTTTCGACATTGCTGAGAAGACTGATTACGACATGTTCACTTATACTTTCTTTCTCTCCACGATTATCGCAACTTAGTCTATTTATGTTACGAGTGTGAGCTGGAAAACCACATTTGTCGTAGACCACCGGACCCAAATGATACGAGACGTATTTGGCGCTGGGTTATTGTTTCTAAGATTTGACTAAATCTTAGATATTTTGTATTTTGTATTTTTAATTGTTAGGATAATTAGCTTGTGTTTATTAAGTTTATCCATTTCGGAAGATTCTAGATTTAGGGTTTTATGTTCCCTGGCTATATATAGCCTTCGCACTGTTAACTTTCTTTTTAGCTTGGATTAGCTCGCTTTATTGATTAATGAAACTATTAAGTTTGTTTGGTTAAACACCATTGTTATCCTATTTTAGCTCTTGGATTAGAGTCTTTCTCCTGGATTGGAGTTCCTATCATCACCATTAAGGAGTGGATTCTCCTTCTCTTTTATCGCTTCCGTTTGTACCATATCACCAAACCTTACAAATATCCCCTCTTGTGACATGTTTTACATCTCGTAGAAACAATTATAGTTAATATGGCGTTATTGTTGAATTCACAGAACCGTATAAGACTACTTAGTCAGGTAATCACTGATGGGTCTCGTAGAGACTCAATGATTTCTAACAAGTCGAATACGGTAGACTACTAGTGCTGATGAGCAATGGGATACAAGCAATAACATGTGAATGATGAGCTCTATCCTACGGGATGGGCTCTAATTAGTTGAGTATGTAGCGCACTCAGTGGTATAGCATTTCATGTCACCGATGCGTGATTAAGAATAAACGATAAGTGATGACGCCAAATACTGACATACACGGTTGAAATACTTAGTTACTAAATGTTTGTAACCTGGGGCATCAAATTATAGTACCAATGACTTACAACATCAAATGAATAGGTTCAAGCACTTGGAAATACGCACAATGCATAGGGCAAAAGAGGTGTCTATGGAGCTTACGAGGAACGGGTGAGCGCTGGCTTACCAATGCTGGGAGTAAGAAATACTGGTGTGTATAACACCAACGATATAAGGAGC
This sequence comes from Papaver atlanticum, assembly GCA_023531105.1. Classification (NCBI taxonomy): domain Eukaryota; kingdom Viridiplantae; phylum Streptophyta; class Magnoliopsida; order Ranunculales; family Papaveraceae; genus Papaver; species Papaver atlanticum. Next base: position 1,245,873 of record JAJJMB010015001.1, read on the forward strand.
CCAGCGTTGGCTTTCCAACACTTGAGGGATGGTGCTTGGTCGATGAAAGGCCGGTGCTAGTTTTCCAGCACTGGATAAAGTTGGAAAACGCGTGAAGCACCGCTAGTGGAGCGAACTGATAAAAACAAAATTTTCGATCTCTAAGGATATTGAGGCAAGTTAGGTGGATATTTCAAAATTAAAGCTTGATAATAAATTGTAAAGGATAGTAAGACTATGAAACAAGTTCAATCAAAAATAATATAACTACTAGGAAGCAGGATGGTGTTGATGCTCTAAGTATATATACAACAGGTATAGAAGCTCTTCGTCTTCCCAAACCACTGGTTTTAAACGAGAGCCTTATTTTGGAATGTCATAGGCCTAAGAAAAGTTAGGGCCAAATTTAAATAACTTACAATACATTTTTTCTTGGGAGTAAACGTTTATTTTCTTCGTTTCCTTATAGTCGGTCCCAGCGATGTGTGGGGAAAAATAGCCTATCTTCCTCGTAGAGGATGATGTTGATTGATTATGTCCTCCAAATGCACAGATTGCATGGAGGGTACATGCAAAAAGCTCTTCAAGTATTCTAGGATCCTTATGTCCCCAATATTTATATGATCCCCTTTTTTGGGATGAATTTTCTTATTGAGATAACTTTCACATGTGCTAACTTATCTATCAAGTATTCTAGGATCCTTCGTCATTGACGGGTTTAATTTTTGACGTAACGGGCTAAATCAATAGACTATTGAGGTCTGCCGAAGAATTAGTCTGGCGAAATTAGGCTTACATGTTAGTAACTTAGGGAATCCGTTTAGGTCGGCTTCTCTGGCAGGCGGTTTGCGCCGTATATAGAAGATTTATGTTGAGTACACATAATGACCTTTGGAGGGAATCTAAAAGCAAGCTTCACGAAAATAACTAATGTTAAATCATCATTCGTTTTATAGTCTTCTAGTAAGGACACTTTCGGTCTGGTGCAGGTTAACGACGTATATTATTTAACTAGGAAGGTTAAACTTCATAATGTTGTAAACAAGGTGTTGGCTGTAAACCAACTGATCGATGTTATTATAAAGTTTTATTAGTTACAAAATTAAGTTTTTTTCGAAAGATTATTTTTTTATAATCATCTATTTTTTACATTCTTGCATCGACTGATTCGATACTAATCTAAGGTTATAAGAGAAGAATCTCCATTTTCGATCTTTTCCTTCGTTTAAAGGGTAGAATAGACTAGATCTGGATGATTGTTTAGCATTTCATTTACTTTTCATTTGATCCAATAATAAGCTTCCGCAATTCTATGAGTTTAATGAATTTCGACCATTGACTATATAGAGCATCAAGAAACAACTCTAATAAAATGAATTTAAATAATAATCTCGTTATGAGAATTACGAAAATACCCATATGGAAAAAGAAGAAGACATAATTAACCCAAAATTTGGACGCATGTATTACGCAGATGTTCTCGGGATTCTATTTCACTACATGAAACTATAATCATCAAAATAATTGATATTATTTTCGGATTCGATTACCTTTACAATAGTAAGTCACAAGCAATGTTAGATCATCTACGACCAATTAAGTTCGGCATTTTTTTATCAATATATGGTGTTTATTCATTACAAAGAATCATTCATCAACCACAAAGTGAATTTTCTTTTAAAAAACTATGAGAATTTCTTTATTTTCTTTAAAAAACACCTATGCCAGTTGAAATTGGTTTTCTCGATCGATCTAAGAAGGATGAAATAACGTTATTATGATATAAATCAATTGCAAATATCATTAAACAAGGATTTCCTACATTCTTGAGTGATATTGAACAATTTTAATTTTTTTCTCGTGGAAATAATCTCCAAAATTTATAATTATTCCACTTGTAGACGGTATATGATTGCACACAAAAGATCAAAGAGTGCACACTTAGTCTATTTCAGTATTCCTTGAAGCGACTTATTTGATTTTGAGATAAATTTATTTTGATAAAGAAAGTGTCAATAATTTCATTCTATGTGAATGTTTATCTCGTCGTCCCTATATAGGTCACAAGATTATTGAAGATTTGTTTGCATATGTTATGTTCTTTTGATTGTAACCAATAAAATCCATGGTTGATGTTAAGTTTGTATGTCATGTTTAGGGTTTAATATGTATTTGTATTTTCGATATGTTGGGTGATCTTCAGGTTCGTACAAACACCGAGATGTTTACGGATTGAACTTGGAATGTTCACATGATGTCGACATAGTGACTTGAACATGTGTTAAACTCTTATCACTCAATGTTCAAGTATTTTCCTTGATTCTCAAGGAGAGATCCTAAACTGAGGTTTACTGTTTGCGTGCAAAAATGACCTGCAAAAGTGACGGAGGAGGCAAGTGCTCGATGAAGCAAATCGTCTGAACCTTTAAACAAATGTATTGCGCGGGAGTACTTTGTGTTCGAGAGACTAATCTATAGGACCCTGGCCTAAACCAAGACAATGGTCGTTCCAGGTTCAAATTCGGTCACAAGAGGAGGAGAAGGGTTGGTATGTAGGAAGGTAAGATGAGAATGTGCGGAGATCAATGGAGATTGATTAATAGATGGTGTGATGTGTTGAACTGCTTTGAAGACGAATCATCTGAGTAGACGAAAGGAATTCTCTGTAAGTGTTTGATAATTGACAGTGATGAGTCTTACTCGAATGTCGTTGTTAAGTTATCAAATCATAGGTTAAGTGATAGGAGTTAAATTGTACCGCAAGCGTATGGATGCCGATTAGACAGTATACATATGCAGGTTCATTCCAAAGGGACTAAAACTGTTACCTTCAATTTCTAATTAAATAAAATGACAAGAAGAATAATAAAAGATAATAAAAATAGAAATTAAAGAAGGATACCAAGGATTTCGACTCTACCACAATTGTGTACACCAAATAATTTAACCAATCTCTATAAAATTCTTTTAACACTTCAAGATGATTTAGGACACATTTGACGTCTTGGAAAATATAACGCTTAAACCAACTAATTAAATTTTCAAAATACTAACAATTCTCTTCACTTTAATATGTTGGTCTCTACACAAGAATATAAAATTCATTTATCAAAGCACAAGGACATATGAAGAAAAGTTGTTATCGTGACAAAACGAAAATATGGGACCAAAAGAATTATTATAGAAAATCAAATTAAATTCCCTTGTATACATCATCGGGTTTCATCGTGAACCCTAGTAGAGAGATTATTTAGCCATTACAAAAGAAGAAGAAATGCTAAGAAAAAGAAAGAAAACTACAGTAATGCTCGCGGAACCGGCCTCCCCTCTTCTTAGCCAAAACTCATCTTTTATAGTTAATCTTCTCTTTTTCCTTCCTTTAATTCTTTCAATTACAATAAATGATAGAATATATCTTTTAAGGAAAGTGACACCTTATCTAAACACCATAATATCTTCTTTCAAAACCGTCTTCCTATATATATTTGCATGCATATCTCTTGTTTCCATAAGTGTGTAAAATATTCATATCCCATATTAATGTCATATAATTTCCAACTCCTCCTTTGCATGTAAATATATTGACTTCCTTTTTACTTCAAAAATGTGGCATTATTACCTTGTGTCCATAAATGAAATAAAATCCCTTCATTATACACGTCCATACATATTAACATAGAAAGATAATTGTATTTTTGCCAACTACGGATTTTTCACGCTAAAATGAAAATAAGAATCCTAACTCACTGTCGCAGGCACCGCGATTGCACTTAGCGTGTGCAACAAGCCTTTAAACCACTAGGTGGCCCTGATGGCCGAGTTATAGTCTCGGGAGGGTTTACAAGAGGTGTACCCACAAAACCATTACTCCAAATTGGTCACAAGTATCCAAAGAGCTATGAGGACATAAAGTTTCTCAACCTATCGCCAAGTAATTAGAATGCAAGAGAAATCAAAGGTATCCGCTCCACAGCTGAATAAAGAATAGGGGAGACACATCCGCTCTACAGCTGGACAAAGAGATATCCGCTCTACATCTGGATAAACATTATGAGACGTGAAAAAGTGGGGGTACAACAACCTCACCCAATAATTCGCTTAGCAATCTGTATGGACTAACTCCAATATACTTTTAAGAGAATCAACTAGACAGTCAGACTCAATCTTAATAAAAAGTATATCAAGGAGTTATATCTCAATTTCTTGATTCAATACTTACTCAAGCAAATAGAAATCTGCGAGTCTAATTGAATACAAGAGAAATTAACTTGAACGGTACCAAAGACCAATGTTCAAGTATCAATCAATTTCAATCAACAACCAAAGGTTGGATTTACCAATTGATTGATTTAACGCACAACCTGTGATATTTCAATTATATAACAAAATATAATACGGAAAAGAAATAACACAGACACCAGAAGTTTTGTTAACGAGGAAACCGCAAATGCAGAAAAACCCCGGGACCTAGTCCAGATTGAACACACACTGTATTAAGCCGCTACAGACACTAGCCTACTACAAACTAACTTCGGTCTGGACTGTAGTTGAACCCCAATCAATCTCACACTAATCCAAGGTACAGTTTCGCTCCTTACGTCTCTGATCCCAGCAGGATACTACGCACTTGATTCCCTTAGCTGATCTCACCCACAACTAAGAGTTGCTACGACCCAAAGTCGAAGACTTTAATAAACAAATTTGTATCACACAGAAAAGTCTACATGAATAGATAAATCTGTCTCCCACAGAAATACCTACGAGTTTTGTTCCTTATTTTGATAAATCAAGGTGAACAGGAACCAATCGATAACCCGGACTTATATTCCCGAAGAACAGCCTAGAATTATCAATCACCTCACAATAATCTTAATCGACTAGCGAAACAAGATATTGTGGAATCACAAACGATGAGACGAAGATGTTTGTGACTACTTTTATATATTTCCTATCGAAGAAATTAACCTCAAGCCAATCTTACGATTGTACTCAATCACGATAGAAACAGCAAGATCAAATCACGCAACTACAGAGAAAATAGTTGGGTCTGGCTTCACAATCCCAATGAAGTATTCAAGTCGTTAACCTACAGGGTCTCGGTAGAAACCTAAGGTTAAAGGAGAATCGACTCTAGCTTATACAACTAGTATCACACAGGAGGTGTGGGGATTACCTTTCCCAGTTGCTAGAGTTCTCCTTTATATAGTCTCCAAATCAGGGTTTGCAATCTAAGTTACCTTGGTAACAAAGAATTCAATTAATATTCACCGTTAGATGAAAACCTGATTAGATTCAAGCTAATATCTTTCAACCGTTAGATTGAACTTAGTTTGTTAGACACAAATGAAATATACGTCATTTAGGTTTGTGTAACCGTACCTAAACGTGTACAAGTCGTTGGTTCAACTGTAGTTAACCAAATGGTTAGCCATATGAGCACTTTCATATCAACCTTATTCATCTTCACCATAAATAGTCCAAATGACTCAAATGAACTAGTTCAAGAGTTGTTCAATTGCTTATATCTTATAGAAGTATACAAGACACAATCGAAGCAAAATCGGTTTTGATTAACTCGGATCGATTCATGAACTTTATAGCCACGGTTTGCAAATATGCATTCCTTAGTTTATATATATTTAAGTTCACGAATAAACCAATTTTAGAAAGTAACAGACTTAAGTATGCATACGGGTATGAGTACTTAAGTAACCGGATTTGAGTTTATTTTGGTTTCCAAACTCAACAGAAATTCACGGACGTGAACTTTCCGCCAGTATGCGTACGAGTACGCATACTTAGGTAACCGGATTGAGTTGGTTTTGATTTCCAAACTCAGCAGAAATTCACTGATGTGAACTTCCGCCAGTATGCGTACGGGTACGCATACTTACTCAGTCTCCATCAACCATTTAGTACACACACAAGTATGCATACATTTGGTTCCCGGTTTTGGACTTATACACTAATGTGCGAACACATCATATGCTTATATCCAAAGATGGTTACATGTTCTAAACTCTTTATTTCAATCATTGAAACATTCTTAGAGGATGTTAAATAGCGGTTATTCACACACTATTTTTCATCAAAGCAATTTTCAAGATATTGAAATAATCAACATGACTTTCGTCACTTGTAAAGATGAACTTGGCCAAAGCAAAAGCTTACCAACACCTATTTCGAGAAAAAGATAAGCGAGATAAACTCGGCTCGAAATAGCAAATGTGTATAATCGAAGTCTATATAGCAATACGACTTTCGTCTCAAGATAGGAGATAGAGTAGATAGACTTTTTGAGTGATAGATAAGTTCAAGTCTCCACATACCTTTTAGTCGATGAAGTTCCACCAGTTCCTTGAGTAGTTCTTCACCTTTGTATGATGAACGTCGTGGAGTCTAGAGCTCAACTACACTTTCTATCCTAGTCCGAGACTTAGCTATAAGTAGATTAGAAATCAAGACTTATAGTTTTGGAAACTAAACTTGACAACAAGCTTGAGATAGCAACGCTTACGAGTTCGACCGAGCAGTGCTCTAACAATCTCCCCCTTTGTCAATTTTAGTGACAAAATTATCAATACATATTGAGTACAAAAAAATAAACATTGCAGCTTCTCTTCCACATGCATGATCTCCTTGGTTCTTCAACATTACTCGAAATCTTCGTCACTTCCAAGTACTCCAATGATTCCAAAGGTTGTAAGTTCAGCATCATCGTTGTTGACAACAATGAGAAAACAAAAGCTCTCGATCATTGTTACACAGTGTCATAGTATTATTACACAACATCAAAGTTCAATTGTATCACAACTTCGACAACAATACTGTGGTGATATGTATCACTCCCCCTTAGTCAATACTCCATCTCTCATGGAAACCACTCCCCCTTACATAATGATCCGAAAACCATATGTATTTGTAGTGTGAACTACACATTAATTCTCCCCCTTTTTATCAATAAAATTGGCAAAGGTACGAAAACTAATGGGATCCTAATGAAATTTCCATAGAGACATTTCATGACCAAAAGAAAGCACATATCAACTTTTTAGATGCAATCATATAGTCGAAACTAAATGCATTCATCAAGGATTTTATAAAGATATAAGATAACCCCTATAATATTCCACAGTCGCACTCCCCACAAAGATTTGGCAATAAAGCACAAGTTCAAATAAGAACTCTCCCCCATAAAATGTCATTCCCGAAAGAACAACAAGAGCGACCTTACTTTCACAAGAAAAGAAGGATTTCTTTGGACAACAACAAATCATATAAGAATATGAATTTGTATCCAAAAATATCAATTAAATTAACCACAAGAGAACCTATGATTAATTTAATCGGAAATGCTCAACATAAGAAAACTTACGGAGCCATACAGTATACATAAAAAGTATGGATCAGGGAAGATCATTACTGCGGAATAGACAAAGATTCATTCTATTCTTCACCACCATTTGCATAATGACATATAATAGACTTAATCTTTGTAAACAAAAGCTAATCCTATCTTCCATCAATATTTGCATAATGACATAATAGGCTTAACTTTTGTTTTGTCAAAAGTTCATTCTATCTTTTATCAATACTTTCGTACCGACATATTATAGTGATAACTTTTGAACAAGTATGGGACAGTCAAGGTTCACGGACGTAAACAACATATCCCATAACAATTTGCAATATATAAAACCATAAAGATTAATACTGCAAAAATCAATCTTTTCTCTTAGAAGGAAGAATCAATCTTTTTCGCACGGATTTACACCAAGAATAGCTACCAAAGGCGTATAAAAATATTTTCTTAACAAAGAAGAACACACAAAGTCATTAACGACCATGCACCATTGTTCACATAAGATGATTGTGAACATTCAAGAATCCCATAGCACTGCGTAATACTACCCATTCTTGAACTTCCTTCTTTGTGATCCACCAACAACATTCTTGTAAAAGCTACAAATGAGCTTAGATGAGTAGTACTCCAAGAATCCAAGGGCCCAAGTCCAAGAGAAGTGGAACAAGTGCGACGAACGGAGCAAAACACTCCAAAACAAGAGACAGGACACATACCAATATTAACTCATCCAAATTCAAGAATTCTCATCTCCATTTTGAAGGGAATTCAAAAAGGAAGAGAATGCAAAATAATGAGGTAATTCCGAGTTCGGACGAAGAAGTTACGGCTAAAACAAGTTTACCGAATATCGACGTCTACGGTCAAGTATGCATACGGGTTTGCAAACGAATTTTCGTGACCTGGAGCAGTATGCAAACGGGTATGCGTACTAAAACTCCTTGATTTTGATTTTAAATGATGGTATGCATACCTGGTATGTGTACCATGAATTCCAAACATCCCGAACTACTATTTTCAAACCTAAACATTTTAGAACCTTGAACACATATCAAGTTAGGTAGAAATGAACGATAAGAAAGGTACGTGGATCATTATAAGTACTCTAAGCAAATAAATAATAGCACAAATATTGCTCAAGTTTATAGACATACCTTTTTAGATGAATCCAATCGAATTCTACAGCCTTACCAAACATAATCTGTGTGCCCCAATTCTCGTACTTCCCTCATCGTATACATAGCAGGGCATTCCTTGGTGAGGATGCACTTACAACACAATCAAGTTGTGTTGAGGTGAACAATGTCTTGCTCACCACAAGTGACTTTTGGATTATCATGAAAGAGATCGCTTTTAGAACCTTTCACATCCAAATCCATCTTTCCAAAGAACTTTTTAATTTCCAACATCATGGATACTGCCTTCTCCATAGTCATGGAATTTTCTGGGAGATCATTCCTTTTCACACTCAAAACATCATTGACTTTCTTTGGTATCCACTTCTGAGTGCTTTTAGGAACAACCAGAACCTTCTTCCCATTACTCTCTTTTAGAATTCTCGGAAGAGAATTGGATTGACTATTCTTTTGCAAGTTAGTCTTTCTCCAATTGGGAGCATCGGATCTTGTCTTCGTCTTTACGAAGTTATCCTTTTGATAACCATTACGATTGTGAAAAGGATTTGTATGACGTTTAAAGGCAAATATAGGTTTATCACAACACTGATTCATTTTCCTAAAGGTTGGATAGTTACAACCTGTAACGTTAAGGGGATTAGTCTTAACATATGCTCTTGGTTTCACAACTTCTTGTGATGCCCAAAAAAGAACATCATGAAGTTTATCATTCCTTATACGGAAACGACATCTCCTTTCCAAGTGACCTTTATTTCTGCAATATGGCAAACACAAGGAATGTTCTTACCTCGATCTGTATGTGCTGACTTTGGAGGTTGATATACTTTGCTCTTTTGAACCTTAATTGCTGGTGAAGGTGTTTCACTTTTTCCATTAGTGGAAACCTTTTGTTGAGAAGTATCACTAGCCTTGACAAATTTTACCTCTTTGCTAATACTTGGAGCATCTATTCCCTTATAGCCCAATCCTCGTGTATCACGATGATTTTTACTTGCTCCTAGCATAGTGGTTAATTTGCTTGAACTAGTATTGAACTTTTTCAAATCATCTTCCAACATCTTGATTTTATCAAGAGCAGCAGCTAAATCAGCCTCAAGGCGTTTTTCTCGGGCGAGATAAGCGCTTTCTCTGTCATCAAAACCTGTTTGCTGTGAGTTAATCCTTGCTTCAGATTCTGCAAGTTTCTCTTCCAACAAAAAATACTTTTGATAAAGATTATCACATTCAAGTGACTTTATACGTAGGTTTTCCTCAGAATCGTTGAGGATCGATTCGTCAGAACGATTCGAAACATAAACACCTGCGTAACATCTTCTCAATTTCTTGTTTTCCCGACAGAGAGGAGTCAGAAGAGGTGTGACATGGGAAGTTGTCATCTTCTTCTTTTCCAATGAATTCAAAACCTTAACATACTCCGAGACTTCCTTATCAACATCTCTATCAATATCTGAATCACCTTCATCAGAAAGTTCATCAAACTGTTCTTCTAGGTGTATTTCCCAAACTTCAACAGGTTCTACATTAAGAGAATGTTTAGATACTGACCTAGATGTGACAGTTCTCTTAGGTGAATCCAAACTTTGAAAATCATCTGGTAATTTATGAACTGGTACGTTATTAGAGATAGACTCGTCCATAAAAATCAGATTGTTTCAAACACAGACTTATGAGGTCTTAGCGTGTTTGCCTGCTCTGATACCAATTGAAAAAGTAGGGGTACAACAACCTCACCCAATAATTCGCTTAGCAATCTGTATGGACTAACTCCAATATACTTTTAAGATAATCAACTAGACAGTCAGATTCAATCTTAATAAAAAGTATATCAAAGAGTTATATCTTAATTTCTCGATTCAATACTTACTCAAGCAAATAGAAATCTGCGAGTATAATTGAATACAATAGAAATTAACTTGAACGGTACCAAAGACCAATGTTCAAGTATCAATCAATTTCAATCAACAACAAAAGGTTGGATTTACCAATTGATCGATTTAACACACAACCTGTGATATTTAAATTATATAACAAAATATAATGCGGAAAAGAAATAACACAGACACCAGAAGTTTTGTTAACGAGGAAACCGCAAATGCAGAAAAACCCCGGGACCTAGTCAATATTGAACACACACTGTATTAAGCCGCTACAGACACTAGCCTACTACAAACTAACTTCGGTCTGGACTGTAGTTGAACCCCAATCAATCTCACACTAATCCAAGGAACAGTTGCGCTCCTTACGTTTCTGATCCCAGCAGGATACTATGCACTTGATTCCCTTAGCTGATCTCACCCACAACTAAGAGTTGCTACGACCCAAAGTTGAAAACTTTAATAAACAAATCTGTATCACACAGAAAAGTCTACATGAATAGATAAATATGTCTCCCACAGAAATACCTACGAGTTTTGTTCCTTCTTTTGATAAATCAAGGCGAATAGGAACAAATCGATAACCCGGGCTTATATTCCCGAAGAACAGCCTAGAATTATCAATCACCTCACAATAATCTTAATCGACTAGCGAAACAAGATATTGTGGAATCACAAACGATGAGACGAAGATGTTTGTGACTACTTTTCTATCTTGCCTATCGAAGAAATTAATCTCAAGCCAATCTAAGGATTGTACTCAATCACGATAGAAACAACAAGATCAGATCACGCAACTACAGAGAAAATAGTTGGGTCTGGCTTCACAATCCCAATGAAGTCTTCAAGTCGTTAACCTACAGGGTCTCGGTAGAAACCTAAGGTTAAAGGAGAATCGACTCTAGCTTATACAACTAGTATCACACAGGAGGTGCGGGGATTACCTTTCCCAGTTGCTAAAGTTCTCCTTTATATAGTCTCCAAATCAGGGTTTGCAATCTAAATTACCTTGGTAACAAAGCATTCAATTAATATTCACCGTTAGATGAAAACCTGATTAGAGTCAAGCTAATATCTTTCAACCGTTAGATCGAACTTAGCTTGTTATACACAAATGAAATATACATCATTTAGGTTTGTGTAACCGTACCTAAACGTGTACAAGTCGTTGGTTCAACAGTAGTTAACCAAATGGTTAGCCATATGAGCACTTTCATATCAACGTTATTCATCTTCACCATAACTAGTCCAAATGACTCAAATGAACTAGTTCAAGAGGTATTCAATTGCTTAGATCTTATAGAAGTATACAAGACACAATCGAAGCAAAATCGGTTTTGATTAACTCGAATCGATTCATGAACTTTATAGCCACGGTTTGCAAATATGCATTCCTTAGTTTATATATATTTAAGTTCACGAATAAACCAATTTTAGAAAGTAACACACTTAAGTATGCATACGGGTATGCGTACTTAAGTAACCGAATTTGTGTTTATTTTGGTTTCCAAACTCAGCAGAAATTCACGGACGTGAACTTTCCGCCAGTATGCGTACGAGTACGCATACTTAGGTAACTGGATTGAGTTGGTTTTGATTTCCAAACTCAGCAGAAATTCACTGACGTGAACTTCCGCCAGTATGCATACGGATACGCATACTTACCTAGTCTCCATCAACCATTTAGTACACACACAAGTATGCATACATTCGGTTCCCAGTTTTGGACTTATACACTAATGTGCGAACACATCATATGCTTATATCCAAAGATGGTTACATGTTCTAAACTCTTTATTTCAATCATTGAAACATTCTTAGAGGATGTTAAATAGAGGTTATTCACACACTATTTTTCATCAAAGCAATTTTCAAGATATTGAAATAATCAACATGACTTTCGTCACTTGTAAAGATGAACTTGTCCAAAGCAAAAGCTTACCAACACCTATTTCGAGAAAAAGATAAGCGAGATAAACTCGGCTTGAAATAGCAAATGTGTATAATCGAAGTCTATATAGCAATACGACTTTTGTCTCAAGATAGGAGATAGAGTAGATAGACTTTTTGAGTGATAGATAAGTTTAAGTCTCCACATACCTTTTAGTCGATGAAGTACCACCAGTTCCTTGAGTAGTTCTTCGTCTTTGTATGATGAACGCCATAGAGTATAGAGCTCAACTACACTTTCTATCCTAGTCCGAGACTTAGCTATAAGTATACTAGAAATAAGACTTATAGTTTTTGCAACTAAACTTGACAACAAGCTTGAGATAGCAACGCTTGCGAGTTCGACCGAGCAGTGCTCTAACAAGACGTATCCGCTCTACAGATGGATAAGATTAGGAGAGAGAAATCCGATCTACAGTTGGATAAACTATGTGTGATGAGTTGAACCAGTGGTAGAGAGATCTTTTGCCAGATGGAAAGCGGACTAATAAAGCAACCAATATGCATTTCTCCTCGGCTCTCTCATAGTGTTTTGTGGAAACAACGTCTTCTTCGGCTTCAACTGTTGATGATAAATTCTCGAACCTCGTAGAACCTTGAAAATTAATTTCTTCTTGCTTGAAACTTCTTTATAGATTTCTCTTCCCCATGACCTTATTGAACAAATAGCTAACTGTAAAATTTGAATGCAATTTTTTTTATATATTTTTATTTTTATTTCAATTTGTTTTATTTTGATAAACTAATATTTACATGGCCATGAGAGAAGGACTTTAGCACTTGAATCTTTGCAACTTGTAATGTCTTGGTATCATGAACTTCAATAACCTACATCATTTGATTTTCTTTGATCTTGTAACTTCTTGTAACTAAGTCTTTAAATTTAATTTTCAATTTTGCTTTTCTTTCTATTGTTGCTTATAAACCTTAAACGTCTTCAACTTTCTTCATAGTTTTTTATGTCGCTCCGCTTGTTGATGTTGATAAGTTTCTACTAAGAGAGAGTCGTAATCCCGTAACTAAGACTACATGGGAGGTTTCTTTGTCTTTTTGGCATTTCCTTCTGACCTAATTTTCTTTCCACCATGGATGGTTAGGTCCATCACGATTACCCTCTAAAAGGTAAATTTTATCTCCTGAGTGTCAATGATCTCAATGTTTTTTTCTCTAATGTCTCACTAAAATGTTATCCCTAACAATTCGAATTTCCATCTTTTCGGTGAGAAACAGTATGTAAACTTATCTAACCGAATACTATGTGACACTAGAGGTTTTAATAATGCAACTAAAAGTTTCTCCCATACCCCCAAACTCAAATCCTACATTGTCGTTCTAAAGATGAAATTAAAAGTATGAACAAGGAGAAATTGTTACCACTTTGAAGGAAACAAGGAAATAAGGAAAGGTATTACTGTGTTGCATGAGCATGGGTTACCTCCCAAGAAGTGCTAAGTTTAAAGTATTCAACCAGACATTGAAAGAACTAGTGACCACATAAAATCATATAGCAACAGCCGGAACAACTGTGGATCATCTGCATCAAAAAGTGTTATCACAGATAAAAGGAAACAAACCAAGAAGGTGAACCAACCGAGCACGCCCTTATCTAGTTTTCTATTTAAGATAACCATATCTAGTTGTGGTTCAGGTTCAGGTTCAGGCTCTATAAAAGGATCTAGATAAAATATTTTCATTGGCTAAGTTTCCTCATAGACAAGATCCGGAGGATCAGGTTGTGGAGTCTGGAAAAACTCAGAAGGACATAATAATAACCTGAATAATTGTGGATCCTCAAAGTCAATCATATTTGACTTACATAGTTGACCATAATGAAAGTGGTGGTCATTATTAAGAAAATATGTCGACGATTCTAATTTCCTAAAATAATTAGGTTTAGTTCCAAAAACTATATAATGACACATTTTAAATTTATAAGTTCCCACATTTGGAAGAAAACTTTTTGGTGGGAGAACAAAGTCAATCTTGATATAACCTGGGTTAACCACATCAACCATAGGATGGGTTACTATCAATTGAGTTTCTTTTTGGACATAACTAGGTTCAGAAAAACGTGCATGAAGATAGTCTCTTAAGATGGTAGAGGAACATACGTCAAGTCCCAAATTAGGGACATTTGTAAGAGTCAAAGGTAAACCACAGAGAGAATGATATTCACCCCTAAACCTAGAGTTGTCAATATCCTTGGATAAACTAGTCACAATTTCCTTAATTTATAAATTATCAGATTTAGGAAAATGGTATTTTATTTCTTCTAGGTTGTAATCATGTGGTTCTACATTTCTATAATCCTCAGCAGAGACTATTGTTTCTGAATCATTAGACTCTAAAACACTAGTCTCAGGATAAACTCTTTCCTCTAAACCATCATCAGCTTCATAATCACAATGATATACTACACCGTCTAAAACTATGGTATCTCTAGACAAATCCTTTCCCATTTTAATAGGTGAATAATCATCGATATTATTTGTAGTTGAACTGGAAACAACATTATTCGCAGGTAGCTCAGTTAGGGTAGAAATTTCCTCGTCAGTATGACTACACATTTCAAATTCTTCATCGACACTATCCTCATCATCATTATAATACGAGGATGGTTGAACCTTATCTAAACATGCAGTGTTTTTAGATCTAAACCCATCCTCTAAATTAGGTGAATAATTATATATATTATCAAGGGTAAGATTGGAAACACTATTTTGGAATTCAAGTTCATTATGAGCAATAGTCTTAGGTGCATTTTGGTCCTCATAATTTTTAAGAGTCTCATTCAGTTATGAGTTTCACGTACAATATCATTGAACTTCTCAAGCAACTCTTCTAAAGAAAGACTTGTGAATTCATCACTACGTGATTTTTCAGATGATATACCAGTCAATTATTGAAACTGTTTGAGTGCATCTTCTAAGGAAAGAGTTTTATATTCATCGGGAACTGGTTGCAACTGTTTGATTAAATCCTCTAAAGATGGAGAACTCTTATTTTTTTCATTATAATATTGCTCGTTTACCCGTTCGTATGACTGGTGGACGTGCGAATAGTAAATGGGATCACCGTGGTATGAACCATAACCTTCAGAAGGTCGTTAGTGGTCCCAAGTTATTCCACACTATGGTCATAGTATGGATAATGTCCAATTTGAAATTCAGGTTGATATTCATTGTATTGGTCTTCATAATACCAGTTTGACATATTTTGTGCACATGCAAATGTTGGGTTCACTAATTTAGATAAGCTTGGATTACCTTTAGCAATTATATACCTACAGTCAATGACTGGTCAACAGTACAAGGCTAAGGCTTGTGGTGTTTCGGATGATAACACCCAGAGGGTTCACTGTACTAAACCACGAGTTTTCCTAAAATGGGTGCCGGAAGATGCAATTACTGTGTGCACGTGTATTTTTTTTTTAATTAATAAAAAATAGAATTTCAAGCAAACTATAAAAAAATAAAAAAATTACATGGCAGGCAAGCGAGCAACAAGCTGCGCCGCAAGCCCTTTTTGAATTGCAAAACCTATCCTCTTAAAAAACAAACTCTCTCGAACCGGGGGTCATGATATTACTGTGCATGACTTTCTGAACTCTCTTGAGAAGTCCAACAGCCTCATGATAAAAAATAAAAAAAAATATCTAACTAAAATAAAAATAATGTCCTAATCTAATTATGTACAATAAAATAAAAATCTAGAGAATATGAATTTTTCTTAATTTAAATGTTTACAAAAATTAATGAAAATCTAACAAAAATAAAATAAAACCTTGGATTATCTTACTTACCTTTTTGGCAGAAAAATTTTATTTTCCGCTTTTAATGCTAAGTTATCCTAGCTCAGCTGGTCATCCCCGTTCCCTAAAGTTTCATGCGTTTCAGGAGGTCCCAGGTTCAAGCCCTCAATGGCGTAATATTGCAGAAGTTAATTAACATGGAAGTTAGAGTTAGTTTTCCTCCCTTGTGACACAATCTCAGCCCCCCATCCGCTTCGGCTCCCTTCGCTAGGTTACCCATGAGGCTCGCTGGTAGGCTAGCACAGCAACCTGTTCAATTAATGTAGTAGTATGTTGTTGGAGCTTAGTTTGTTAGGCTTCCAACTAGTTAATGTAATTAAAAAAATAACAATTTTTTTTTTAACATTATCCTAATATATACAAATTTAACAGAAATTAAAAATAACAACTTTTAGTCCCCGGCAGTGGCGCCAAAAACTTGATGGGATTAAATTGTACCATAAGCGTATGGCTGCCGATTAGACAGTATACAGATGCAGGTTCATTCCACGGGGACTAAAATTGTCACCTTCAATTTCTAATTAAATAAAATGAAAATGATAAGAATAATAAAAGATAATAAAAACAGAAAATAAAGAAAAATATTAGGGCTTTGGACTCTACCACAATTGTGTACACCTAATAATTTAATCGATCTCTATAAAATCCTTTTAATACTTCAAGACGATTTAGGACACATTTGACGCCTTGGAAAATATAACGTTTAAACCAACTAATTGCATTTTCAAAATACTAACAATTCTCTTCGCTTTAAGACGCTGGTCTCTACATAAGAATATACAATTCATTTATCAAGGCACAAGGACATAGAAAAGTTGTTATCGTGACAAAACGAAAATATGGGACCAAAAGAATTATTATAGAAAATTAAATTAAATTCTCTTGTATATATCATCGGGTTTCATCATGAACCCTAGTAGAGAGATTATTCAACCATTACAAAAGAAGAAGAAAGGCTAAGAAAAAAAAAGAAAACTACACTAATGCTCGCGGAACCGGCCTCCCCTCTTCTTAGCCAAAACTCCTCTTTTATAGTTAATCTTCTCTTTTTCCTTCCTTTAATTCTTTCAATTATAATAAATGATAGAATATATCTTTTAAGGAAAGTGACACCTTATCTAAACACCATAATATCTTCTTTCAAAACCGTCTTCCTATATATATTTGCATGCATATCTCTTGTTTCCATAAGTGTGTAAAATATTCATATCCCATATTACTGCCATATAATTTCCAACTCCTCCTTTGCACGTAAATATATAGACTTCCTTTTTGCTTCAAAAATGTGGCATTATTACCTTGTTTCCATAAATGAAATAAAATACCTTCATTAAACACGTCCATGCATATTAATATGGAAAGATAATTGTATTTTTGCCTACTTCGGATTTTTCACGTGATTAGTTCCCACACTTGCGCTTTTATAACTTGGGCCATTAATTCCAAAATGATATCAGCTCATTTTCCTACTAGCATCTTCTGCGCACCATAATGGGCTTGACCCACTAACCCGTACTGCATGAATTGTACTCAACTTCCCAGTTGGTCATGTTCGTTCATCGGTATCTTGAAATAATTGATTTTTCCTACATTTTTGTTGGCCAATCCGCATTTTGGTCCAATCGAGCTTTATTCTTTAAATTCTACAAAACTAAACAAAATCATTAATATGCACAAAATAGAAAACTAAATAAATGTAAATTAAGATGTAAAAATGACGTGTTTACACACTTATCATTAAGAAACCTATTTATTGCAGCGCATCGATAAGTAGTGACAGTTGAAGGAAGTAGAAGAATGGGAAAGTGGAAGAACGTGCAAAAACCACTTCCACTTTGCGTGGAAGACTTGGTTGATTGACCATCCACTATTCCATTTACTCCCTAACTATCAGCACAACTTACTCACATCGTGGATGTATTGCACATCACACATGTTATAGGCCGCCAGACCAAAACCCTATTGATATCCCCCCATGTGACATGAATTGATATCTCATGTGAAAGTCTGCTTTGCAGACATATTACATGTGATCAATCTTTAAGTTAAGACCATGAGTCTTAATCGATGAACTTAATAGTTCAAAGTTCAAGGTCATGATGGATGAAGCATAAAGTGCTTGCTGGAACAACAACATGCTCTGTGGACCATGGACGTTGAATTAGGTCACTGATGACTATGACATATCATTATACAAAAATCCTTTTTTATATTATTATATTATTCTCATTTCCTTTTCCTTATTTGATCCAAGTTCCATCTCCTTGTTCTTCCGTGTTTTTGGATGCTCCTTTGAGCATTATTACTAAATACGCTCGTTCTTTTTACTCGAGGTACCCCATATGCTCGAAAGTTAAATATCCATTTCTGCTCCATGGAATTCAATTGAGAAAAGCCATGAATGTTGAATAAGTGAACATTAGGGTTTAATTAGTGTATTTTTTATAGGAATTCAACCGATGAATAATGCAATTAGAATTAATTAATTGGTTTCTCTGTATGTAATATATTTAGGAGCATTCAATTGATTCAGATATTATGTGATCAGCATCATATTCGTTATGAATACTAATCCTGGTCAAACACCAAAGATGAATTCTAAATTCAAAAGAGATGCTGAGTCTTTCAGCTTAATATATGAAATGTTAGCTAATATTAGTTGTCAACCAAGAATGATTTCGGTATATGAGTTGCATATACAGTTGAAATTTGTTAAAACCAAAAATATACATTAATTGCATATTTTAAGGATTTTAAGATTTGGTAATTCCTTGTTGTCTAAACAAGCCTTGGCCGTAACACTATAAATAATGGATCTTGTATGCTTACAAACTCATCTCTTGATACTCTGCCTAACCATTCGTTTGTGAAGCCAACTCGTTCATAGAGGAGAGTAATATAATTAGGTGAAATCTCTTGCGTAAACTTCTTTTAAAGTCTTTTTGGGGATCAAGAAGCTTTTACTAGTGCCATTAATCATCCAACGTTAACGGACTCTGAGTGATCGATTAGTAATAGGAATCAAGTTGTTTGTGTAGCTGATACTTTGAAGATTGAAAACTGAAAGACTTTTTTTTTGGTATTCTGATCTTTGTGATACTTGAAAAGAGAGGGTAACTAGTATACCACCAACTTATAAAATTCGGGAACCTATATAGATAATCCTTGTACAACATATACGTTTGGTTACGAAACTGTATTTAAAACTGTTTTAACAAGGTAAACCTAGTATGTACTAGAACTATTCACGAACCGAATTCCAACCAGAACAAGTTTTGTAATCAATATTTCAAGATACGAATTCAACAAGAACAAGTCTTGTAGGTTCTTTACAGTTGAGATAATACTATCTAGGTTTAGATACGTACAACCTGTGATATTTCTGTAAAGACCCTCAAGCTCGTCAACACTATTAGACCAGTCAAGAAATGAATTATTCGTTGATGACTCGATTAGTTTGACACGAACATTAATTAATAGGAATTAATCTAACAACGATTTAGATTACGAAACTAGTGCCGCTGGATAGATCTCAAAAAATTATACGGAATGGGCTACTCGAACGTGTCAATCGGATAACTGACAAAGAAGATATCTTCAGATATGTACGAAGTAAAAAATTTAGGTTACACCAGTTATGATAAAAATATAGAGATTAGTTAGTCGTAATAAGTTAACACTTTGTTAATCCAGCACTGGGGAATGGTGAAGGTTGTGTTTTCTCTATTCGTAGGAAGGCATTGTTGGGCTTGGCCAACCTTGACAGCTAGATGTTATTTCCATTGGGCACCCCTTTTGGGGATGATGTGCTCACTCAATTCCCACTTTCAGTTTCAGAGATAGATCAAGATGCATGTGCATGTGGCGATAAAGCTTCGAGGAGTTGGTTAGCTTCCGCTATATTTATTTTGTGTTTATATTCTATTTGTAAATTAACTCACAAGTATATATGTATCATCTGAGAGGAGTTCTTGTATATATTTCATAGAGGGTGTAGTTTCGGGTAAATCTTTGTTTAGAACTTCTTTCTGAAAGTTTAGGTAAATGTTTTAGATCCTTAGTGCCTCATTTTATAGTTAATCTTTTGGATTAGTTAGTTGCTAGCTTTGGGGGCACTACAATTTCAATTATAAAGATTACAAAAAAATGCGGAAAAGAAATAACACAGACACCAGAGATTTTTGTTAACGAGGAAAACTACAATTTTGTAGAAAAACCCCAGGACATAGTCCAGATTAAACACTCACTGATGTAAGTTGTTACACCAATTACCTACTACCAGATTTCGGACTAGATGTAATACCTTCTTCAATTGTATTCGTGCACCCGTAGAACTCATAGCAAAACACCAGTTTTCTTTAGGAACTCCTGTTGTAAATCTTCTAGCAGAACCCCAATTCTCTTTAGAAGCTGCTCTTGAAAATCTTTTATCATGACATTAATTTTCTTTAGAATATAATCTCCAATAATTAGGTTACGAAACCGTAAACCCTAATTGAATCTTCCTCACATGATCACCTAGAAAAATCTAGAGATATCTTGATCTATCAAATCTAGGGTTTATGAAAAACACCTAGAAAAAGGTTTCATAACTATCAAAGAAGATAGCTTCCATGTGCTTTACGATCCCCGAGTAAAGTCTTTTGAAATCTCACTCTTGTTCGTGAAGAACAAAGATATGGAAAAAATCTTTTGAAACACAAAGACAATTTTCCAAGGGATAGGTTTTGTGGTTACATAAAACCCTTATTTATAGTGAATGATCAAGGCTACGTTGCTTAGAAACAAAGCTACCTTGTCTAGGTTAGGAAACACCCATATACTTGACCAAAATAGGCTTTTAGTCACGTATTCACGGTTTAGGTTCGCGAACTGTTTCCAAAAGTTCGTGTACAATTTCCTATTCACGAAATCAACCTTAGCCACACTTATAAGTGTTGCTTTAATAAAGATTTTTGTTATAGGGAAAGCTGATTTGTTTAGGGGGGAAAGCATTTTATGGGGAAAGCTAAATTATAAGATGTGTATAGGGGGAAATATTTACCGTAATTGATTTTTACTAGTTTACCTTCTTGCCAATCATCCAACTGACCATGAGCTTCATTGTAACACCCGATAAAATAATCATTTCACTCGAGGGAAAAACACACAAGTTTTCTTTTGGATCTTCTTGTTTAAATTCTTCTCATATTTTTTGATGCCTTAAATTTTATTGTATTTTATCAACAAAATTCATCTCATCTTCTAGCCCTTTCTAACTGTTCAATAGCAAGGGTTGTAACCAAATAATTGTTTTATTATGGCTGACTCTGATCTAGTCCACGAGGTACCAAAACCAATTTATTTTTAAATTTATTCTAATTTAATCAATCAACAACGTATTCTGAAGTTTGGGTTTAAAGAAAAGTTTAGTTTTTGGAATCCAATTTATATGTATGTGAATTTTTATATGTGCACGCGATAGGTGTTTGATAGAATGGGTCATAGGTTGTCATGGGTGAATTTTGAGTAAACGGAGCACTTCATAGGTTTTATTTATAAGCTATCTAGTAAGCAACTCTTTTTGATTTTGCAATCTCAAATATATTTTGATTAGCTTGTTAGGTTCAAAGCTATTACCTGATTGCTCCACAAGATGTTTTTTCTAGTGTACTGGTTACCACTAAATTGATCTATGTTATATATCAACAATGAGGACATACGACATTAAAGTTTCTTTGTTATTCTTTCTTCTTTTTCTCTTTTACTGCTAAGCCCGATAAATCCTAATCATTGGGATTAATCATGTTTATACTATGACTCAAATATACGATAGATCTTAATCATAAAAAATGGTTTAGGGATTAATCACGTTTATACAATGGTTCAAATATATGATAAGGTTAATTGGAGAACCAAACGGTAAACTACTATGTTTTGTTAGGGGGAAATACAATTCTTTACTCTTCCCCTTAAATGACTCAAAGTCAAAACAAATATACCGTAGCCAAACAAATTTAGCTTTTCCCCTAAACATATCATCTTTCCCTATAACAAAAATCTTAATAAATCACTCATGACTTCTTCGTTATAACTCGAAATTGAGTGATTCTTGGCTCACTGCATTCGTATTCTCATTCACTACAACATGAGGACCTTTCTAGTGAAAAAGGTCATTCTCACAAAAGTCATCGACTCAAATATCCTCAAGTCTATGTATCTATAATACAAAACATAATGGGTTTTTGATCCTTGGACGGTCGGATAACATTTTGAGAGACAAACGTTGTATCCGACCATCCCAGTCTCATCCCAAACAAAGACATCCGACATATGTAACAGTTGTAACCTCTTTTCATTATAACTTTGCATTGATTAGGTTCCCTCATAATTAGATCATAAATAAAACTGAATATGAACTTTTTTTTCTACAGATCATTAGCTTTAATTATTTAATTATTTGGTTTTTCCATTGTATTCTCTATCTAAAAATATATAAATAGATATATAAATATTGACTAACCTGTGGTGGATTTCCTCAACATATCAAAAGTAGCGCATTTATGTACTTTGGCATCACCTCATAGTTCAAATTACTTAAAACTAATTATTAGGTCTTCAACATATACAAGTCCAAATTAATAACAATATTGACATTTATTTGAGTACTCCTCTTATTTTTATTTTTCAAATATGGGTTTTGCTTATTTAGGGAAAATTCTTTAAATGTAAAATAAAAAATATTTAAAATTTAAAGAGTAAGTTGGATAAAGAGTATTACATTAACTAGTTGGAAGCCTAACAAGCTAAGCTCCAACAACATACTACTACATTAATTGAACAGGTTGTTGTTCTAGCCTACCAGCGAGCCTCATGGGTAACCTAGCTAAGGGAGCCGAAGCGGATGGGGGGGGGGGGGTGGGGGCGCGGCGGAGATTGTGTCACAAGGGGGCAAACTAACTGTACATTCCATGTTAATTTCTGCAATATTACGCCATTGGGGGCTCGAACCTGGGACCTCCTGGAACACATGAAACTTTGGGGAACATGGATGGCCAGCTGAGCTAGGTACCCGTTTTTGAAAATCTTTAATTTTTGAAAAATCTTTTAGAAAATCTTAGTTTAGCAAATTTTCTTTTATTTTTAAGAATATACTTATTTAAGCTTTGATCATGTAGGTGTTGTTTTAATTGGAAAAAAATGGTCGTGGTATGACTATTCCTGTGCAGTATAACGGAATATCGAAATATGAAATGAGTATTCAAAACATGCCATACATAGAAGGAAAATGATCGCTCATTACATGGCCAAATACATGTAGCTGTATAAATGATTTTAAGCATGCTAACTAAGTACATTGCGTTGTTTTTAGGTTGTGTTATTACCTCTTACAAACTTTTATATTCCCAGTACATTTAACTTTTAATATATTACATTCTCTATTCCACAAATTTAAATAAGTAGCCTGAGCCAGCATAAAGTCTCAAGCATTAACAAAATGTATTCACCCGTTGATTCCATTCAAAGGAACTGTAAATACTGGGATGAAATATTCATAGTTTTCATAATTGTTTTATGACAATTCCTCGAAGAAACATGGATAAGATAGTTTTCCATGATCTTGATACTAATTTTTTTTTTTAAATTACTACCAATTTATTAAAATCACGTTACACGTAATATTGATTCGGTCTTAACCAGTGCAGTTACGACACGAGTTATTTCTAGTAAATATATGTTTACCGTCATCGGAATTGTTCCATAGAGAGAACGCTTGTTCCGATAGATAGAGAGGTAGAGTAAACAAGAGAATCAAGATTTTGTTACTAACCTTTAATGAAGTTCTCCAAGATTTTTTCATGTAGTCTTCAATCTCCATAATTCATCAAGGATATCTTTGTTTCTATACTCTACTTCTTAAACCTAGTCTAATCTGAAACTGACTTTAATGACTAAATCAAGAATGTGTTTTATCATCTACATTTGACATCTAACTTGACATACCAATGCTAGTGGGTTCAACTGAGCATTTCTCTAACAATACTTTGTGCACACTTGATTCTCTGGAATCTAACAAGCAGTGAATTTTGATAAATATCATACTTATGGAAAGACCATGCAAACTGGTTAGTTGTTTTTCCTCGTAGGATTGCTTGACTAGAGCTTGCTGATTTCTATAATTTTTGTTTTCGTATTGATTTTTGACCAAAGGAGTTTATATTAAATAAACAGAAGAACCTTTATACTCAACTTATCTCTGATCAATAATGGGTTTGTGAGATACATAGTGACGTGGTTGCTGAAACAGGTTAATCATTTATTGTCTTGGGTTATGATGCAAAGGAGTTGAGATAACAGAAGTCTTCACAGCAGGTGAAGCGACTAGAGATAGTTGACTCTATTTTGGGATTCACTTGCATATGCCAGATTGGTTTTAGGTGCATGGACACGAAAGTAACTGAGTAACTAGGAGTAGCTTACTTGGTCTCATCTATACGAAGTTGCGGTAGTCTATTTGTATAGTGACTTAATTCTGAGAATATTCAAAACTGGACTAGGTCTCGGGGTTTTTCTATCATGCAATTTTCCTCGTTATAAAAATCATGCGTGTCGTGTGATTACTTTTGTTCTGCATTATAATTGTTATTATAATTAAGTAATCATACTCGTATATTAATCCACTTGGTATACGATCACATAGTTAGTTTGGTTTTCGAACATATAATTATATACCAAGTTAGCATCTTGTTGAAGTAATCATTTGGCAGTTATTGTTTCTGTAAGATTACACAAGGTGTATCTATAATAATTGATAGGAAAAGATTGTGGAGTACTTGGTACCCTCATCATTTCGTGATGCATTTGGTGTGGAAGTATTTGAAGGACTCGTATTGCATTCACACAATAAATATGGCTGGAAATCATTTTCGAATTTTCAATACTTAGAGGTTTCAAATTCAGGTAGCCATTTGACTTGATTATGTCAGGTTTAACAATCATATTTTATTTTCTTTAACTGATAAAAGTCAAAAATCCGGATTAGTTGATGATATCACCTTTATAGGTCTCTTGAGGAGACCTCACATACACTAAAATTTATTCTTTGGCAACATTAATCATTTTTTTCTTGATATGCAAATGAAAATTACGCTAGCATAAAACCTGTCTATTAAATGGACAATAAATTATATCGTGATGCTTATTTTCTAAACTCATATAGTTGAGTCAGCATCAAAAAAGACGTCAGCAATTGTACTTTTTTTATTCGTTTCAGGTTTTGTTTTACATGGATTTACTGACAAGGTTTTGACGAGGCAAAATCTCACTGACATTCGAATTTTTCTTCAAAATATTGATATTGTGCTCTTTTTCCTTTGTCCAGATTTTTTCCCTTCCCGTTAGGTTTTACTGGTGTTGATGGTGGTTTTTAGTATAGGGAGAAAACTGTAAAAGTCTGTCTACCTGACCCGGCATCAGAAGTAGTAGACCTTGATATGTCTATATTCCGCAAGGAATTTGAAGAATATATCAAAATCTGATGAGTGCCCATGTCTCTCTTCATATTATATTGAAACTCAAGCTCCTGGATGAATTGTTCACTAGTATAGAGCATAATGAGTATTTAAGCTCCTAGCTGCATTACTCACTAATGCCGGAGCCTGCTGAGTATCTATTATATGCCATGTTCCCCAGCCGAACTCTTGATGTTGACATGACATGACAATTAATGTTCGCTCGTAGCTGAGTAGCATGAATTTCCCGAAGTGTCTGGATTGAGACGTGCGTAGAAGTACTCAGTCAGAGGCACACAAAGTCATGCTGCCCTCTAAGATAAAATTAGTGATTTTGTATTAATGCGCAAAATTCACCAAAATTAATTGATTTTGTGGCAGCTCACAAAATTCAATTTTCCTAACCTAATTTTATCAATTTGCAAAAATTAGGTTTTTGCGGAATGCGCAATATCTCGAACCCTATTGGTCGAGACCAAATCTAGGCAAACTAGGAAATTAATCCATCATGGAGCTAGTAGGAGAAAAATCCTATTAAGAATTGGAAAACAAGAAGGAATTGCGGCAAATAAAGGCAGCAGCAAAAGGGACGCGGCCGCACCACTTCGCTGGCCAATTTTCCCTAGCTGGCGCCGCCATACCATTGGCCGGCCATTCCCACATTGCTGCCTGCCAGCCCCTCTTTCCCATCGACCAATAAAATCGTTCTAAATGTGCAGCCCACACTTTTAATTAAAGTTGTAAGTTGGCTGGTCGACACACCTAATTCCTTAAGGAATCGAATATAGGCTGTCATTGTCAGTCTTAAAACAATCACGGCCGCACGATTTGGCCGACCAATTTAACGAGCTTGGCGTCCTCCAAGCGTGACCAAACAAGCTCCATGGTATTCACCGGCGGGCTCACTACTATTCCAACCAATTGGAATTCTCCTAGCCCGCCAGCAACATTCCCGGTCGCTAGCCAGAAGTAGGCTAGTCGCGCCATTGAAAAAGGGTTTAACGAACTAAGACCGGCCGTGATAGTCTCAAATTCATCATTGCCGTCCAACTTAACCAGCCTAGTTGGATGCCTTATATCTTGTTTCGAGCGGCCAATGAGGTGCCGGTATGCTCACCGGCGACCCGCCTTCAGCCCTGGCCGATCGAGCTCTCCCGACTGCAGGCAGCATATCAAATCGAATAGCCTAAAGAAGGTTGGCCGCGCAACGTTCAAAACCCTAATTGATGTTAATGACAGCACATTATCTTCGCAAAACGATCTTGGCCGTCCAACTTGGCTAGCCAAGTCGAATGGCTCAAATCAGATTTTAGCCGGCCAATGAAGTGCCAGCGGCCTGCCTGCAGCCTTGACCAATCGACTTGCTCAAGCTAGCAACTAGCGCCTCAAATCGATTAGCCCAAAGTAGGTTGGCCATACGGCTTTTAAAACCCTAAATTAAATCAATGGCAGTACGTAACTTCCGCAAATCATCTCGGTCGTCCAACTTTACTAGCCGAATCGACCGGCCTAGATCTTATTTTAGGCGACCAATACGATATCGCCGTGACCACCGGCCATTCCCATTCCATGAGGAATGATCGGCCTACCTTTGGCATATGTGCATAGCTCCTAGCAGCTCTCTGAAAACGGCTGGTCATGCTCTTTTTAATACATTAAGCTCCGCGACTAACTTAAACAAGCTTTACACAACGATGCTTCATGAACATCGATTATTTTGAGATGCTTGCTTAAAAACGATGTTTTATATGCATCGATTACAAACGATATTTTATAAATATCGATTCCACAAATAATTTTATTATTTGACCTAAAAGTATTACATACTGTTTTAGCGGCAAGTCTCACAACTTGACCCACTCAGCAGTTTATTGTGTATATTTTTCTACAAAATACTCGAGACATCAAACATGTCACAAACTTGGGGATGCTTATCGGGGTATTGGTCTGGCGGTTTATAGCGTGCAGCGTGCAACACGCCCATTTCGAGAAAGTGACAGGATATGCGGACGGTTGATAGCAGTAAAGGAGTAGTGGGTGTAAGGCTGACCGGTCTTCCCTCATGATAGAGACGTGATTGTCACCACTTTTACACGATCCCCACTTCTCCACTATTTAACTTCCTCCACTTCCTATGAGATCATGGTGCGCTCAATCATGACTTGTATAAATAGGATTTCAACCTATTTCGACAAAAACAACGGTTACCAACACAAGTATCCAGAGAACACCAAGAACTTATAGCTTACATTCCGCAAGCAAGTTCTACATTCTGATACAAGTCATAAACAACCACACCTTCAGAGTTAACCATTCTGATCTCAAACACCTTCTTCGCTTCCCTCCCTAAGATCAACCCTTCTCCTTCATTTTGTGACCGAAGCAAGACTGGAATGGCCGTTTCTTAGTTTAATCAAGGATTGTACAGATTGATCTCTCGAATCTAAAGTACTCCGGTGCAGTACATTTTTTTAGGGTTTAGATTCATTTCTCGGCAGCACACCCAAATTTACCATTTCCAACAGAATCAGTTTTTACCCCCAAAACAACTGGCGACCACAGTGGGAGATTAATCTCTCGGTTGCAAAAATCATTTTCCCAATTCCATTTTCAGTTTCCTAAATTTATCAAGATGGTTGATCTTAGGAATGGTTCAGAAACCCTCAATCCCAATTTTACTTCTCTTAGCACCGACAATACTTCACATGTTATTCCTGAATCCATTCTTTCATTCAAAACCCTTGTCGAGGCTATGAAGTCTCAATATTTAACAACTATTCATGATTTGATGAAAATCCTGAATGATATTGTCAGGGATCAAGCTATTATTGTCAAGACGCAAGAAGAAGTATTTACGCTTTTGAAAGTCCCCACGGATTAACTATCAAATGAACCAACACGTATTCATTCTGGAGGAAATGCTATCAACAATTCATTTTGGATCAGTACTGATGGTACTAGTCCTTCTTCCAAGATTCATATTCTCCGTGAGGAAGATGAAGCCTATGGTCACGCTGAACGTAAAGGTAACCACCGACCTAACTTATCTGCTCACGAAGATCAAGAGATGTTTCCTCAAACTCAGAAAGAAGACTCGTGGGATTTATCACGTTCTCATTAGGGTCATTGCAATGAAAAGATGATTTCATTATATGCATCCTTCGTAAAAAATATCAATTTCCATATTACATCAGAAGATGCTAAGACATCTGATGCTTCTTTACTCATTCGATCCGAACCGTCCCAGAATGAAGAAGCTCATAAAGATGTTTAGGAAACCAGGCGTCCTTCCAATAAAAGATCCAACCTCCAGTCAATCACTAGTGAAGGTGAAAAAGAAAAGGCATCTGGGAAACGACTATCAACAATCTAAGCGTTTGACTCCCATTCACACATGTCAAATGAGACCTCATCATTCCCGGATTTTCCCTTTCCAATGGAAGAAGTGATTGAACTCTTAGAGGTCTGGATACAAGATGGCGTCATCAAGCTACCTCCTATCAGACGTCCTCCAACTGAAGAACATATGGCAAATCCCAAATATTACCATTACCATAGATTCTCCAATCACCCAACCAGTGATTGCAACAAATTGAAGCGCATTTTCAAGGAGAGGGCGGATGCAGGAGAACTTCAATTGGGCACTGAAGGAGTTCACAAAGATCCTCTTCCCGTCAGAAGCTGCATGATTTCTGGGGACTCCGTCCACAAAACTGTATAGTCCATGATGGAACATTTATGTGAGATTCTGTATTTTTCCAAGGCGCAGCGTCAAGACATATTTGCAACCCTCAACCATGTTGTATCAGGCAAGCAACAATAGGCGAGCTTCCGCACACAGGGAATCGGGGAGGAGCTGCTTCACCAAAAATAAAAGAGGGGAAATAATAGAAGGAGAAATAAATTCACGTATGTGAGTTATATGAAAGGAAGAAACTCATCCTTTGGGCCATAACGGCCGATCAAAGCCTTTTAATGTTCGTGGTCGTGGCTAGCATCACCGACTATGCTCGCCTAAAGCTCGTAGACGTAGCTACCACTACTTATGCCTCTCCGCTCATCCAAGATTCATGGTCATGGTTACCAAAGCCCATGACCACCATCACCATGCCTCTCCCTACCGTGTCCGTAGCCACCATTCCTCCCTGTCAAGGATTGTGACCGTAGACAGCCAAGTTCCATCCAACTTGTTTTATTTCCACGA
Source organism: Papaver atlanticum (assembly GCA_023531105.1). NCBI lineage: Eukaryota > Viridiplantae > Streptophyta > Magnoliopsida > Ranunculales > Papaveraceae > Papaver > Papaver atlanticum. Next base: position 1,275,681 of record JAJJMB010015001.1, read on the forward strand.
AAAAGCAGTCTCTTCTGATCATAGCTGCTGCCAAGAACCGTTACTGCTCGTTTGTTGATACCAACCAGAGCTTCACCATAGCAACAACCACTATGGACAAAGGTAATATGAATTTCTTGCATATTTTAGTTCCCATGAGGAAGTAACAGAGTCACCAGAGGCAAGATGGTGATATCATTATTATGGTAAACTCACCGACCATAGAACCACGTAAACCACACTTGGGGACTGAGGCTCAACACAGAATCCCTTCACTGTCAAAGACCTCTTCAACTCAGAAGAAACGGTCAACCAAGAAACCGTGACAAGGTCACCACTCTTGAAAGATATAGCGTAAGGATATCATCACCTCCCTGTCTGGAAGGCGCCCGACCAACAAGCAGTATTTGGTTTTAAGCCATTCATAAGCGTTGTTGTCAGTGAAGAATCAAAGAGGAAAGTCGCGCCTCAGCAAGCCACACAGACCAATTGTGTCATGTCTTCCACATCACCTACTCAGAACTCAGCACCGCCTATCCAAGGCCTACACGAAGCTGCACATCAACAACAACATCGCCGACAAAGTCAGATTCGGTGTTTCTAAATTTCCAATTTCCTATAGAAGGGGTACATGGGCTGCCAAGAAGTTTGGATACAATGAAGATCTATCAAGTGAGACTCCCGCCCGTTGATCAACAAATGACGAATCCAAAAGATTGCCTCCTTCATCAATTCGTCAACCACCTTACCAGCAAATGCAATGGAAGTACATCTTTCAGGAGAAAATAGGCTCAGGATTATTACACCTGGGGACTGCTAGCACGGGATGCCTTCACGTCCCTCAACCAGGTTATTTTCGATATCAACATCATCACTGTCAAAGCTTTATGAACCGCAGGAATTTGTCAACATGAAGCCGTACACGTGCATCAAAGACTCCAAAAGTACACCGCAGAGATATTTTCACATATTCGGCCACGCCATCGGATCTAGTACGCATCTACAACTACTTACAAGGCCGTATCGTATTCCCAAACCGACTCAAAAAAACAGCTCTAGTGATCAAACAGAAGTGTAACTGGGGACTGCCCAATTGCATCCCATCTCATACAAGCATTCCAAGCATATCATCATCGCAATCAGAAGGGCAAGAATAGGCTTATGAGCTAAAGAGTCAGAATAAATAAAATTTCGTTCCAGTCAATGCTCAGGAGTTTAAGGAACATTTTTATTGTGACTCAGCAGCCCAGACACCACACAACTTAAATCAAGGCCTCTTGCAATTGAGTGCAATGGAGTTTGGCAAATTTTGAAATCCACTGGAGAGGCTAGGTACTTATTTTTCTGGAGACATGACCTTATTACACATTCCTGAGAGGATCGATGGTACAACTTGTACACCCTCTGGTCCAGAAAGAAGAATCATCACGCGATTAGGCCGCGAAAATATCTCCAGGAGTTCACTCAGGATTTGATGAAATTTCAAAGCCGTGGAAGTTATACGTACAACTAAAGTTCATACTTGTAAAGAGAAAAAGAAAGAACAAGATGTACATACCTTGCCACTGACGATTGGCACGCTCGTGATGGAGCTGCTGACAGTGACGAAGAGGAGCCAGCTGCTGCAGACGAAAACACGGAGCCATACGAGCAACAAAAAACAGAAGAGGTCGATACCCCTTTTTATACGAACGGAGTTTCCAGAGTTCGAGCGGAAGAAGGATTCCTTCTTGCTCCATAAACAGGAATAGATGGCTGGGCCCACCGCACTCACACCCCATAGCCGAGCTAGAAATACGCTACTACGAAGGCCACTGGCCGCGCGGTCCCGTTGCTGAAGGCCGATTAGAATTTTTCTGGTAACATCTATCTACTTAATCTTATTAATATTGTTTTTCGTCTGTCACCATCTAGTGCTTACCCCGCAACAATGTCACTGTTACATTCTAAGTAGGGGACTTAATGTTGATGGTGGTTTTTAGTATAGGGCGAAAACTATAAAAGTCTGTCTACCTGACTCGGCATCAGAAGTAGTAGACCTTGATATGTCTATATTCCGCAAGGAATTTGAAGAATATATCAAAATCTGATGAGTGCCTATGTCTCTCTTCATATTATATTGAAACTCAAGCTTCTAGATGAATTGTTCACTAGTATAGAGCCTAATGAGTATTTAAGCTCCTAGCTGCATTACTCACTAATGCCAGAGCCTGCTGAGTATCTATTATATGCCATGTTCCCCGGCCGAACTCTTGATGTTGACATGACATGACAATTAATGTTCGCTCGCAGCTGAGTAGCATGAATTTCCCGAAGTGTCTGGATTAAGACGTGCGTAGAAGTACTAAGTCAGAGGCATACAAAGTCATGCTGCCCTCTGAGATAAAATTAGTGATTTTGTATTAATGCGCAAAATCCACCAAAATTAATTGATTTTGTGGCAGCTCACAAAATTTAATTTTCCTAACCTAATTTTATCAATTTGCAAAAATTAGGTTTTTGCGGCCTGCGCAATATCTCGAACCCTATTGGTCGAGACAAAATCTAGGCAAACTAGGAAATTAATCCACCATGGAGCTAGTAGGAGCAAAATCCTATTAAGAATTGGAAAACAAGAAGGAACTGTGAAGGCAGCAGCAAAAGGGACACGGACGCACCACTTCGCTGGCCGGTTTGCCCTAGCTGGCGCCGCCATTTCATTGGCCGACCATTCTCACATTGCTGCCTGCCGGCCCCTCTTTCCCATCGACCAATCAAATCACTTTAAATGCGCAGCCCACACTTTTAATTAAAGTTGGAAGTTGGCTGGTCGACACACCTCCATGGTATTCACCGGCGGGCCCACTACTATTCCAACCAATTGGAATTCTCCTAGCCCGCCAGCAACATTCCCGATCGCTAGCCAGAAGTAGGCTAGTCGAGCCATTGAAAAATGGTTTAACGAACTAAGACTGGCCGTGATAGTCTCAAATTCATCACGGTCGTCCAACTTAACAAGCCTAGTTGGATACCTTAAATCTTATTTCGAGCGGCCAATGAGGTGCCAATATGCTCACCGGCGACCCGCCTTCAGCCCTGGCCGATCGAGCTCTCCCGACCTGCAGGCAGCACATCAAATCGAATAGCCCAAAGAAGGTTGGCCCCGCAACGTTTAAAACCCTAATTGATGTTAGTGACAACATATTATTGTCGCAAAACGATCTTGGCTGTCCAACTTGGCTAGCCAAGTCGACTGTCCCAAATCCAATTTTAGCCGGTCAATGAAGTGCCAGCATGCTCGCCAGCGGCCTTCCTGCATCCCTGACCAATCGAATTGCTCAAGCTAGCAACTAGCGCCTCAAATCGATTAGCCCAAAGTAGGTTGGCCACACGGCTTTTAAAACTCTAAATTAAATCAATGGCAGTATGCAACTGCCGCGAATCATCTCGGCTGTCCAACTTCGCAAGCCGAATCGACCGGCCTAGATCTTATTTTAGGCGACCAATAAGATGTCGCCGTGACCACCGACCATTCCCCTTCCATGAGGAATGATCGGCCTACCTTTGGCGTGCATGCATAGCTCCTAGCAGGTCCCTGAAAATGGATGGTCATGCTCTTTTTAATACATTAAGCTCCGCGACTAACTTAAACGAGCTTTACACAACGATGCTTCATGAACATCGATTATTTTGAGCTGCTTGCTTAAAAGCGATGCTTTATATGCATCGATTACATATGATGTTTTATAAATATCGATTCCACAAATAATTTTATTATTTGACCTAAAAGTATTACATACTGTTTTAGCGGCAAGTCTCACAACTTGACCCACTTAGCAGCTTGTTATGTATATTTTTCTACAAAATACTCGAGACATCAAACATGTCACAAACTGGGGGATGCTTACTGATGTGATTTTAATTTTTGTAGAAAAAGTGGTAATAAGATTCGTTCAACTCGGACTTGTGAAGAATAATTTTTAGACTTAATTAAGAAAACTAGAAAAATCAAAATAATGTTTTGGTCATGATTATAAAAAGCACTGAGACTCAGGATTCCACCAAATTCCATTCATGTGATTCAAATAATAATTCCAATCAATTATAGCTCAAATATTTAAAATATGGACTCTTATTCTTTACCAAAAGTAGATTTTTGAAAAGCAATGACTGTAAATCAAAAGCATGATGTATCAAAAATACATTGACCAAGCATACATCATCAAACAATATCACACCCATTCAATAAAAATCATAAATCAATTAAAAATCAATGCAAATAGTCATAAAAGAATTATTAGAATTACCAGATGCGTGAAATAAGGCTTCCTCCGTCATCCCAGTGTTGGTTAGCTCCTCATGGTGAAAACATGCTCAAAAGATAGAAACATGGCTCAAAAGGTGTTTTTATTGAAGGAAAATAATAATACAGCGAATCTGCAACGCTTTTCTGGCGTTACAGAAATCACCGTTACAATGAAGTGTTGTTTATAAACGATAACTGTTTTCTGCTGTTGAAGAACGATACTTCTTTACGACTGTTCCGTGTGGGTCAATGTTCTTCGTCTCCTTCTTCCCTGCACCAGCAGAAAACAGCAGCAGGAAGCTTGCTGTTCGTCTTGATTTCTCACTCCTCAGCCCTCCTCCAGTCCCCAAACTTTTGACACCCCTTCTATATGACCCAACCAATATATTTATATCAAAAAGAGCGATTAAATCTCTCCAAAATCTCTTCCTTTCTCTTCACGGCAAAGTTGCGGCAATTTCTTGTTTTAGAATTTCTACGCTTTTCTAAGCTTTCCTTTTGATTCTAAACTCTTCCTTAGATACCAATCTTTGGGAAGGTTTATAGCACTTTAATCTCTCTAAAATTTCCTAAAATCGGTCACACACGTGACCTTCCATATTTTTATTTTGAGATAAAAATCCGTCGATTGAGCCCAGTTTAATCGATTTCAACACCCATGTTAGATTCCTAGACCCATAAGGAGTCTACCCTATAAAAATCAGAGGTTTAGTCGACCTCAAACTCCTCCAAATCACGATCACCAAAACTGCCAGGAATGTGTTTATATTTTCCCGCCAAAATTCAGAATTTGAACGTGATGGGGAAAGGTTACCCCTTATCCGTTGCTGGAGTCCGCATAACACTCGTCCCTTGGGTTGCATTTATCAACTTTTCGAGCCAATTTCGCCGCAAAAGCTTATTTCTCCAAAAACACCTACAAAGAGATAAAATACCAAAATAAGTACAAAAATGGGTACTAACAATATGCACAATAGAAATGAAAATAGACACATAAATGCATCTATCAAATACCCCCAAACTTATTATTTGCTAGTCCCGAGCACATCAAAACTACAAAATAAAATCCTAACTCACTGTCGCAGGCATCGTCGATTGCACTTAGCATGTGCAACAAGCCTTTAAACACCTAGGTGGCCCTAGTGGCCAAGTTATAGTCTCGGGAGGGTTTACTAGAGATATACCCACAAAACCTTTACTCCAGACCCTAGCTATCTACGCAGAACCTTGGAATGAACTAAAGAACCTCCTTGGTTGGCATACTTATTGATTACGGGAGGAAGTACCCTGATGCGAAATTCCAATTGCTGTATACGAGTTTGCACTCAAGCATACTAAAATTCATATATAAGTGACAGAGCTCTACTCAGATAGTCGCACTATGGACATCAATATCCGGAATCAAACAAATCACATGAATAGATTAAGAAGATGGATATAGAAATAGATGGTTGCGAATGGACTTCAATGCCAAGATGAACCTATGACCTAGTGGATTGAGATAATGGTATGGACTAATATCAACACAACTGGCATATACAAGGGAACCAGTGGTCGACAATCCTAAATCTACATCAACTCAGCTGGCATATACAAGGGAACCAGTGGTTGACTTTATAATAAACCTTTATTTTTTTATTTTATTTTTAACGACATGATTAGATCTTTTTGATCCAAGCGCATCCTTCTTGTCAGCAGATTACATGGTAATTCCCGTGGATCCTGCGTTCCACGCTTGTTTAGGCGACGGAGACAGGGAGAACACACACATATTGTTATCCAAGTGTTAATATTTATTCCGATTGGTCTAATTGGTCTGGTCTTTTTTTTAATAACTCAATCACCCTATTTCAACCCAGCAGACATCAACATAAAAATTTGCAAAAACAAAAACAGAAGTAATAAGATGATTCCGAGATACGGTGAAACTATCATGTTATTTCTAACACCTGAGCTCCGTGCTTTTATGAATAGACTCTATATAGATGTTTCCATCCACTTAGATTGGTTCCTCAACTCCTAAAACCAAAATGCTTCCATCCACTTAGATTGGTTAGTGCCATCCTTAATAGGCATAAATTTCTAGGCTTTGGAGTTTATAATGCAACTAAAAAGTTTCTCCCATACCCCCAAACTTAAATCTAACATTGTCCTTAATGTTCTAAAGATAAAATTAAAAGCATGAACAAGGAGAAACTGTTACCATTTGAAGCAAAAGAGTTAAGGAAAGATATTACCGTGTTGCATGAGAATGGGTTACCTCCCAAGAAGTGCTAAGTTTAAAGTCTTCAGCCAGACTAAGAAAGGATTAGTCACCTCGAATCATATAGCAATAGCCGAAATAATTGTGGGTTATCAAAACCAAATAAAGCTATCACAAATAAAAGGAACCTGCAACAAGCCAAGAAAATGAACATGTAATGCATACCCTTATCTAGTTTCCTGTTTAAGACAACTACATCTAGTTGTGGTTCGGGTTCAGGCTCTATGAAAGGATCTATATAAAATATTTTCATGGGTTGGATTTCCTCATAGCTAAGATCCAAAAGTTCAGGTTTAAGAGTCTGGAAAAACTCAACTAACAACTTAGAAGCACAAAATAATAACCTGAATAATTGAGGATTCCTAAAGTCAATCAGATTTGACTTACAAAGTTGACCACAATGAAAGTGATGGTCATTCTTAATCAAATGTGTCAATACTAATCTCCTAAAGTACTTAGGCGTAGTCTCAAAACTAAATAACTGACACATTTTAAACTCATACGTTCCCACAATTGGTAGAAAAGTTTTTGGTGGGAAAACAAAATCGATCTGGGTATCATAGCCTGGGTAAACCACATCAACCATAGGATGGGTTTCTAACAACTGAACTTCCTTATGGACATCACTAGGTTCAGGAAAACGTGTTTGAAGATAATCTTTTAAAATGGTTAAGGCACATATGTCAAGTCCCAAGTGAGGGACCTTTCTAAGAGTTAAAGCACATGGAGAATGATAATCACCCCCAAACTTAGAGTTTTCAGTGTCTCTAGATAGACTAGTCACAATCTCTTTAATTTCTTGGTCATCATATTCCTGAAAATGGTCAATTGATTCTTCTAAGTCAGGTTCATCCTCACTCATCTCTACGAGTTCATGTTCTTTGTCTAAGTCTATTGTTTCTAAATCCTTGGACTCTAAAACAGCATTCTCAGAATAAACCCGTTCCCCTAAACCATCATCGGCTTCGTAAAAAGGAAATACTACTTCGTCTAAAACGGGGGTATCTCTAGTTAAATCCTCATCCTTTTGAATAGGTGAATAATTATTAAAATTATTTGGATTTGAACTAGAAATAATATTATCATTATAAAGCTCAATTGGAGTAACAAATTCCTGATCACTATGCCTACATATTTCAAATTCTTCATCAACATTATCCTCGTCATAATCATCATTGTAATAACATGAAAATGGTCGAACCTCATCTAAACTAGTGTTTCCAATGCTAACCTCGTCATCTTGATTATGCAAATAACTATCCTCATTTTCAAGGGTACTATTGGAAACACTGTATTGGAAATCAAGATTATTTCGAGCAAGTCTTTCGTTCGTCTCAGCCATTTGCTTGAGGGATTCCTATATAGAAAATTCACTCAATGGTGCAGTTCGTCTATTCATTTCCGACACAAACCTATTTGTTTGCTCAGTTAACTGCTTAAAAGACTCTTCTAAAGATACGGAAGGATCATAAATAGGAACAGAAGGATCATAATAAGGACTAGTTTTCAACAGTTTGATTGTATTGTCCAAAGATGAGGTACTAGCACTATAATAATCCTTATTTTCTTGCTCGTATGACCGGTGTGTGTGTGGATAGTAATTGGGCTCACCATGGTATGAACAACCTTCAAAAGGTTGGTGTTCCCAACCACTATTTACACTATGGTCGTAATATGAATAATGTCCATTTTGAAACTCAGTCGGATATTCATTGTATTTGCTATTGTAATATCAGTTCGACATTCTAACTGCAAGGGAATTCTAAACAATCACAAACAAGGCTGACTTGACCAAATCAAACCTATAAAATCTAGTAAATAACAAGCATGATGGCTCCCTTAGATTGTTTCTAGACCAGCTTCTACTCTTCCAAGAGGCAACTGGGTACAATTTTAGCAAACCTCGTAGGACGATCCGAATAAAGTAAGTCGAAGAGAAGTATGAGAAGCTCAGAGGAGCTTTGATACCCCCACCTCTTTGGCAACGCTTCCCTGGGTTACAAGGCGGCTCTAATCGACTTCCAGTAATCTTCCTGAACTTTGAGCTAGGCTAACAAAATACCCAATACGGTCCTTTTGAACGATTTTCCTATAAGCTCGTTACCTTATCGGTCTTGTTCTAGTCAAAATTTTAAGCTTGGGTTCACATTCGGTATTGTTTTCCTAAGGCGGGCAAGAAGAGAACGGTGATGAAATCCGAACCCTTATCTTGTATGGCCTGGCCTTGCCCTTTACTAGGAAATTAAAATCCGTATTCAAAGCCTCAACATATATGCACCTTAAGGAAGACAGTAAACCCGCTGACAGGGGATTCGCGGGTGTTTAAAAGTGTATCTCCTGTACCAGACGGGCGAAGAACCGTTGAAGTCGACTCGGGCCACCAACTCCTATGTTAGTGTGCGAACCCGAGGGGCCGAGACAGTATCGTAACCGTCGTCCTTCCCTGCAAACAGTTTATATTTAACCTTTAACCCTTCCTTAGGGTTTTAAAAATAATAATGTCCCAAAGTCCAAATGTCCAAAAAATAAAAATATCCAAAAATAAAAATTTACAAAAATAAAATAAAACTCTATTTACAATTTCTAAAAATAAAAAGTAATAAAATCTAAAATAAAATAACTATATACAAAAATCTTCTTCTTCACTCCTTTGGACTCCTATTTTCTTTCCTTCTTTGGCGATGCTTTCCTCTTATAACACTTTTTTCTTTCCTTTTAGCTCAGCTCCAAATCTGAAAAAGAATCGAAAAATACCAAACGCGTAAAGAAGAACAAAAATAATAAAATAAAAAAAAAACAACCTAAAAACCTAAAAACAAGTCCGCGTCGGCGGCGCCAAAAATTGATGTGATTTTAATTGTTGTAGAAAAAGTGGTAATAAGATTCGTTCAACTCGGACTTGTGAAGAATAATTTTTAGACTTAATTAAGAAAACTAGAAAAATAAAAATAATGTTTTGGTCAAGATTATAAAAAGCACTGAGACTCAGGATTCCACCAAATTCCATTCATGTGATTCAAATAATAATTCCAATCAATTATAGCTCAAATATTAAAAATATGGACTCTTAATCTTTGCCAAAAGTAGATTTTTGAAAAGCAATGACTGTAAATCAAAAGCATGATGTATCAAAAATACATTGACCAAGCATACATCATCAAACAATATCACACCCATTCAATAAAAATCATAAATCAATTAAAAATCAATGCAAATAGTCATAAAAGAATTATTAGAATTACCAGATGTGTGAAATAGGGCTTCCTCCGTCATCCCAGTGTTGGGGTTTAGCTCCTCATGGTGAAAACATGCTCAAAAGATAGAAACATGGCTCAAAAGGTGTTTTTATTGAAGGAAAATAATAATATAGCGAATTTGTAACGCTTTTCTGGCGTTATAGAAATCACCGTTACAATGAAGTGTTGTTTATAAACGATAACTGTTTTCTGCTGTTGAAGAACGATACTTCTTTGCGACTGTTCCGTGTGGGTCAATGTTCTTCGTCTCCTTCTTCCCTGCACCAGCAGAAAATAGCAGCAGGAAGCTTATTGTTTTTCTTGATTTCTCACTCCTCAGCCCTCCTCCAGTCCCCAAACTTTTGACACCCCTTCTATATGACCCAACCTATCTATTTATATCAAAAAGAGCGATTAAATCTCTCCAAAATCTTCCAAAATCTCTTCCTTTCTCTTCACGGCAAAGTTGCGGCAATTTCTTGTTTTAGAATTTTTACGCGTTTCTGAGCTTTCCTTTTGATTCTAAACTCTTCCTTAGATAGATACCAATCTTTGGGAAGGTTTATAGCACTTTAATCTCTCTAAAATTTCCTAAAATCGGTCACACACGTGACTTTCCATATTTTGCTGTTGAGATAAAAATCCGTCGATTGAGCCCAGGTTAATCGATTTCAACACCCATGTTAGATTCCTAGACCCATAAGGAGTCTACCCTATGAAAATCAGAGGTTTAGTCGACCTCAAACTCCTCCAAATCACGATCACCAAAACTGCCAGGAATGTATTTATATTTTCCCGCCCAAATTCAGAATTTGAACGTGAAGGGGAAAGGTTACCCCTTATCCGTTGCTGGAGTCCGCATAACACTCGTCCCTTGGGTTGCATTTATCAACTTTTCGAGCCAATTTCGCCGCAAAAGCTTATTTCTCCAAAAACACCTACAATGAGATAAAATACCAAAATAAGTACAAAAATGGGTACTAACAATATAAACAATAGAGATGAAAATAGACACATAAATGCGTCTATCACTTACCGGGGTATTGGTATGACGGTTTACAGCGTGCGGCGTGCAACACGCCCATTATGAGAAAGTGACAGGATATGCGGACGGTTGATAGCAGTAAAGGAGTAGTGGGTGTAAGGATGACCAGTCTTCCCTCATGATAGAGACGTGATTGGCACCACTTTTACACGATCCCCACTTCTCCACTACTTAACTTCCTCCACTTCCTATGAGATCAGGGTGCGCTCAATCATGACTTGTATAAATAGGATTTCAACCTATTTTGACAAAAACAACGGTTACCAACACAAGTATCCAGAGAACACCAAGAACTTATAGCTTACATTCCGCAAGCAAGTTCTACATTCTGATACAAGTCATAAACAACCACACCTTCAGAGTTAACCATTCTGATCTCAAACACCTTCTTTGCTTCCCTCCCTAAGATCAACCCTTCTCCTTCATTTTGTGACCGAAGCAAGACTGGAACGACCATTTTCTTGGTTCAGGCCAGGATTATACAGATTGATCTCTCGAATCTAAAGTACTCCCGTGCAGTGCATTTGTTTAGGGTTTAGATTCGTTTCTCGACAGCACACCCAAATTTACCATTTCCAGCAGAATCAGTTTTTACCCCAAAACAACTGGCACGGTTTTAGTGAGGCAAAATATGCTAGTCATCCAATGGGGGTTATATAATTTAAGTTTTCAATTGATGTCTATATTTGATTAGACCAAATCAACATAACCATGTCATAGGTATTAGGAAGTCATCTGAACCACATAAGATATGACTAAATATACAATAATGTTCACTTAGGGTAATATATCTACGTCTTGGCTATTTCTTGAAGAAACCGCATGTACTACTTTTGCAAATCAACTCGAGAAGTTAGTAATCCACGATATAAGCCTTCGATGTATTACCGAAAAGTGCAGGCTCATCAAAAGTATTATCAAAGACAATAACACATGTAAAACAAAAGAAAACTTCATCAACTAGCAATTTTTTTTACGAAAGCACAACAATCTTCTGCACTCAAGAAATTAATTTATTAAAATTTGGAAGTATTTGCAAGCTACGATTGGATGGTAGTACTTATCAGGGGGAGTGTCATCATCAAATGTGTACTTACTAGACTTATCACGTTTTACTTACTTTATTTTTTTCCTTCGTCAAGGTTTTGTCCCATTAGATTTTCTTGTCAAGTTTTTAACGAGGCAACATATGCTTGTCCAACATTGTTTCGAGTCTTAATAGGCTTTTCTCTTTTTAGTTTTCTTGGTATGTTTGTTATAACTTAGACACAGTGGTCACGAGAGTGTTATAAACCGATATTTATTTACTTAAATGCCCTTGTTTCTAACTCTAGGGTTTATATATACTTGGCATCCAAGCTTTCTATCTATATAAATAAATGCTTAAACTCTTGTAGTTTTCACACATTGCTTCCTTATCTCTATTTTTGTCTCTTTTTTTTAATCATTTTTAATCTAATTTTCCTTTTATCACAAAAAAAAGCTTTCTTTACCATACTTTGGTTTCGATTATTAACATTAACTAGATTAGTGCCCGTGCTACGCACCAGGTATTTTTTATACTTTTAACCATTCTTTTGATTTGGTGTGCGCGGGGCTTTGCCCCTCCCCGTGGGGATGTATTTTTTTATTTAGTGTCGTCCCGTCCCCTCTCGATGCATTAAATAAGTGGAAAAAATATAGGAAATATGTGCGGATTTTATTTATTTTTTCTTTTATTTTCGCAGAAAATATGTGTGAAATATGTGAGTTTTTTTCCCCTTTATATATTATTTTGGAAAAAAAAATCCTAATATGGTAGGTACTCGACTTCCAAATTGAATTTGGATTTCCATAGAATTCCAAACATGGTAAGTTAAGTTTTCCTTTTGAGTTTGTAATTTCTAAATCAATCATTCGTTGGCAAGTGTCTTCACCAGAACGCGCGTTTCACAAAACTTAAAAAGCCTTGTTTCGGCCAATAGGAAGCGAGGGTTTCCTCACTGTTCGACGAAATTATTTGTCTAGGCCTTTAAGTCTTTAGATATCTACTGTCTACTTAATTAAGTTTCTGTAAATGATTCTTTTAGAACACCGTTTTAGGTTCTACTCAAAACTTTTGCATATTACTTTGATTCTACTATCTTGGATGGTGGGATATGGGGTGTCCTAAGGAAAGGTAAGTTTCAAAATTACCCTTAACAAATTAAAAAAATCTAACCTAATCTATTTCCAATTCCAAAAAAAAATTAAAAAATAATGTTTTATTCTTTTTAGGTTTTCGATTGATTGATTTTTTTTTGGTTTTTTTGGTTTTTTTTGTAGTTTCAATAGTGGGCTCGGCTTGGATTTTTTTTCGTTCTAGCTGAACCTATTGTAGGCTCTTCATATATGAAGAACACACATGGTTTTGCTATGATAAAAGAAAAAAAAACATACAAAAAAAGACCATGCGAACTTAGGTTCAGCTGATAAAAAAACAAAAGATGACCTTGTCTAGCCTAGGTTTGGCTGATAAAACAAGAAACTAGGAAGATTAATCCAGTTTTGAATACCTGTTTAATGGATGGTCTACCAATTGAGTACTTGTTTAATGACTGGTCCACCAATTAGATATACTTTAATTGGTGGTCCAATAACATGTTTATGGACCCTAAAACTTTAATTTCCTGGTCCAAAGCACGTGCGAGGGTTGTTATGTACTTTTTAAAATTGCAAATTAGCTCCCTTCCTAAGAACATATAAAACACGGAAAATAAAACCAGTTCATATTTCCTTTCCATTTTTCTCTCTGCTTTTTGCTTGTGCTCAGATATGTTTATTTTTACTCTCTGCTTCTGCCGGTATTTTAGGAATTTATGTTTTCGTTTCGAAGATGAATAACAAGAGTTTGAACGTGATTGTGAAGAGAAGGGTAAGAATAAAATTTGAGAATAGGTCAGGATTGGTAAAAAAAAAACAAGAAGAAACTTTTCGATTCAAGCTATTCGAGAATGAGTTTAAGTTTATAGCATTGGATAATCCTACCGCACATATTTGTTTATACTGTAAATATGATATTTTTGGTTGATTTGATCGTCATATTCTATTTGTCTCCTTTTTGTTTTGATCATCAGTTTGATTTGGTTTACTTTTATTTTTCTTAATGATTTTGTATAACGTAAATCATACACTTTTTTCTTCGGTACGTATGATACTTGTGTGATGCGTATGATATGTACTGATCATACATATTGATTTGATTATCAATATCAACTGTTAAATCATATATAAAGTAGGTTTGTGATGCATATTCAATCGTAAAATAGGTTTTTACCCAATACATAATGATATATAATATTGGATCATACATATCAATATATACTGTGGCATCATACATTTTTATACCTATCAATATGAACAATACATATCAAAAACTACTATTGGATCATATGTGAAACACAACACACACAAAAAAAACATAAGTGAATGTCAGTACTTGCTGGTGGATTTTCGTGATGGTTTTCAGTGGATTTTTGTATCGAGTGAATCTAGGTTTCAGTTAGTACATATCAATATCCATTGTGGGATCATAATGTAATATCTTCAATGAATCTAGGTTTATACATATCAATAACTTCTACACCTTGTTTACTTTTGCTTCCTACTCATTTACTTTATTCTACTAAACTTCTTTTTCTTCTTCAACTTGTATATTTTTATTTGTTGGTGATTTTTGATCATGGATTTCGATGACATTCCCACAACCACCTACAATTTCAAGAGGAGAGAAAGAAGAAGAAAAGAGAAATAAATACGAGAGGTTTTGTTATGTTTTGGATGGCAATAAAAACACATTTTTAGATTTATCATCTCACACTTGTTAAGACCAAGAACAACCAGGTCTTTTCCATAATTTAAATAGTTTTAAAACTATTGTTAAATAGTTTTTTCACACATGCTCCTATACTAATTACTTGTTGGTTTCAGGACCAACCAACAAATTTCCCAAAAACAAAAGACCTGATAGGGGTGGGCATTTGGCCCGTTATTAGAGCACTGCTCAGTCGAACTCGCAAACGTTGTTATCTCAAGCTTGTTTGTCAAGTTTAGTTGCCAAAACTATAAGTCTTGATTTCTAGTCTACTTATAGCTAAGTCTCGGATTAGAATAGAATGTGTAGTTGAGTTTTAGACTTCATGGCGTCCATTGATTGAAGATGAAGAACTACTAAGGGGAGCTTGTGGAACTTCATCAACAAAAGGTATGTGGAGACTTGAACTCATCTATCACTTAAAAGTTTATTTATACTTTATCTCCTATTTGAGACAAAAGTCGTATAGCTATATACATTTGATATTTCGAGCTGAGTTTAACTCGCTTACATATTCCTCGAAATATGTGTTGGTAAGCTTTCGCTTTAACCAAGTTCATCTTATATTCTTGACGAAAGTCAAAAGATGATCATGTGAAGATCGCCTGGTAACATCTTATATGATTTGTGTGAGACGGTCATTTGGTGTACACTTGGAATGTTTCGTATTGATCATTTGGTCACTTGAAAATTGCTTTGAAGCTAATAGTTTGTGTGAGACAGCTATTGTCGTCTTCTAAGAATGTTTCAATGATTGAAATGGGAGTTTAGAACAATTAACCATGATTGAATATAGCACAATATGCGTACTTGTATGCTAATTGTTGCAAGTTATTCCAAGTCCGGGAACCATAGTATGCATACCCGTATGCGTACCGGCGTAAATTCGAGTCCGGGAACTCAACTGAGTTTGATGGTGTATGACAGTGTTCATTTTGCTTCAATTGTGTCTTGTATACTTCTATGAGAATATAAACAATTGAACAACTCTATAACTAGTTTCATTTGAGTCATTTGAACTAGTTGTGTTAAGATGAACAAGGTTGATATGAAAGTGTTCATATGGCTAACTTCGGTTAACTATTGTTGAGCCAACAAGGTGTACACGTTTAGGTACGGTTACCCATATCTAAATGAAGTCACTTATCATTTGTGAGTAACAAGCTAAGTTCGATATAATGGTTGAAAGATATTAGCTTGAGTCTAATCAGGTTTTCATCTAACAGTGAATATTGAATGCTTTGTTACCAAGGTAACATTGATTGCAAACCCTGATTTGAAGACTATAAGGGAAAACTCTAGCAACTGGGAAACCTAATCCCCACACCTCCTGTGTGATACTAGTTGCAACTAGAGTCGATTCTCCTTTAACCTAGGTTTTTCCTAAAACCATTATAGGTTAATGACTTAAAGACTTCATTGGGATATTGAAGCCAGACCCAACTATTTTCTATGTAGTTGCGTGTTCTGATCTTGCTTTATTCTATCGTATTGAGTACTATCTTCTCTAAGATTTTCTCGAGATTTAATCTCCGATCGACAAGATAAAAAGTAGTCACAAACATCTTCGTCTCATCGTTTATGATTCCACAATATCTTGTTTCGCTACCATACGATTAAGATTATTGTGAGGTGACTGATATTACTAGGCAGTTCTTTGGGAATATAAGTCCGATGTATCAATTGGTTCCTGTTCACCTCGATTTATAAAAAAACAGAAAAAAAAACTCATAGGTATTTCTGCGGGACATAGATTTATCTATTCAATAGACTTTTCTGTGTGAGACAGATTTGTTTATCAAGTCTTCGACTTTGGGTCGTAGCAACTCTTAGTTGTGGGTGAGATCAGCTAAGGGAATCAAGTGCATAGAGTCCTGCTGGGATTCAGAGGCGTAAGGAACGCGACTATACCTTGATCAGTGTGAGATTGGTTAGGGCTCAACTACATTCCAGTCCGGAGTTAACTTGCAGTGGGCTAGTGTCTGTAGCGTCTTAATACAGTGTGGTGTTCAAATCTGGACTAGGTCCCGGGGTTTTTCTGCATTTGCGGTTTCCTCGTTAACAAAATTATGGTGTCTGTGTTATTTCGCGGTTTCCTCGTTAACAAAATTCTGGTGTCTGTGTTATTTCTTTTCCACATTATATTTGTTTATATAATTGAAATATCATAGGTTGTGCGTAGTTCAATCAATTAGATAATCCAACCTTTGGTTGTTGATATAAATTGATTGACACTTGAACATTGGTCTTTGGTACCGTTCAAGTTGTTTCTCATAATAATCAGGCTCACGGATTCTATCTGTTTGATTTGTTGATTACATTGAGAAACAAAGATACAACCCTTGGATATATTTCCATTGATTGAGTCTGACTGTCTAGTTGATTCTCTTGGAATTATATTAGAGTTTGTCCATACAGATTGCCTAAACGAAATATTGGGTGTGGTTGTTAGAACCCCGTTTTTTCACCCATAATCCGCGGATTTAACCGGGACCAACCGTTCTTTTGCGGATGGATGCCCGGACCGTTCGTTAATGGGTTGGATGCGGATGGAGTTTTTGAAATCCAACGGATTACAGATCGGGCCCGGATGCAACCTTAAAAATCCGTTGGAATCCATATCCGTTAAGTTAAGGGCATTTATATAGTTCTAGAAAATACTATGGATCAATTAGGAATTCTTAAGATGTTTGATTTCCTGGCGAGATTGGGGTATACCCAGATTAATTGGGGTATACCTAATGAGACAAAACCTGGGTTATTTTGAAGTAAGACAGGACACCCCTTAACCTTGTATTTTTTAAATGGCTAATATACCCTTGTTTAATTAACACTAAAAATCTGATTAGCTTACTTAATTGAGTTTAGATTAATTAATTTAGTAGATTAAAACTTATGAATTTAAGTAATGTTTGTGTTTGATTGAACTTATGTGGGAAGATTTTTGATGATTTTTTTTTGTTTTGAAGATATTTTTATCAACGGAAATGAAAGCACACTACCCAAATACTTCTAAAAAGGGGATTGCAAAGTTGTTGTATGAAATCATACTCAAAATTAAATAAGAAATCAACACTTTCAGTTCTGAAAGTATGAAAAGTCGGCAAGATCGACGAATGAAGACCATGCCGACTAAAGTTGGCCGGCATGCTTGTTTCTAAAAAACATGCCGACTTTATTATTTTTGACACACATGAGACTGTTGTAAATGCTTCACTAGTCGGCATATTATTGATTTCTTACCTTGCCGGCTAACTTATAGTCGGCAAGGTCGACAAAAAAATACCCTGCCGACTATACGATTTTTGACATACAGATAAAGGTGTTACAAATGCATGATTAGTCGGCAAGGTATTAATTCCAGAACCTGCCGACTAAAATATAGTCGGCAAGGTATAAGGATGAATACCGCGACGACCCTGTAAATGCTAATTTCAGAGACGAAAAGTCGTCACGATATTCAACCTAGGAAGATAACGACTAATACTAGTCGGTAAGGTCAACAAAAAGATACCCTGCCGACTTTAGCCATATTTTTTTTTTAGTTTCGTTTTGATTTTTGATTTCATCACATTGGGTTAGAGTTTTGAAGATAGATTTTGAAAATTATTTGGGTGATCAGTCGGCAGGTATTAATAGTAAGGGTAATTTGGTCTTTTAGCATATTTTAGACACCCCTTAACACACTACCTTGGATGGGAACAAAATGGGTATACCCCAATCTCGCCAAGTTTGATTTGGGTGTTGTACATGGCAATTTTATATTTATATACATATATAGGATATGTAGGTTTTATAAGGAGTCATTTGTGTTGGCTTTATTTTTTTATGATAAATTTTAACTAAAACAAATCCATTGGATTATCCGTGTCCAATCCGTCCATCCGTGCATCCATTGGATGTTGGATTGGATGCAGATGCCAAATTTGAAATCCGTAATGTGTTGGATTGGGTGTGGATGAGGTGAACCCGGTCTATACCGTCCCATGCTCACCCCTAAGACCTGATAAAAATAAGACCCAGCCGAACGTATGTTGGGCTGGTAAAAATAGAAACCCTGCCGAACTTCTACATCGTTGTTCGTATATCAAAAACACACGGTGCTCGGCCAAAAGAAAAAGAAAACCTTGGTTTGGCTAGGAAAAAGTAACCGTTTCGAACCTCTATGGTGTTTTAAAACATGACTCACTCTAAATTTAGGTTTCTGACTTTCTGAGTTTCTGTAAATAAATGATTTTTTTTACGCCAATTGCCGATTGGAGGGGTGAGCATGGGCCGGTATGGACCGGTTTTTACCTCATCCGCATCCAATCCAATTCACTACGGATTTCAAATTTGGCATCCGCATCCAATCCAACATCCAATGGATTTGCATCCAATAGATGCACGGATGAACGGATTGGGTGCGGATAATCCAATGGATTTGTGTTAGTTAAAATTTATAATGAAAAAATAAAACTAATATATATGACTTCTTATAGAACCTACACATTTTCTATATGTATATAAATATAGAAGTGCCATGGACAACACTCCAAGTAAACACCTTAATATTTTCAAAACTATCTATATATTTTCTAGAAGCTATATAAACGTCCTTAATCTAACGGATATGGATGTCCAACGGATTTTCAAGGTTGCATCCGGGCTCAATCTATAATCCGTTGGATTTCAAAAATCTCATCCGCGTCCAACCCATAAGCAAACGGTCCGGACGTCCATCCGCAAAAATACGGTTGGTCCCGATTAAATCCGCGGATTACGGATAAAATGCTCACCCCTAGTCGGTTTCCTTTTAGGCCCATGATTTAATAATGGATATCTCGGCCCACTAAGAGTAAGAGATAACACAAATATACCACGCTAGATTTGCCCTTTCTCATTCCTATCTCTTTTCACACCGCCGTGTTTACTGATAAAAAAAGAAAAAGAGAGGCGGTTTTTGGTCTCTGAAATTAGGGTTTTTGTTCCTTCAGAAAAAAAATCCTTATATTCATTCATCAACGAGTTTCTCTCTTCCTTCGAGTTTTGATTTTCTTCTCTACATCATCAATCAATGGATCCATCAATGAAGAAAAGAAAAGCTGATGAAAACGGCGCAGTAGCATCAGATGGAATTTCAGCATCAAAACTAAGCACAGAAGACACACGCAAAATCATTGAACCATTCACACAAGAACAGCTGCTTGATATCCTTCAAGATGCAGTTATGAGACACGCCGATGTTCTCGATGCCGTTAGGTTAATAGCTGATCGCGATCCAACCCAAAGAAAATTATTCATCCGCGGTCTTGGTTGGGAAACAACAACAGAAGGATTACGAACCCTGTTCTCATCTTACGGTGATCTTGATGAAGCTGTTGTTATTCTTGATAAAGTTACAGGTAAATCTAAAGGTTATGGCTTCGTTACTTTCAAACATATCGACGGTGCGATGCTAGCGTTGAAAGAACCTAGTAAGAAAATCGACGGTCGGATGACTGTTACACAGTTAGCTGCATCTGGAACTACTGGACCTACATCTAATATTCAACCAATTGATGTTTCGGCCAGAAAAATTTATGTGGGTAATGTACCTTTCGATATGCCTTCTGATAGATTATTAGCACATTTTTCATCATATGGTGAAATTGAAGAAGGACCATTAGGTTTTGATAAACAAACTGGGAAATCAAGAGGATTTGCTTTATTTGTTTATAAAAGTAGTGAAGCGGCAAGAGCTTCATTAGTTGATCCAATAAAAACAATTGATGGACATCAATTGGTATGTAAATTAGCAATTGAGGGTAAAAAAGGGAAACCTGGGGCACCTAACGCTGTAGGAGTTCAAGGGCAATCTGGGGAAGTCCCCGGTGACGGTCTACAACAGCAGTCTTCAATGCCAAGTGGGATGTCTTCATATGGAGGTGGATTTGGTGGTGGACACCAAGTGCCTGGTGGACTTGGTCATCATCATCCTCACCATCATATGGGTGGGCAGGGGTTGTCCTCTATGGGTAATCAAGTGCCACCATTAGGTGGTAGTGGATATGGTGCTGGACTAGGCGGTGGTTTTGGGAGTGGACCAGTTTCTGGAGGTTATGGAGGACCAAATGCAAGTGGATATGGTGGTTTGAGTGGTGGTGCTGGGTCCATGTATAGGTTACCACCTGGTTCAGTTGGAATGCCATCTGGGGGTTATCCTGAAAGTGGGCATTATGGCTTGACATCTGCATTCCCGGGTCAGCATCACCAACCTTCAGCATCGTCACCGGTGCCTAGGGTGCCACCTCTTTACCATCCATATTACTGAGGTAATTTTCTACATCTATCTTTCTGATGCTTGTTTATGGGTTTAACCAATTCTGCTGATGTTCTTAGTAGGGTAACTTAGTTAGCGTTATAGACTTCTTCATTTTGTTTTTCCTTGATTTGATTCCGTGAGTGCATGGTAATCATTAACTATTTGCTTACTTGTTACATGTTCACTCTGGTCCTATGTTTTTGTCTTCTGTTCTTTTTTGGGTAACCTTTGGTATCTTGCCAAGGTTTGTTGTCTTTTCAATGTTTTTGTCGGTGATATTTTTTCTCTTTTTTCTCTCCTTCGAGATTTTCTGTGCTGTGTTGCTGGGGGTGTTTGTAGTTGGTACTGACTTCGTTGGCAATTAGAAAGGTTTACTTATATTTTACGTTTCAGTAGATTCTTTTTCCTGGGTTTTGTGAATTTGGATTTATTGGGTCTAAGTAGTAATGTAATATACCTAAGATGGATTTAGGAACGGCACAAATCTTCATGGAGCTGCCAGTGATTATGTTCAACTAATATTGGTGTTGTGGCTAGTTGGTTTGCGAGGGAGTGGGTTAATTTTTTAGAGTTCTCCTTTTTATATTTTCTTAAAGCTTGTGTATAATCTGAAAATTTAACTTGTAACCTATAGATTGGTACTTGAGTTATGCATCATTTGTTATCCCTTTTCACATTTTCATGGTTGAGATATCACCTTGGGGTGTCAAGTTTCACCATTTGATGCCTTTTGAAGGGTGCAGCACTAATGGTTAAAGTTTTCTGTCATATATTCTAGGCATGGCCTCTTTTTTTTTTAATGTTAGATATGATTATTGATGTGTGTTTTATTCAGGTGAATGACCAGCTATTTGGGAGCACATGCTTTTAGTGGTTGTGGTGAATGCAGACAATGTAATCTCTGGTTTTGATGAAATGGTTTGCTATGCTTAATGACGCCATTGTTGTGCTTTCTCTGCGCTTTAAGGATGTTATGTGCTTGTAGTGGATTTAATGGCTGCAACTTAATGTTTGCATTTAGATAGGTTTTACAGTTTATTGCTTAAAGTTCTCTTTCTCGGTGATGGCTCTCTTCAGCTTCAACTTATCTTGGTGATAACTTTGTTTGAAGTGAGTTTGTTTTTTGCGTAGAACTTTATCTGGTCTGTGCCTTATGTGGATTGCTTGGTCCCAATTGTGTAAATTGGCTTAATTTGACTTTCTCGATGTTTAATCGCATTCCTTATATTTAGTTTTACGTTTTGAGTATAATAATTTGCTGATCTTTTTCAATTCGAGTACTGGAAGGAAACATGTTCCTTTGTTATATGGCCACTCCAGAATGCTTTTTAGCAGATGACTGTGAAGTAGTATTGATGGTGCTTAATTTTGTGTGTTTGAATTTCAAGATAAATCTGCTTTTGTACATGGACAATTTTTGCTGTGCTCTAGAATCCTTGGAGATAAGTTCTTACTCTACTTTGCTTTTATCCAACGAATCCCGGGTTTGCTATTGATTGCCCTCTCTATTCTGTGATATGTTTTCCCTATTTCTCTTGGCGTTTATGGAATGTGCGGTCCCTCACATTACTTGTTAGTTTTTCTAAGTTTTAATCTGGTTGTGTTTGCTTGGTCATGTTGGCGGTGGATGAAAATAGTATCTATTGGTGTTCTTTATTGGTGGTTTTGGAAATCACGCGATTTTTTTTTTGTGAGTTGTGACTTGATCTATATTTTGCTGGACTACCAGGACTTGAATACAATTTGTTGTTTAAAGTTTTGAGGTTTGTTGGAACCTATTTTATGGTTGTATCTGAGTTATTAGTTCTGTAATCTTGTAGGTACATAAAATAGTATTTTCACAGAGGTTTTTTCTCTTCCTATTTGTACACTGCCCGTAATCTTGTCGGTACATAATGTTTGTGTCCCATAGTTTTTTGCAGAGTTTTTTTCTTCTATTTGTGCTCTGCCCTGCCAACCTCCATAATTAGTATGTAACCTGTGATGAAATAGTTGTTGCTTCCTCTTCCGGTATCGGAAGAGTCATAAAATATGTAACTTCTCCAATCCCGTATGGAGGTTAATGTGGTTCGTTAATACTCTGACTGACATAGCCCACATAAAGAATCACATTATAATTAGGTAGTTAAAATTAAGAGATTGGTCCAAATATTGGGCGTTTGCCGAAGAGAAACTTCTGGGCAGGTTTTCAGGGTGTCGCATACAAATACAACTGCAAACAACTGCAAATTTAGTGGAAGAAATACTCGTGCAGAGGCACTCATTTCGAGAAATAGAAGAACTTGTGAAGAGGGGCACTCATCTCGAGAAATGGATAAACTTGTGAAGAGGCATGCAATCTTTGCTCGAGGTTCCAAAAGCTAATAGCGCATCCAGCTGTACACGCACATACACATGCTAACATTGGATTTTCAGCGGTCTTCTGTCTTTATTTTTTACATGTAACTTTATGAATTTATGAAAATCTTTTCCATACACATGCTAACATTGGATTTTCAGCTGTCTCTATTTTTGACATGTAACTTATTTTATGAAAATCATTTCCAGCCCATTAATGAAAAAAATTTAAAAAATTAGACATCCTCCGGTTTTAGATATTCACTTGGAGGGTGTGTTCCTATTCCTAGTTGCATTTTATTACTATTTAGGTAGTTAAAAGATAGAATTTCACCCCTGATATTTAGTATTTCATACCCACATGAAGCATCCCCATTCATATTGGAAAAGCTCTAAGCTTTAATTAAGGAAACACATCGTACAAAGACATGAAATCTCATGGTCAGGTTAGAATGCCAAGAACAGATTCAGTGACTTCCATCGGTTGTATTTTGCACCGAAACATGTAAGTTATAGTATCCTGTGATACAAACATGAATCTGGGTAAGCACATCATACAGGACATGAAACCTCATGGTCAGGCTAGATTGCAGACAATCTGCGCAAGGTTATAACCTTTTCCTTATGAGGGGCCTAAATTCGTTATGGTGATTTAAGCAGTAATAACGATATCTTCCTTGCCTATTGCCTAAAATAATTAATTATTAGGCCAAGTACTATGGGGCAGGGCATCCCTTCCCTACATGATTTCCGTGTGAATAGTGCAAAACGGAAACTCAGTTTCCGTTTTTTTTACCCAATTTTTTTTTTATGTTGGGTAAATTGTATAGGTTAAAAGATAATTAATAGAAAAAGTTAAGGAGATAATAAAGGTAAAAAAAAAAAAAATTAGTAAGAAAACTGAGTTTCCATAAAGCATAATTTTACACGGAAACTCAGTTTTCGTGTAATTTCCCTTCCCTACTATCTGGATCAGATCTGATCTAGTTTGAGTAGTAGGGAAGGGATATCCATACTTGTGTAGGGATATGGGAGACTATATTAGATGATTTTTTATGTTTTTCCCTACATATGAGGGATAGGGAAGGGATAAAGGACACCATAGTGCTTGGCCTTATTGTTTAGTCTGAAAATAATGACTTGGCAAGCTCAAAGCTACTATGATGTAATGAATCTGGGTCCCTTCTCTGTTGGGACCGGATATTGATAGTGTTATCTTGGTGAGATCGTCAGAGTGATCGTTTCCAACCTGTTTCACTTACTTAAATTTAAATTTCCTCTTCATTTGTTTTTGAATCGGCAAGGAAAGAATATATCGATAAAATTGATGGTATAAGACTTATATCACCCTAAATAAAATAAAACCAAAATCCAGAAAACAAAAAGCTTACCTCTAGAATTAAGAAAGAAAAAAGAGAAAATCAAGAGAAAGTCCAAATATCGATTTGTAACCACTTACTGATCAACTTATGGAGGACTCGAATATACTCTTGGACAATTTACAATAACATCATCATAAGAAAAACTCTCAGACTTCTTGAAAATTAAGCACCAAGTAAACATCTCATATATGATTGGACTTTCAGAAAAATTATATGATTGGACTTTGCAAATAATTGGTTCTGTAGTGTTTTGCTTCCCATTAAAAACTATAGAGTTCCTTTCATCCCACAAACACCATTACATAACCGCTGAAATAATGTTTCATACCTGAGTTTGAGTCTTGTTTTCCTGTGACAGAGACCAAGCAAACAACAAAGAAACAACATAAGGTGTCATCTTGAAGAACCATTTTAATTTCTCAATAAAATGAGTCCAAATCTTCTTAGCAAAGGTGCAATGAATAAAAAGATGATTTGCTATTTCATTTCAGAACAAAACAAACAGGTCTGCGACACTTCAATCCCTCTTCTTCTAAGAATATCTCTTGTAGGAAGTTTTGAATGCGCTAACGTCCACAAGAAAAATCCAATTTTTGGAGGTATCTTCAACGGCCAAAGTAACTTGAAGATATTTTGATTAGGAAGCATCGCCTCCACATTTGTAAGCTTGTCATAAGTTGATCTAACATAAAATACCATCTTACTTGAAAGATTTCATTCCATTCTATCATTCTCATTCAAATTCAGAGTAGCCTTGTTCAACTCATTATGTAACCAACTCATTTCATTGAGATTAGAGTTCAATCTTTTAGGAAGCCCCAAATTCCAAGCCACGCCATCTTCATTTTGAACAAAGCAATCTAAAACAAAAAGATTTTTATTTATGAAAGCATTATACAGATTCGGAAAAACAAAAGAAAGAGGGGAATCGAGAAGCCAATTATCCAGCCAGAATCCTACTCTTGTTCCGTTATTAGTTTTGAATCTGATGTTACTAGGGAAAATTTTCATGCACTTCATGATCCCTTTCCATACAACTCTACCAAAAGAATAATTAGGATATTTATACAGCCAATCGACACCATCAGTTTCATAGATTTCCACTAAAATATTTTTCCACAGAACGTCATCCTCATTTGCAAATCCCCTGAGCCATTTGGTCAACGATGCTTGATTCATATGTTTCAAGTTTTTTATACCCAGTCCTCCAACTTTTTTCCTCCTATGTGAAACTGCCCATTTCACAAGATGCATTTTCTTTCTGCCTCCATTGTAATCATCCCACAAAAAATCCCTCATAAGTTTCTCTGACTTCTTTGCAATTGAAATTGGCATTTCAAAAAGCGACATATAGTTAGTTGGGAGGATAGCAAACACACTATTTATTAGAGTTATTTTTCCAGCTATGGTCAATAGTAACTTCTTCCAACCAGGCAACTTACAAATAATTATCGTTATCACTTTATTCCACTTTGCTATGCCTTTGTACATATCTCCTAGAGGAATACCTAAGTAGGAAGTGGGTAAACTTCCTAACAACCCAACAAATCTGAGAATTGATTCGAATATTCATCAAACCCAACACCATGAATTTGACTTTAAAAAAAATATATTTTTAAACCAATGAGCAATTCAAAAGAAATAAGAAATAATCTGAGTTGTTTTACTTGTTCAATGTCAGCATCCAAAAATATTAAAGTGTCATCTGCAAATTGCAAATGATTAACAAAAGTACCTCCATTGGCAGCTTGAAAATCAGAGATAAGACCTTGTACCTCCATTGGCAGTGATGACGAAGATATGCTAATTTCTATTTCGATGGAGTTCGGTGATACAAATAGTTGGGTTGTTCTTTTAAACCGAGAAGTAGAGTTCAATTGTGGTTTCTTTGATGGTGTTGAGTTGTTGTTGCTATTTAGGAGAGGTAAATGGGATGAAGTTAAGCTATTGGTTGCTGCCATTATCGTTGTTTGCTGAGAATAGTTCGAGCAAACAAGGATGCGAGAAAATAGGAAAAAAGAGAGTATGTTTCCATCATGATGATTGAATACCAGTGATTTATCAATGAAAATTTATGAGCTATAAAACAGGCAAATTCAAGGAACTTAATTGTTATCGTCCAAAAATGAGAAGTTAAAAATGGAAGCTACAAATAATGAGTAAGCATTATCTTCCTTTGGGTTCAAAACCGCGTAAACAAGATTGGTAGTTGTTTTTGGCTGTACGAGGGACTAGGTGGCTAACACACGAACGGTGGAGATGAAGGTTTAAACCTTTTTCACATGATACGTCTTCACATTAGGTGAGAAGGAGCACCTAGTCTCCAATAATTAAGGAACAAGAAAGTGGAATATAGATATTTACACGGTTGGAAGAGGCAGTGTTATACCCAGCGTGAATCACGGAACAAATTTCCTAGCGGGCTATATAAAGAGTCAAATAGCTAAAGATGTGAAATAAGTTTTACAACACAAAAAAGAGAGAAGAGAGGATTTATTCCATTTTCTGATAATTCTTATTTTCTTCCTTTTCAACCCCTCTTAGTTCAATACTCATACCTTATTATATAAACCATATTTGCTTCAGATCCATAGTCTTTCATCCCCTTTTGCTATCTTTTTTTTAGTTATCCGACTTCGATTTTCACCTAAGAATGGAACCTGCCCGATGTAATATCTAACAGATAACCTTGTTAGCATTCTCAATGAATCGGTATTTTGGAAGGCATCTATCTCCCAATTTCAGTATCTCTTTGTGTTTTTTGCTTGTTTAAGTTAATGGGTTAAAAATGGTTTTTCAGTTAGCTGTAGTGGAATTATTTCCATCCTGTTTTGATTTGGAATTTGTATTTTGGTTCGTGTTGGTTTATGGAATTCTTTTTAGTTTTTTTCTATGTTTTTTAGTCCTTTCGATATAGTGTTGGGACCTTTATGTGGATTTGTATGAGGATTTGAGAAGAGTTGGTTTGATATTTATCCTGAATACGGTTTATGAGTATCTATATGAGGTCTGATTAATTCAGAGAACATCATCATAACATATCATGAAACCATTTGGGAAAGGGGTCAGTTTAGATAATCACTTACAGTGGATAATGCTTACCATAGTCCAAGCGACCAAAACTATATTTTCTGACAACCTTGAAGTTTGGAAACATTCATGTTTCAGCAACATGAAGAAGATACAACATCAATATATCTCCATCTTTGTTTCTTTGCGCTTATAGCTTCCATCTTTTAGAACAAGTGCTTGACCAACAGATGGTTTCACAGCTAGCAGCAAACCATCAACTCATCAATTTCACCAGGATAATGGGATCCAAGAAATTCAAGACAAATAGTTCAAGTTCTTGTTATCACAACATCATGTAGCAATTCTTTTTGTGTACTTTACAGGCCGGTGGAATACCCACCTCCCTCTTCACATTTTCTTTACACAATTACTGTTTTTATTTCAAGTTTTTGCCTTATTTTTCATAGATTGTAAGTAGTTAAGTGTAGTACTATAGGGTAATTATAATCTTATCCTACTTAGCTATATTAGAGTGGTCGGTTTTAGCTTCATTAACGTGTTGGTTTGTATTAGCTAGACGTTGTTTTTGCATTATGTATAATAATATACTTTGGTAGTTTCCTTCTGTATCGTTATAGCTACTAATATAGGTTCGTCCCCTAGGATTCTAGTCACTATTCTTCTGCACATCAAGGTGATTCATTTTCTTAGCAGATTAGTTCTTCGGTTTCTCAGCGAAGTTTCGTATACTGTAGTTATCATCTCGTCTACTCAGCGCACTATTTTTATCAACAAATCAAGACCCACTTCACCGCACAGCTGCCATCTCCAAGTTGATTAATATTTGCAAATACTGCTACAACTAGGTCTACTAGCTATTTCAAGCTCTCAGCTAAAAACTCAAGTTAAAAGTACCACCATGAATCAAGCAAGAAAACAAGGACAAAGACAGGTAAAGTACAGGAAATATACCACAACATCTGGATACAAATGCCGCACTATCTCCTCAGATCAATCGCATCGTGACCCAATACCATCATCAAAGTTTCTTTGGGCATTGTCGCGTCTTCCAAAAGTACAACTTTTCTTGTGGAAAACATTTATGGAAGGCCTACGGACCCTCGATGAGCTCAACTGTATCCACCTCATCAATTCCAACTCTTCCCCGAACACAATTCTGTTATAGAGACTAATGCTCACATTCTGCTCCACCGTCATGTTGCTGAAGACTCTAAGCATAACGAACCTATTGTAATTGTTGTCTCTGTAGGTATCACCTATCCCCATGTGATACATGTGTATCTTCCTCTCTCCGGGAACTAGTGATACTCAAGAAAGATTGAGGGAAGAATCCTATATTAGGAAGGAATCCTTATTTGGGCAGAATTCCTAGTTAGGAAAGAGTTTTGTTTTAAGCAACACTCTTAGTTTAGGAAATATATTCCTAGGAGGTTTGGGAAACTAAACCAAAGTAAGGAAGTATGCCAAGATAAGGAAATACTTCCTAGACAAGGTAATATTCCTAGAAAGGGAAATATACCTAGAAAGGGAATTATTCCTAGATAAGGAAATAGATTCCTAGAAGGTTTGGGAAACCGTTAAAGCTATAAATAGAGATGATTAGATCATAGATAAGACATCTAGAGAGTGTGGTTTAACACCTAGAAAAGGAGGTTTAACACACATACCTAGAAAGAAGCTTGTGAGACAATTAATTATTATAAAAGCAAGCTTAGCAAATAGTTTAAGGTTATTTACCTAGAGAGATTGTGAGCGTAACAAAGAGAGAATTGTAATAGTTTTCTTGTTCATAATCTGGAGAAGATATTGTTAGAGCATAGCTCGGTTGAACCCACCAAGCGTTTGTATGTCAAGTTTGGTTGTCATATTTTAGTGAATCAAAACTCATTTAAAGAGTCGCTTGATTATTTACTAGAGTCAACTTCGTATAGGTTAGCTAGAAAGTTACTAGTATATGAGACTTACAAGTATTATGTGAAGACTTTGAAGCATGTGAAGAAGTAAAGAACTACAACGACGACATCATCCTTCCTCTTGAGGTTAGTAATATTTGACTTGAACTGTTTCATTCCTAACGTATCTTTCAAGTCGTGCATATTGAAAACATAACTGCGAAACTGTGAATGATTATACTCTAGTTAGACATAGTATTAAGGAATTAGAATACGAAGTATAACGTCTATCTTTTGAACTTCGTATATAAGACATCGACATAATCGTATGAATGCTATTATGATTATGTATGGGTATGGGTGAAGATTTCGTCCTATGAAATAATGTTTTACATTCGTTTAAAGGAAGCAAAATTCATAAACTTGTTTTGTGAATTGAACGGGAAATCGCTAGGCTTATTGGTATTGTTATTAATTGCAAATCTTTGGATTACCAATATGTGTGTTTAGTATAACCGCTCATAACTTGTTTATGTATCTTGGTAAAACTATTCACAATGCCTGACTTTTGTATTGGTATGACTTTTATTAGTGAAACCGATCTTAAGTAATCACCTGAGATGGTATAATCGATATATTGTATTGGTATGACCAACTCTAACATTGGGGAACCGATCCTAGTAAGAGGTGCAACCGACCACAAGTATGTGGAATCGATCCTTATAAGAGGTGCAACAAGTCTTAGTAATTGGTAACCGATCCTATGACTTGTACAACCGATTACAAGTTAAATACCATAAATATGTGGTAACCGATCCGTGTACCTAGTCAACTAACTTTTGGTAACTAGTGTGACCGATCCTAGTACCCACATGGAGGTAGAACCGAAACTTGTTTTGGTAGAACCGTTAAACCCATGATTGGTGATTTGATAGGATAATCAATCACATAGTTCTTGGAAGTCAGATGAACCAATTCTAAACTTGTTTGGAAGTGTGGCAAATCGGTTCCAAGATTGTAAATATGAAAAAGGATTTACAAAGTAAAGATGTCGACATACTTTGAACATGTGCAGTAATTCTTATCTTTTATTGTTCAAAGGTATTCCTTAATAACTAAAGGAGAATCCCGGATCGAAATAAATTAAGAATCTTTTAATTAAGGTTTTTAGTTTTATATGCTTTTAATTTCCAGCAATTAAATGCATATCTTTAGAAAATAAAAATTGGTAATGTGTATTACTAATCGGAGATTTTCTACTGAGATTTCGGTCAATATTTGGACAGAGCATTTCTAGGAATTATGAAAACCGATTTGGACTTTATTGCATATCTTTGAGAATATTCGGTTTTGGAAATTCCTTGGTGTCTAAACTTCTTTGGTCTATAAATATTGAAGTTTGCATTTCGAACAAACTAATCCTCAGAGCCAGCAAAACTACCTAACTGTGTTGTTACTGGTGGAGCCATCTATTCGGAGAGGAAAGTACCCTAATTAGGCGAAATCTCTTACGACCGCTCGTTTTTAAGACTTCTTTGGGATTGAGAAGCTCTACGAGTACCGTTGGTGGGAAACTAGATAATTGCAGTTTATTATTAGTTTTCGATTGATTTGATTGACTAACGGTTGTTGAACTTTGATTGCACCTAGTTTTTTTATGCTTGGGAATCTTCTCTTCTGATATAAGATTCTCTCAAACTAGATCGAAGTATCGACGGGGATCTTTAGAACTGTTTGTAGATCTAAAGACGTCTTGTGATAATCCATTGTTAACAGACTCCGTTCTGTGTGTGATTGATCACAAGAGATTCAAGTTATTTGTGTGCATGTGTTTATTGAAGATCTAAGAAGATTTGAAGACAAAGAAGATTTGTTATTTGAGTTCATAATCTTTGGTGTGCACAAAACTTGATCGGCTAGGGATCCAATTATAATCGGTTTATCTTTGTGATAACCTTGATTGATTAGTTGAGTAGATCGACATCAATACATTTCTTTGTGATTAATAGTATTGATTGCATAGTCTAAACAATTACTTTGGTAGTTGTTGAAGAGATTGATCTAAGAACCCGACAAAGGAGTTTATTGGAATAAATGGAAGAGCCTTTTGTCAAACTCATATCACGTTGTTTGAAAAGAGTTGTTACCGAATAGATTTGTTATTCCTTTACTATTTGGAATACGAACCAAAGGAATTGTTCCAAGTGCGTGACTTATTACAAGTTGGAGGCGCAGGGATACTGAGGGAACTAGGTGAACTATAGGTTTAGTTGCTTGGTCTCAACTATACGAAGTTGGTTTAGATTTTGTATAGCGGCTTAATTCTGAGAATATTCAATTCTGGACAAGGTTCCGGGTTTTTTTTTGCATTTGCGGTTTCCTCGTTAACAAAATCTTGTTGTGTCTTTTACTTTTTTATTTCCGTAATTATAATTGTTTTATTATAATTAGAAGTAAAATACACAAACGTTAATTCCTAATTACTTGATAGAAATCCTATTGTGTTTGGTTAAGTCTGAACCTTTTATCAAGTAATCATACTTCGTTGTCATATTTTCTCGATCTCGTATCCATAGACGATCACACGAAGTGTGAACCGATTAGTTGTATTGTCTCGACTCAGTCCATAGATAATCACTTTCGGAGAAAGGACTTATAGGTGGAAAAGTTTTAGATTGAGGTATATTTGGGTACCCTCGCCTTTTCAGATATGTTTATTCGGATCTGGTTTCTAGTGTGTTTTGTTTTCTAGTTTTCGTCTATTATTATTCTGAATTCCACCTTTATAATAATAGTCACCAAGGTACGGAGATCAATACGTATCACCATGTAACAGTGCTTTAGTAGTCCAATAAAATAAAATAAAAACACTTATAAAATTAATAATGCTCATAACTTCAGTCCATTACTTTCGACCACCGGTTTGTTCCTACATGATTTAAAAAGATAAAATAAAAATTATAATTGAGTTACTACTGTAGCCATCATTGTATGTACTATATATTCATAAGGTAGTGAATGGTATCAGTTTACCGAGTTTCTATTATACAAAAAGCCAAAAGACCAAACATAGGTGTATCTAAAGACTAAAGAATTTTTTTAAAAGAGAAATACAATACTACTATGATTAACCACTTCGAATCCATCAAGATTAGAATTAAGTCTTCTACCATGTTGTAAACCCAGGAGAAAAAAAAACACGACCTGATTTCTTAAATTTTAGGCAGCAAGAAAATGAGAAAATTAGTTTTTCTTTTCACGGATTTATAGTTAAGTCTCCGATTTGTAAGAGGAGTTCAAATAAAATTGGATACACATATATAAAAGAGAAAAAGATAACAAAAACAATTTTATAATCTATTTTTTGTCCAGGAATACGTGCTTTTCTTAGATATCATATCCCAGGGTGAGCCTTACATGAACTATCACGAGAATGACCCTATCTCGTGACCGGTCACAGTATAGGACTCGGAAATAAAGAAACCTAATATAAGGTCTTCACATTCCAATGGCTTCATTTGGATTCTTAGTGGCAAAAAAATTGGTTATGGGTGTCTTGACGCAATAAAAAATATCTAAATTATCCTCCATCTAAAATAAAAACTTAATAACTAAATCGAAACTCAATTGTATTCTAATTCAACTGATCCTTTTCTTCTCCTCTTTCTCTTCTTATCCTTCACCGTAACTTGTTCCCTTTCTTTTCGTTTTTTAGTCTTTCAATTGAGAATCATTTCATCATTATCGACAAACCTCGATTACGGTTGTCTATCTTCTCCTCTTCCTCTCCTAAACCTTATTATTTTAAATCGACAAACCCTTTTTTTTTTTTTTTTTTTTTTTTTGTGGTTTTGTGTTTGAAATAAGTTAAATTGGTTGAAATCAGGGAAAATATTAGGGTTACAGATTCACTTACGGTTAGGTGTTCCTAATTTCCTAACCGTAAACTTGTTATCTGAAGCCTTTACGGTTAGGAAACTAAAACCTCCTAACTGTAAAAAATTTTTTTGTCTGTGATTCTACGGTTAGATTTGTAACCGTAAATGGACTTACGGTTGGGTTCGATACCCATAAGTCATAACCGTAAAAATCCTGAATTATTATATTTTTGGAAGTTTTTAAACGCGCACCTACGGTTAAGTATGAATTTAAATAAACCAACCGTATTTTTTTATACGGTTGGGTTCGACTAAAAGAAAACCTTACAATAAACATATTTCCAGAGGACCATTTTGTATAAAAAGGTTCCACAAGTAAGTTTGAGTCATAGAAGGAGAAGCCGAGCCGGCGAATCATTCAAATTATTTTCCTTTGCTTCTCAACTTTTTCTTTCAATTTGGTACATGGGTTTTCCTTTCTCTCGGGATTATGATTGTGTTGTGCCAGTTCTTTAATTAATGAAAGAAAATGTTAAGAAAGTTTTGGAAGAAATTCGGTCACTAATGGCTGATGGACGCAATGTGGTTCTACATGAGATAGGTGGACTTGTAGTGGTATTGAAGTTGCAAGGAGCATGTGAATCGTGTCCAAGTTCAACCATGACACTAAGATTTGGAATTGAAACTCTCCTAAAAGATAATGACAACACGCAACACTATTTGTTAAAGTGCATCTCACAAACACCGCAAATCTTCTATCTTTTCCAACGGCCGTGTCCACTAAAGCTCAAAATCTCTTCGCGAAAATAATCATAATTGAATCATGATTATGATCAATCACCAATGGAAACCGCAGCAGCCCACTCAATCCATTTTTTCCCATATGTTATTAGCTTTTTATAAATCTTTTCCCTCATCAAAACTACCGATTCCATGGCTGGAGCAACATCAACGATAGTTGGCGGTGAACTGAAAAGGAAAAAAGATAGTTGGAATCCTGTGACTGTTAGGTTTGAGTTTAGAACTTCCTAGCCGTAAACAATCTCCAGACCAACTACGTCCAGGTGTTTTTCGTTCCTAACAGTAACCTAAATCAGTAACCTAATTTGTTCCAAAATCAGTAATCTATAGATAGTGCTGGCAACGGATGAAAATCCGACGGATTTTACGAATTCCGATTCCGATAGGTTAGTAGTTATCGGAATTCCGAAATCCGATAACATCCGACGGAATTTTAAAATACGAATCCGATTCCGATAGGTTAACTTATCGGAAATCCGATAACTTCCGATAATTCCTAAAAATATGAAAAAATTGGGTAAAAGGGATTAAAAATTACTAATCCGGTTAGAAATTCCGATAATGTGATAATTTCTAAGAATACAATTTCCGATAGTCAACATCTTTATCCTAGAGGTAGGAAATTACTAATACATTCCTATGTGTTATCGGATGTCGGAACTTAACAATCGGATGGGGTCTAATCCGATTCCGTTACGTTAATGGGGAAAAATCCGATAAAAAATCCGATCCGACATCCGATATAACGGATAAAATCCTATAGGATCATGAATTCTCGGAAACGGATTTCGGATTTCGGACTATTATTGACAGCCCTATCTATAGATAGCCAGGTAATACATATATGGCAAGAAAGTTGATTTCGTTCCTAGCCGTAACCTAAATCAGTAACCTAATTTGTTCCAAAATCAGTAATCTAATTCAACTAAATTATCTAACCTAATTAATAATTATCTCTAATAAAAAAGGTAGTTTAGCCATTATAAAAAATAATCGGACACGGGGTTTTTGAATTTACTATATAGTAATCTTATTCTGTTTTATTGGTGAAACCCTCTATTGAAATGTTGGAATGTGAAGCCTTTGTATTGGGTTTCAAAATAACAAATTCAAGCGGATTGTTATTTCCTACCTCACGTTCCAGCACGGCCCAGTTTTCGAGCAAACAAGTGTTGGTACTCATCATTCAAGAAGATCCAACGGCTTAGAAAAATAAAAGGCGGGCCCAGATAACAGTTTTATACACGAAACGTGTCGATATAAAACTTCCATTTGGATTTGGTGTCAAGTTAGGGTCTTCTCGTCTCCTCTTGTTTACTGCAACTCGAGCAGTAAAACTCAACGAATAACTACAGGTAAAAAAAACAAAAAACGAGTCCTTTTCCTATTCAACCCCTCCCTTGACATACATTTTGATATTTCCTTTCCTTTTCGGTTTAGTATTTTCTAATCATCTTCTATTTCCTTTTTTTTTTTTTTCTGTTTTTCTTTTCGATCAAAAAATCTCTTAATTGTTCTGATTCTCTACTTTCCCTGGGTTAGCTCTTCTAAAACCCAGAAAAGAAATTTGAGTTTACATCATCAGGGTTTTGATTTTCTTGCTTGCTTGGTTAGTAAATTTCTGTTTTGCTTCTCTTTGGGATTTTCTGTTTGGTATTATTTTATTTATATTTGTGGTTAACTTTGTGCTGATTGTTGAAGTGTTTTTAGGTTATCTTCTTCTTCTTGGTTTTGTAAAATAGATGGATTGTTACTGGTTTTTGTTTTTATTCTTGTTTGTATTTTTAGTTTGGGGTTTGTTGTAAAGTGTGATAAAAGGTGGCAAAAAAAGGAACAAAGGGTTTAGCTTGTTTCTTCACAACTTGTTGAGTGTTGATTGATCTTCTTCTTAGTTTGTTCTCTGTGAAAAGAAATAGGTTATGGGTATTAATTTATGCTGAAATTTGGAGTACTTAACTAAATGATCAATGTTTGTTGAGCTGAACCCAAAATTTCCTTGCTTGTTTGTTTGTTTGTCTTCAGTTTAATGTTGTGTTGATTTATCTGGTTCATACCCCTTACAATATTGTATCGTATGGGTTTAAGGAACAAATCATTAGTAGTTTTCTTTTTTGACCTAATAACCTTTTTTGACTTGCTAAGCCAAACAATAAACCCCAAAACAGGAATCTCCTTCTACTATTCTAGTGTGGCCACCTAGGGTAAGTTCACCAAATGAATGTGCTGTTGGTTACAGTTGGTTGATAGGTTGATATCCAATTCTCAAGTGCTTTTGTAGTGCTTTGGCAATTTGTGTCATTCGTACAAATTTATCTTGGTTTACCATCCCCCGAGTAGCGAAACTACATGGTGAAGCTTGTTTAAGTTTGACATGGTTTTCTTGTAGTCTTGGACGAATGTCAAGTTAAACTAGTTGGTTTACTGCTTTTTCTACACATTCTTTGCATGAATATCTTTTTGCAGAATATATGGCTTACAATAGGATTTTTTTTTCCTTCGTATTTATCTCATTTGAGCTCAACAATAATTTATTTTATTTTAAACTTATGCAGATTGGGATTGGGGATAATTTCATATCCTTAAGGAAGCGGTAGAGGATTGAAGTTCTTATCAGTGTGGTTTACATATGCTTAATATGAATTTCAAAGGTATAACCTGGGTAGGTAACATATATGACAAGTTTGAAGCTATATGCTTGGATGCCGAGGATATCATGAGCCAGGTATATACATATTTAATATGTTTATTACTAATCTTATATATCGTGGTCCGTAATTGACTTATTAGACAAGGAAAAGCTTTTAATGGCAGTGCCATTAGCCTCAGGACATGTCTAATGTTATTAATACTAAGGTTTTTATACGCTGATCAGAAAGGGTTTCAAAGTTTTTGATTTAAATGATTATTGTGGTTTTTCAACATGATTTCTGGCTTCTCCTGTATGAATTTCTATTGATGCCAACACTTATCTAAACATGCTGCTGCTATTTTATTTTTGGGGGAGACAGGACACAGTTAAATACGTCGAAAATCAGGTACAGAATGTAGGTGGAAACATCAAAAAGTTTTGTGCAGAATTTGTCAACGATTTGCTCCCTATCGAAGATCCTGTTAAAGAGAAAGATTCTGATAAAGAGGCAAATGCTGAACTAGGGGCCTGTGAAAAGGCGAACTTGAATTCTAAAAATATTCTTAAGAAGGAGAGTGGTCCTCATAATTTTTTGGAAGTAATTGCACCTGTAGTGAAAGATGCAGGCTTAGTTTCATTTCTGTCTGGAGTACCTCAAATAAACCACTTGTTTCCTCTAGCTTCCACTAGTCCTGTTAAAGAGGTTGTTTCTGACTTGTCAATAAAAAAAAGTGTTGATGCTGATAAGCGTAAGAAGATGAAGGTAAACATTAAAGATGATCATAAAGAGGAGATTCCACCTCTTCAAGCATCATCACCCGTTCGAATTCAAGTGCAAGATCAGTTGCGGCCATCATCTCTTGCTTATCCTGGTAACATGTCCACCTTGGGATTATCTCAAGAATGTAATGGTTCTGTTAGGAAGTGTGAGAATTCAAGTGGTGACATGAAAGGAGTTTCTGTGAAGGAATATCCAGAACCAGTTATAACTGATACTTCTGGAAGGATCAATTCTGTTGGGGATCTTTCAAGTAGAGAGCCTAATTTCAGCAGACCCTGCAATGAGAATCGTGATCGAGCCTGTGTTACACTGAAAACTATATTATCCCAAAATTCAAATAAGGACATAGTTGACAACTCCCCAGACCATGGAGGAAATATGGATCATGTCATGTTAGGTCAAAGTGGTCGTGATGCTAATGTCTCAAAGGCTCAGTTTCTTCCTCCTGTTTTGTTATGTGAGAATAAAGCAATGGAGGTTGGATGGACCGCATCCAACAACAGCTTGTTATCTGGATCTAATGGTAACTAACCCTTGTCTTTTTGTTCAATTACTATTTATTTATTTTGTTGGTGTATTTGCTCTTTGCTTACTTCTTTTTTGGCAGTCATAGACACTTTAACAACTTTCAAGGCACTGATGGAGTCTTCAACGGAGTATCCTGTGAATGAAGGTGACCAATGCAAAGACGAAGAGCAAGATGTGTTTTTGACTCCACAACCACAACCACAACTTGGTAAGTGTAGTGGAGAAATGCAAATTTCGATGCCAATTGGCAAAAGGGCTTGTTTTCTTCGAGTTTGTGTGTTTTTCTTGTTTTCTTTCCATTTCTTGGTCCACGATTCTATTGTGTTTGCCTTCTTACACAATCAGAGACTAGTAAAGTTAGATTTTGCGATTTTCATCTCCCTTTTACACTTCTCGTCAACTTTCTGATACGTCTTGATGTTTCTTTTGGGTTTGGATGCTGGTGGCTCTGTGTGAATTGTGCCTGGAAGCTGGTGAATAGTGATAACTGATAAATAAGTTAAACTAGCTTGAACTTCCATGAGCCTGTCTATTAGTAATCTTTGCTCATTAGTCTGGACGGATAATGTTGTTTTAGCTGTAGCGTTTATATGTCATCTGTAGTTCAGGTTGCGATTTTTCGATTGTGAGTTTATTTAACCAATGAAGTTCCATTTATTATAGGAACATCTGATTATGAGGAAAGTGCAGAATGGGAGAAGGCAAATGATGATGTTGGTAACACTGCAGACCAGGAGGAACATGATGCCTTTAATGATGGTGTAGGACTGGAGGAGGCAAATTATGCTATTGGCCTTGACACGAAGACCGTTGAACAATTTGAGAATTTGAAGCTTGAGGATAGTTGTGTAGTTGTTCAGCCTTTCTCTGTTTCTTACAGAGATGGCAAAAACAGATCATACAAAGTATGCTCTCTCTTTGTCCAAAGCTCCTATCTTTCTGCACAGACAAACACAAAACACACACTCACACACTATTACAACAACGTACAAAGCTCACATCTTTCTGCACAGACAAACACAAAACACACACTCACACACTATTACAACAACATAAAATGACAGTAGCAAAAGGGCTTCCTATAGAAGTAAAACAAAATGAAAACAGGACCTAATTATTGGTTCTGGTTTCGGAAATTATAGGAGAGGAACCAGTTACACCTATTGGATCAGGAACCTTAATATTGCGTTTTGTTCCACTTCTGTATGTATTATAAAAATGAAATCTGGGAGAATCGAACTGAATTGTTGATGAGCAAATGCAATTGGTTTCTCAGTTGCGGTTCTGCCGGAAACCTCTTTTTTTTTTCCTGACGGAGGAACGAACCAGTAGTTCAAGAATTGAATAAGAACCAACCTGTTAAAAACTTGTTAAAATAAACACACACAGACACACTAAGAGGTCGAGAGAAAAATTGGTTATGCGAGAGAAATTACTAACTGTTATTTTTTTTGTGATAGAGAAAAATTCGGGATGCTATTGCTTCAAGAATGGGGTCATCGAAGAAGAAGGAATATGAGCAGCTAGCAATTTGGTGTGCAGACATTGATGCTGAAAGTACCCAACATAGATTTGAAACGTCCAGTTTAGCCACTCCCACTAAAAAGTTGGACTCAAAGATCTCGTCAAGTGATGAGTTCTGTGAATCAGAGTGGGAGATACTTTAAATAGGATTACAAGTTTACGCTGTAAATAACCACGTAATCTACTGTCTATCTGAAAGTGTGATGAAGATGCTGCTGCTCTGCTCTAGTTCAATACTAAGGGATGGGAAGCGTCTCTGCACTCGTCGTATTTATACAAGAATGTTAATATGAGGTAAGTACTATCTAAATACTAAATCAATCAGAAGTTCCAGTGCTGAATATTGATCTTTCATAAAATAGCAACCTTTTATGTGGTTGCAATTCGATACTTCTATTAATAGCTTCACTGTAAGCTTTATGTGTTTCAAAGTCTCGGATGTTCTGGTTTCAAGTATAACACGTGTAAATATTTAAGTTCTACTTTGAATCTTCTATGGTCTGTCCAAACTTTTGAAGACCTGTTACAACTCGAGTTAATTTTACTTAAAACATCTATGAATGTTACAAATAATCTGAGATTCTGAGTGGCTCTGCCTTTTCTGTTTCCTTCTTCGTTTTTGATGGAGTTCTGGATTGTAAGTAATTGTGTATATTAGTGCATTTCTGTTATGGGCTATGCTCAATTTGACTCCATTCCAAGGTGAAGAAGCAGACAAGGGCAACCAGAAAAACAAAGAGCGCAGAGTTCAGGCTATGAAATGTTTCTTGATGCCTCCATTGAGATAGAGGTAAACAATAGGGAGTTCCATGTATCAGGCAAACCGGGAAGGCACCAGTGGTTGCAGTCTGCATACTCCTCTGGTTTTTCTCTCTGCTCTTTTGTCAGCAGTCTTCCTTGCTTGCTTGTGTACACAGTTGGGTGGGCGTCTTTACGATACTGAGACAGTTTTGTGATGTTCAAGTACTTCACGGGTGTTCTCATTTCTCCAATTGTTTTCTCCACAATTTCGATGATGGATCTTGGAAACGAGGATATGTAGGAGTCATCTTTGATGGGCTGTGTTTGATTATAACACCACTGTTCTCTGCATTTTAGACAGACATGATATGGTTCAGACTGATTACTGAGAGAGATTGCATTACCAATTGTCAGTATGGCTGGGTTAAGAAAGGAGAAGAGTACTTTACACTGTTCAGATCTTAATCTTTCTTCTAAATCATAAGACCGCTGATGTTCACAGGGCCGTGATCTTATTCACAGGTCGGGTTTTTTCTACAGGGCCCAAATTATCGAACTCTTTTTGAGTTGTTATATACACGTCGTCATCTCCGGCTAGAGTAGCCGTCTTCCACTACTGTGCTTGGTTGTATTTTTGATCAACGATCAATCATCTCCAATATATGATTGGAAATTCTTAAGTGATTGTTAACATTTCCAAATAATTATAGAACCCAAAACTCCACCACTGTGAATGTAATTAAGAGGAACTTCAACTTCACCGCATCAATCTC
The DNA here is from genome assembly GCA_023531105.1 of Papaver atlanticum. Lineage (NCBI taxonomy): Eukaryota > Viridiplantae > Streptophyta > Magnoliopsida > Ranunculales > Papaveraceae > Papaver > Papaver atlanticum. Next base: position 1,316,903 of record JAJJMB010015001.1, read on the forward strand.
ATCTGGACCGAGGGTAAATGTTTAGGATTTCTAGAATTAACTGTACAACCAACATTACATCACATGTACCCAAAATCTCCTTAATAGTGCCGCTTAATCTTTGGCTATAGATTAGGTTTCATGACTTTAGCAATTTCAATAACATCATCAAGAGCCAAGAGGGATATTACGAATACGTACGTTTAAAGTCTCATGCTAAAATGTTTAATACTCTTTACTTTCTTCTTATTCCTTTCTGGTTCTCCGAGCTGCAACCTGCTGATGCTATTAATACTACACTGAAATGCTTTTTGCTTATCTATTTTATAAACTCAAATCAATAATTCATTACCTTCCTATTCAATCTCTTTAACAAGTTCAGGTTTCCTAATTATGTTACTTCTTTCTAACAATTAAGATGAAGATGTAAAAGTTGAGTTAAAAGTTGATCGGAAAAGACGGTCGGTGGTCGAACATTATTTTGCTTTTTCAATACATATCACTTTAGGTCATTATTGTTGACAATAGTCAAGAAAATTCTGGCCCTGTAAATAACATAAATTGGCCATGTGTACAGCTGGAGTCAATCATAAGCCTGCTGCGGAATGAGCGGACTTACCTTTTATGTTCAGGAGAGATGCTTCTAAAAATGACGGTTGTTTTGGCAGGATCAACGTTTAGATCTATCCAATAGGCCCATGTCTTCATGGCCATCCCAAAAGCGATTTCAGCTTCTAGATTCTGCACCACCATCCCTTCCTGCTGGAAAGCATCCCACCTGCATCAGTGTAAAAATCATAATTTATGTTCGAGTTCGAGTTGCTTGAAAACACAATGCTCTATGCATTTGAATGTCCCAAAAGAGTCCTATAGAAAATAATTTACGCTTGGAGCTTCCCGCGGTGTGTCCACCAATGTCCAGTGTTGAAAACCATAATGTCAGCCCCTAGCCACTGAACTGATGTTGCTGAAAGTGTGTCTAGGTTTAGAAGCTTGACATTGTTTGGCCTTGTGTTATCCAGTTCAACTAAGAGTGGACTCCAATAGAACTCAACTGAGCAGTTATAGTCCTGTCCCAACAAACAACCACAAAAATGGATCCCTTAGTACAGTATTGGACTAACAAAAGAACTTATGCAACCAATGAACGGCGAACTAGATACATTACATATCTAAGTGAAAAACAGTTCTACCTTAGCCTTGAATATCATATGGCGACCATTCCGAATATCAATGAAGGCCCTTGCGGAAGGTATAGAGGAATAAAGAAGACAAGAGAGAGATTCCCATTGGTTTCTATTGAGTGAGTCTCCAACTATTACCATTCTTTTTCCTCTCAATTTCTCCAGGATCTCCTTCCCATTCCAGCTGAGACACACACACACACATGTATATGCGCTAATTAGTCAAAACCATGTAGCTATACAACTTCATTTATTTGTTATCTGTTAATCAAATTTTTCTTTGAGCTTACCTTGGAATCTTACAGTCATTAGCTTCCCACCTCCAATTCTCATAATCAAAGTCTGGTCGTCCATTCTTCCGGCAACTGACTTGATCACTAAGGAATGGACATTGAAAAGCGTTGTATCGTGGACCAGTGTTTGGATCATAAACCCATCTACCGTCATAGATGTTACATTCTGTTTTCAATTCTTTGAGTGGTAACCACTGGTCATCGTCATCTGTTCCATTGTACGCTGCAACAAACACTAAGCCTGATACATCATTTTGATGTTCACTGCCATTGTAGTGCATACTTGTAGTTGTATTAACAAACTCCCCGGAAATCGTTAATGTTGTTGCTGCTGTTCCAGTTACTGTTCTTATGCTTTGAAAAGAAGACTGACTCGGGATGATGTTGTATTGATATTTGATACATAACACGAGAATGAGACAACCTAATAAGCTTAAAAAAGTGCATAATCTCCATTTCTGGTTTATGATACTAGCATTAGTTTCCATGACTTATTTTCTTCTAATCTTATTGTTTTTTGTTATGAGAAGTTGGGGTTGGCTCTGGCTTGAGCTTTTAAAACAACCCTTATAAAAAGAGAGTTGGGAAAAAATTTCAACAAAGAATTGATGATTTGAAATGCATTATTACTCACAGAAAAAAGGAAGCATCGTTTACATGAAGAGGAACAACTTGGCCCCGGAAAAAGGCAGGTTTTGTAAGGAGTAAGTCAGAGAATCATGTAAAATTGGTCTAAGAAATCAAAACTTGTGTTTGAAGACTTAGGTAGTGTGTGGGCTAAAAATGGGAACTGTATTCTTCTCATTATGATGCAGTATAGGAATGGATTAGGTCTACATGTAGGTTTATTATTAATTATTGCATGAGTCGCTATAGAAGAACCTAAACTGTACTTTCTGTTTCCATTTTACTGGTAAGTGGTAAGTTAATTGTGGTTAAAAAAAGAGAGAGCTAGTTATGAGATCGTATTTGACTACTGAATTGTCTGAACTGATCATGTGATCACCATCATTGCGTGTGGAAACATGATTCAGCCACCTACTTTGTCCTTAAAAGCCTTTACTCTTAATATCCCTCCCCACTACATTTTCCATCCTGCTGCCGATTCCAAGTCAAAAGAACAGGTCAAAAAGTCAATTGCTCTTCACACGAGTTGAGAAACTGGTGGTATTATCTACCTATCTAACCCAGTGGTTAATCCTGGTGGTGTTTTGAGTTTGTAATATCTATGACCATCCGACAGAATACACTGATGATAGAAAAATAGAGTTGTTGTAGCCGTGACACCATTTTTTTCTCTTACCTTTACACTGACCCTCCAAGTAGAGACGAAAACTCTTGCGGGCTTTTTAAAAGGTCAAGGATTGAAGGGTAAGCATGACATTGTCAGTCGCTCATTAAAAGGGCACAGGTTTGCTTTTTGCCTATCTAACTTTACATGGGTGGAAATGTTAGCGGTAGAAGTAGATTCCCAGAGTAAGTTTGAAGCACAAATGTTTCCAAGGTTAGGCTCATTGGTTGTCCTTCGTACAACTTTTTAATACTACTTGTTACTAGGAACAGGAAGAGGAACAAACGATTCAAGAGGACATCTTCGGAGAAAACCTGTAACCGGTGACGATCTCTAGCACAATAAAGCTGATCCTTAATAAGCCTTATCTGGTTGATTCATATTTAGTTGTCCCACTTTAAAATAATAAGTACCAATAAATTGGAGAACAACCCAAGAGGTTCGGAACAATCTAACCAATCTCAGAAGTGGTCTAAGTACTTTTTCCTGGGAATGAATGATAAATGATAATGGTCCAGACGGAAAGAAAAAAACAAAAGGATCATAAACAGACTTCAGAATAGTTTAGCACTTCAAAATAGTTTAAACCTGTACTTACAAATCCTCCCTAATTAAGCTGTTAGAAAATGCATGAGTTAGTACTGTACTATACAATCAACTGGTTACTTGTGCAGGCCAAGTGAGCGAGTGAAAAGACTCCAGAAGTAGCAGAACTATAAATAAGCATGCAAGCCTCGACTCTTGGCTTAGGATGATTGACTTTAGAGTTCCATACAGGAAACAAAAGAAGGTGCAATTTGGATAAAACAGAAAAGGCCTACATGATATGGGAGACTGATATTCCAAACCAGATATCATTCCATTAAGGTTGCTAACTGATCGACTAAAGAACTTACTGACTACATCTGTAACTGTAAGTTCTAGCATACATGCATCTTGTTCTATTACCTTAAAGCATCAATGTTAGTCCGACAGTCATTTTTGCCTGTTCTCCATTTTACAATCTGTTTAGCTGTTTTGAATGAAATAAATGGACGAATTCCTATGGAACACAAAGCTCAATTTGAATCTCTTTTTTAGCAGTGCATTCAACTTTCTCAAATGTCAAAAATTATGGCTCTAAATATGAGGAGAACATCAATCAGGATGTGTAGAAAATACCCATAATTGACAAAAGATCATACAATCCTAGACAGTAGAATTGTGAAATCAAACAGGATAAAATAATAACTGGTTAAGCATTGACAATAAACACGTCAATAACAGCATTTCACAACACTAACGAAAGGGGAAAAAAGAACTAGAAATGACACAATCAATTAACAAAATAACGCAAATGTTGGAAACAAGATTCATTTGTTACACAAAAGGTTGAATTCTGAGAGGTTTACATGAACTGAGCCGCAAAAAGACACAAGTGAATAGCCAAATTACAAGTTGAAACAGATTCATACTACTACTAAAGAAAGTTACCTTTTTCCAGTATTAGGATTGGTCTTTGTACAAAGGATATGCCGTCCTTTAGCACGTCTGCGCTTCAAAATTGCCCTTCCCCCAGTGGTTCTCATTCGCAAGCGGAACCCATGGGTACGAGCAAGTGATTTTCGAGACCTACTCCTCTTAGTAAGACATAGAGCTGCCTTTCCTGCCCTCACCACAAGACCACGACTTCTATCCCTTATCAACCCCTTGTTCATATCCAAATTCACCCCAAGAGATATACCTGGAATTAGAATAACACAATGTGAAAACCCTATCCAAACCCAAATTGCAAAATTTAAAAAATCCCATTATTCTAAAATTAACGCAAACGGGGTGGAGTTTACCTGAGAATGAAGAGGAAGAGAAGAGAGATGTTGGAGAAGAAACAAATGAACAATGGAGAAGCCCTGAGTGAGTGTAGGGTTTAGTGACATTAATAGATGAAGTTGTAGTTCTTCTTCCTCCTGCAAGAAATGTGAGTGAAGCTGAAGGAACCTGAAACCTAGTTGCAGCACTTGCGCTTGAAAGTGATACCAGTGATATCGTCATACCTACTTTCTCTCGCACTCTATCTACTCAAATTCAATAGAGCTCTTGTTCTCTTTCTCTGTTTTGTTTATCCTTATTGTTATCCTTCTCCATCAGAAAAGAACAGATGCACGGATGGGAGACGCGTGTTAATATATGGTCGTAGATGGGTCAAGTTAAGGGTGTAAACGGATGCATACGATCCGCATCCGAATCCGAAAATACCATATATATTATCCGAATTCGATTCGAAATCCGAACGGTAGGGCTGTCAATGGATAACCGAATATTCGATATCCGTCCGAGTCCGTTCGAATCGTTAGGATATTATCCGAAATTTCGGATAACGGATAACGGATACGGATACCTTATCGGATATTCTTACTTTAACGAAACGGATACGGAAAAGGTACTATCCTATAGGATAATATCCGTTATCAGTTAAAGAATGCATATGCAAAAAAAAAATTAATTTTTTTAAGTAATATATTTAGTTGTTAACTTGGTAGTATATGAAGACTTAGAAATAAAAATATTATGGAAGAAAAAAAAACACAACTAGTTTTGTTCGTTATGAGAAAAGCGGAGGATTTTTCAATTCTGATAGAGAAGACTAAAGATTTGAGTTTTGTTTAAATATAATTTAATATAATAATTTTAAAGTCAATTTTTTTGCATTTGATCAAGGTATTTGGTTTTATTTAGTTGAATTTCCTTAGAGTTTCTTTGATTTATTTACAATTTATCAAATGAACAGAAAGACTAGAAAAGAATTTAAATTATTTTTATTATAATGAATTACTATCGGATATTATCGGATATCCGGCATTGTTATCGGAACGGATACGAAAAATCTTTTTGAATATCCGTCGGATATTATCGGATATCGGATATCCGGTAATCTTATTGGTAACGGATATGGTAGAGGCCATATCCGTTTCGATAGGTACCGTTGACAGCCCTACCGAACGGATATAGTAATTTTCACTTCGAATTCGTATCCGAATTTCTATCCGGATATCGGATAATTATCCGATCCGAAATCATAAGAAAAAATAATAAAATAATATTTTTATTTTTGCACAAGATTAATGTTTACATGATAAAAATTAATTAGAATTAAAAGAATTATTTATGTTTTTTAATAAAATTTAACAAAATGCCGAAATAGAAAGGAAAATAGAAAAAAATAGATACGATCTACACTTTCCTAGGTTTAAAAAAAATATATATTCATACATAAATTTCGGATACGGATATTTCGTGCGAATACCTCCATATCCGATTAGTTACATTTCTGGATAAAAAAATCCGGATATCCGAATCCGAAAACTATTTTCGAATAATATTTGATTTTTCGAATGCGAATTTGAACGGATACCGGAATTTTCCGACATCCATTGACACCCTTAGGTCAAGTAGTTATGCTTTAAGATGAGCATGACTGTAGACTATCGATTCTGCCTCTTATTTTTCTGGATTTGACTTAGAATAAGGTGACTTGAAACTCTAGAACTCGGACAACTAACATGGGCCAAAATTGGGACAATCAATCCAGACCTTTGATCATTTCCCTCTCCACCCCACCATCAATCTCAATGTTAGAATCATTCCCCTCTTCACCGTTCAGATTGTGCCACGTCTTGTCCCAAATCTGGACCAACACCTATTGTCCCAGCTGTAGCAAGGTCCGTTTTTATTTTTCAGATGTCTGATTTGAGACGTGGCTCTCTTATATATCTAATTCGTGTTATAAACATGTATTTTAGTTAATAATATCTAAGGCAAATCTCGTTTATTACTGAGATGTCTTTGTGTCTAGCCCTATAAATAGAGGCTATAATGTTTGTTTATTTCACACATTCAATAAGAATTCTCCTTTACTTTTTAAGTTTCTTTATCTTTCACACTCAATTGACCGGAATATATAGATTTTGCTAATGGTAAGTTTGCAACAAACGGTGAAGATGTATGTCATGTGGACAGTGCTACAACACATACAATTCTTCGTGATAAACGATTTTTTTCCTATTTAACATTAGCTGCCGCTATTGTTAATACAATATCATGGATCTCTAAACTTATTGAGGGTTGTCGAAAAGCCTTATTAATGTTACCTAATGGTACAAAAATCCATATTCATGATGCCCTATTTTCAACAAAATCTAACAGAAACTTGTTGAGTTTTAAAGACATTCGTCTTAATGGGTATCATATTGAGACAACTATTGAGGCCAACATAGAGTATCTATGTATTATACTATTGTCTCGGAAAGAAACAGGTTTTTGAAAAGCTCATGCTTTGTCTTCTAGATTATATCATAATATCCTTATTGAATCACATCTTGTGAATCATTCGAAGACTTCTAATCCCAATGTTTTCAAACTTTGGCATGACCGGTTTGGTCACCCAGGATCAACAATGATGCGTCGAGTTATAGAAAACTCGCTTGGACATCCTCCATAGAATCTAAAGGTCTTGTCGACTACAGATTTTCCATGCAATGCTTGTTGTCAAGGAAAATTAATCATTAGACCATCTTTGATGAAAGTTGGCATTGAATCACCTAATTTCTTGCAACACATTCAAGGTGATATTTGTGGACCAATTCACCCTTTGTGCGGACCATTTTGTTATTTTGTGGTTCCTGATTGATGCTTCCACACGATGGTCCCATGTTTGCTTACTTTCAACTCGTACCTTTGCATTTGCAAGACTTCTTGCGCAAATTATTAGGCTACGAGCTCAGTTTCCAGATTTTCCTATCAAAAATATTCGTCTTGGTAATGGTATTCCTATCAAAAATATTTGACAATTTTTGCATGTTGATTGGTATCGATGTTGAACACCCTGTTGCTCATGTGCATACTCAAAATGGTCTGGCAGAATATTTTATTAACCGCTTACAATTGATTGCCCGACCATTAATTTTAAGGTCTAAATTTTCATTCACAACACGGGGTCATGCTATATTACATGTTGCAACACTGGTCCGTATCAGACCAACCAACTATAACAAAAATACTCTCCTGTACAACTTGTACATGGACAACAACCAAATATCTCCCATCTTAGAACTCTTGGTTATGCAGTGTATTAGCTCCACCTCAGAGAGCAAAAATAGGTCCTCATCATAAACTCGGCATTTATGTTGGTTATGAATTTCCATCTATCATTCGATATTTAGAGCCTCAAACAGGAGATGTCTTTAAGGCAAGATTTGCTAATTGCAAATTTGATGAGTCAATTTTCCCGTTGTTAGGGGAGAAAATCTAAAGCTTGAAGAACACTGTGAAATCTCATGGAATACGCCATTATTATCCATTTTGATCCTCGTACAAACCAATGTGAAATTGAGGTTCAAAGGGTCATACATTTGCAAAACATTGCAAATAAAATGCATGATGCATTTACTGATACGGGTAGGATAACTAAATCACATATACCTGCTGCAAATACTCCAGAGAGAGTAATTATCCCAGAAGGACATCATGATAATGCAAATCATTCCACAATAAGCTTAAGGTGTGGAAGATCTCTTGGTACAAAGGATTCAGCTCCGCAGAAGAAAAAAATCAGTAGTTTGCATTACGGGAAAAGCCATTCACTCTGAGACATTGATTGATCAATCAAATACTGATACACAAGTTGCACCTGAAGAGGCATATATACCTCAAAACAATGAGATCTCTGTAAACTATGTTGGTACAAGACAAAACTGGGATAAGAATATGATTATTCCTGATAGTAAATTTGCTTTTACTGTTGCTCTGGATGTCATAGAAAATATTGATGATACCGAACCACAATCTGTAGATGAATGTCGACGTAGAAAAGATTGGCCAATATGGAGAGATACAATCCAAGCAGAGTTCAACTCATTGGCTAAACATAAAGTTCTTGGTCCAGTTGTTGAAACTTCTGAAAATGTAAAAGGCGTCGTATACAAATGAGTATTCGTAAGAAAGCGTAACGAGAAAAATAAAATAGTGAGATAAAAATCTCGACTCATTGTACAAGGTTTTTCTCAAAGACCTAGTATTGATTACCAAGAAACCAACTCTCTAGTGATGGGTTCCATCACATTTCAGTTTCTTATTAGTTTGGCAGCTTTAGAAAATCATGATATACATCTTGTGAATGTCGTCACAGCTTATCTTTATGGGTCACTTGGTAGTGACATTTATATGAAAGTCCGTGAAGGATTTTGTATGCCTGAAGCAAACAATTCCAAACAACGAAGTGTATACTCAATAAAACTTTAAAGAGCTTTGCATGGACTAAAGCGATCCAGGAGAATGTGGTATAATCGCCTCAGTGAATACTTATTGAAAGAGGGATATACTAATAGTGCTATATGTCCATGTGTTTTCATTAAGAAATACAGTTCTGGATTTTCCATTTGCAGTATGCGTTGACGATCTAAATCTCGTGGGGATTTCAGAAGAGCTCTCTGAAACTGCTGCTTATTTGCAAAAGGAATTTGAGATGAAGGATCTTGGTAAAACCAAATATTGCCTTGGTTTACTAATTGAGCATGTCTCAAATGGGATATTTGTCAGTTAATCTACTTATACAGAAAAAGTCTTAAAACACTTTTATACGGACAAAGAACATCCGTTAAGTTCTCCAATGGTCGTGAGATCACTTGATGTGGATAAAGACCCATTTCGCCCTAAATAAGATGGCGAAGGACTCCTTGGTCCTGAAGTACCATGTTTAAGTGCAATTGGTGCTCTTATGTATCTTGCAAATTGTGCACGGCCTGACATTAAGTTTTCAATTAATTTACTAGATGGATACAGTTCAGTTCCTACTCTAAGAAATTGGAATGGTGTAAAACACTTATTTCGATATCTTAGTGGTACTGTTGATTTAGGTTTATTTTATCCTTATAGATCTGAATCAAAACTGGTCGGATATGAAGATGCATGTTATCTTTCTGACCCACACAAAGGATGATCACAAACTTGGTATTGTTTCACTTATGGAGATACGGCTATATCTTGGCGGTCAGTAAAGCAAACCATTGCAGCTACCTCTACAAATCATTCTGAGTTATTAATAGTCCATGAAGCAAGTTGTGAATGCGTTTGGTTAAGGTCAGTAATACATCATATTCAAGAATCATGTGGAGACTCACCAATAGTATTGTACGAAGACAACACTTCTTGCGCGCATTTCACAACTAAAGGAAGGTTTCATCAAAGGTGATCGGATAAAGTATATATCTCTGAAGTTTTTCTTCGCATATGATCTACAGAAGGATGGTGAGATTGATATTCAACAAGTACGTTCAAGTAACAAAATAGCAGACCTCTTCACCAAAGCATTACCAACTTCAACATTCAAGTTCACAAGATTGGAATGCGTCGTCTTAAAGATTTGTAAGCCAAGATTTGCTGAAGTATCTATCAGGGGGAGCATCTTTGTAAAAGGTATTTTTGGACTTTTCGCGCTGTACTCTTTTTCCTTCGTTAAGGTTTTGTCCCCCTAGGTATTCCTTGTCAAGGTTTTAACAAGACAGCATATGCGTGTCCAACACTATTCTAAGTCTCATTTTCCAGGTTTTACTCTCTTGAGTTTTCCTGGCATACTATAGTGACTTAGACACATTGGTCATCAGGGGGAGTGTTATAAACGTGTATTTTAGTTAATAATATCTAGCGCAAATATTGTTCATTACCGGGACGCCCTTGTGTCTAGCCCTATAAATAGAGGCTGTAATGTTTGTTTATTTCACACATCCAATAAGAATTCTCCTCTACCTTCTCTCAACTTTTCAAGTTTTTTTTAATATTTCACACTAATTCGAAGGTAATTGAAATATTATAATTTGTTAATTACCTGACTTATTGGGCATATTTCTGAATAAATTCAGAAGTTCTTAGTAATCGTATCATTTATCTATTTTTTAGTTAGATGTGATAAGTCATATCAATGTTTATTGAATCATATTTTGATGACTTAGGAAAAAACAAAAAAATTGTTATGTTTGTTAGCACGAGTTGCTAATTTACAGACTTTGCCAAAGTAGTTAAAATGACTCAAGGCCAAGTGAAGGGTAAGTTTTAAGCATTCATGAAAAAGGGTCCCCTTTTTGGGATGATGTACTCACTCATTCCCGCTTCAGTTTTTCAGTTATCAGAAGGCATGGTGCGCGCAAAGATATTTGTTTTCTTAGCTTAAAGATTTAGTGATATCGCGATGTATATGAATCACTTTGGGTCAAATTTTTTAACCACAAATACATTTTTTATTTATATAACTTGACAGATTTTCATTTATAAAAGTTCGAGGGTGGGTTTGTTTTGGTTGAAGCTTTGTATCAAACTATTAAGTTGATGATTAGGTAAATGATATTATGCTTAATGCCTCAGTTTGTAATTTAATCTCATAGATCATTAATTAGCTTAATTTTGGGGAGTTACAATATATCCACACTTTAGCTAATAGAAAGATGTATAAAAATAATATAGATGCTCTATGTGATGCTAATGGAGTCTGGCACAATGAAAGAAATGAGATAGCTAATATGTTAACTTCACATTTCAGTATTGCTAGTTGTACCTTTACACATATTATTCATGAAAATGATTTTGATTTCATTCCTTTAGTGATTAGTGAATCCAATAATATTTTGATCTTTTGAAAGTACCTTTTAGTGATGAAATAAAAGTTATTATATATGCCATGTTGGAATGCCCCTGGTCCAGATGGATTTCAGGCATTACAAAGCTCAGTGGAATAAGGTAGATAATGTTATTGCTTGTATTGTCCAAAATTTTCTCACATGTGGATTCATGCCTAGGCATGTTAACAAAACTTACATTTTATGATTCTAAAGTCCAATTAGTTTAGATATCATGTAGGCTTAAGGATATAGGTTTTGTAATATAGCTTATAAGATAATCTCTAAAATTTTATCTAATAGAATAAAACCTTATCTGAAGAAACTAATGTCTCCTTTTCCTTTTCGGGATGCTTTTGCTCATGGAAGATCGATGCATGAAAAGATCATTGTTGTTTATTAGTTGATCTATTTAATAAAACATAAAGAAGTCCTCAGTGGTACGATGTTTTTGAAACTAGATCTCATAAAGTCTTTTTACAGACTAGAATGACCATTTCTAATTATTGTTCTTAATTTTTTTTGTTAATGATAAATTCTGTGATCTTATCTATCAATGCATTGCAACTATATTATTGTCCTATATTTTATTGAATGGCTCCCCTTGTAGTGATTTCTCTCCCACTAGGGGTATAAGTCAAGGGGATCCATTATCCCCATACATGTTCATCCTAGCTACAAAGTATCTTTCTAGGTCTTTCCTTAATGCAGAAAACAAACATGCTATTTTTGGTGTCAAAATTGCAAGAAGGGCTCATCTAATGTTTGCCGATGATATCTTAATTTTTGCTGAAGAAGATATGCACAACATAAGAGGTGTGTTGGATACTATGAAGCACAGATACTGTACGTGGATTTGTCAGTTTTCAGAAAATGAGGATACGGGATACTAGGGATGCGTGTAATTATTGAAAATATTTAATTTAATAATAATTCATTTTAGTAAAAAGAATCACATAAATTAAAAAAAAATCTTAAATACTATCTGGAATATTAAAAAATAAAAATAAATAAAAGCAATCTAACATCTTGCTCACCCATCACTCATCAATATTGTCTTCATCAAAGAGCACCGATTCTAGATCTGGCTCGTCAAATGGAACTTCAATTTCTCCCTAATTTCTCTTTTCGTATAATTTTCACTTTTTTCGTGAAAGGAGACAAAGATTAATATGAACAAACACTAAATCCTAAGCATGTTGGGGTACAATCTTGTTTCTCTTTACTGAATGGAAAAAATTATATGTGCTCTAATTTTTCTCTAAATAAGACGAGGAACACGGCTTCCCAAGAAGCCTAGCCTTAAAGCTAAGGTTTGAATATAGAATCTGAACCACCATAAAATATCCACCAAGTCTTTGGATCTAAAGATCCCCTATCATGCAAGGAATCAAAAGTACTAAACGCATCCGTAGCCCCTGAAAAACTAGCATACTTGAGAATTACCTTCTGTCGATTTTCAGAATTTGGGAAGTAACTTCTTAAACTCTTGTTTCTATGTTCGGAAATAACCAAATCTTTATGTAGAGGGACACTCCTTGGATCAGCATCAAGCCATGCTGAGATATAATGCTTTGGATTGAGAGAATATGTCGTACAATGAATTGGTCAGATACTTTTGTTCCATCAGAACGTAAGTATGTTAACAACAACATTGTAAAAGGGACACTCTTCATCTTCTTCTTTTTTCTCAATCCTGTATATTTTTTTTCTTCACATTTTCTATCGTCACATCATATATATCATACATCAAATGTAAAACAGGCTTGTCAGTGTCTGTAAACCGAAGCATATCATAAATTGGATTAATAAAGGAGATAATATAATCAACTATGTCCCACCATAAATCATTTAAGATAGTTTTCTTCGCAAATTGAGCTTTCCCAACATCATCATCACAATATGATTCCCATTCTTCACTAACCACTAATGCCAACAGACCCTGCTTGATAAGTCCAAATCTTTTTAACATTACTATAGCTGAAGCAAACCTTGTCGTTGCCACCTTAAGAAATCTCAGATTTGAGAACTTTTTATACATAGCCAATCTCATAACATTTGATAAAATTACTGATCAAAATGATATCATCAACCACAATATTGATCCAGTGACATCCTCATAAACCTCTGCATTTGAAGTTGTAATTCTGGGATTACATATGATTTCCAAAGCAAGAATAAGTGTATGTACAACACAAGGAGTCCAAAAAATATGTTTATATTTTTACTGTACAAGACTTCCTGCAGCCTTGCATACAACAAAATTATCAGTAATAACTTGCACCACATTTGAGGACCAAATTTAGAGATCGTTTCATATAATAAATTATCTATAAATTATTTATCTTTCACCCGACCTTCACAATTGATAACTTTTAGAAATATTGGCCCACTCTCTGTTACAGCCAATATGTTGATAAGAGGTCTTCTTTGGGCATTTGTACATCCATCGCTAATGATAGTAACTCCTTTCTCCATCCAAGTCCCGTTAATAGGTTCCAATAATCTCTCAACGTGTATCTTCTCCCTACTGAGAAATGTAGTTCTCAAAGAGTTGTAGCCTGGTGGAATAAAACCAGAAATTTTATTGTTAGCAGCATAAGTAAAAACACTTATAAAATGTGGATTATTGGAAGGGGGACTTGTACAAGCTTTATCCTTTCCGCGGCTTCTCTTAATAGCTTTTGAATTTCTAATGTAAGGGATGGAGTCACCTCTGTGCAGGATCTAATTCCTGTATTTTTTATTTTGAGAAGGTGTGCATTTACACGGGAGTAGGAACCATTAAAGTTTTTCTTGTAGAATTGACAACGAAACTTACAATTTCCTAATTTCTTTTCTCCCAACTTCTCTAATTTCGTAGCATACTTCCAACAAGAAAATTTGTCATCAATTACTTTCTCAGTAGGTTGAACATTATTTTCACCGTTGGAATTCATTCTACGAAAAGACGATAAAAGCTATATGATTATCAATTATTTAAACATCAATTAGTGAGTAATGATACAAATCACACAATTAAAATTAAAGAGTTAATATCTTATTATGTATATGCTCAATATCAACATCTCAATATCAACATCAAGGTCGAATCAAGTATAAAAAGCTAATAAAGTTTAAGTGAAAGAAATACCTAGACTAATCTCTTCTACAAGTCTTTTTTTTGTTGTTGAAGTTGCAAACTTGTCGAAACGAGATATTGGACTTCTCTCTAAATAATGAATAATAATAATATTAGGGTTAGATATTTATATACTCCTTCCATAGAATAATTTTGATAAGTACGAGTATATTTCTATGAATGTTTATTATATTTTGTATATACGAATATATTGAATTTGTTTAGAAATATATTTATATTATAGGAAGTATCTCCTCTTAGAGTATTCGAGAGGTATCCCAGAGTATCCCATACCCTTTTTGTAATTAATAAAAAGGGATACTTTAAATATAGTATCCGATAGGATACCTCAACGATTTTGAAGTATCAGGGTTTCATAGGATGGATATTTTGGAAATGTTTGGTATAATATCAGGTCAAATGCGCAACTTTAGTAAATCTTGTGTCCACTTTAATGGTAATCTAAGTGAAGATGCTTGTGTACTCTTGAAAGCCCTAAATACGACTATCACTAATGAGTTTGAAAAATTCTAGGAGTTCCATTGTTGTTAGACATAAATAAGAATAAATCCTTTTAAATCTATTATTCGATCTTTTGATGTTAGCTTAGATAACCGTAAGGTAAGTAACTAAATCAGGAAAAAAAAACTACAAGGATTAAACATGTGCTTAATTTTATTCCCTTACATCAAATGAGTAGCTTTAAGATCCCTTCTGACATTATTAGAACAATTGATATTATGGAGAGAAATTTCTAGGGGGTGGGTGGGTTGGGGTGGGCACCTAGAAAACAAGGGTATTAAGTTTATTAGTGGAACCAAAATCCCCTAGTGGTCTAGATTTTAGAAATATTGAAGTGTTTAATCAAGCTCTCCTAAGCAAGTTAGCCTGAAAAGTTTTAATAACCCTAATAAATTATGGGTAAAGATTATAAAAGCTAGATATTCTATTGATAAAAATTTCTTGCAAATAGATAAATTGAAAGATGATTGCTCCTGCGTTTGCAGAAGCATTTTCTTTGGTATAGAAATTTTTAAGAAATATGTTTTTGATCTGTAGGATGTGGTACTAAGGTTAGTATATGGTTAGATTATAGAACTTAATAGATCACCTAATCCAGTTAATGGTTTATCTAATCTTTTTGATCTCATTAACGAACGTGATCTTTATATACCTAACATTAGGAATTGGAATGTGAATTTAGTTAAAAATATTTTCAATCATGACAATGCCAGAAATATTCTTGCTATGAACCGTCTATTGGTGTTGATACTCTCATCCGGAAGACATATAGAAAAGGTAAGTTCACTGCAAAAAAATGGTGCAACATCATTTGTAGTTCGATGGATATAAACCATGTGACTCAGTCTCGAATTCCCGTGGATACTTGGAAGCAGCTATAGAGCACTAAGATTCATCATATGACTCAACTTTTTATGTGGAAATGTTTAAAAGAAACATTACCCACTAGTGAAAATATAGCTAGACATATATATGATATTTAGACTCATTGTAGCATATGCAATTCAGATTTAGATACAATTGCACATCTGTTCATGACTGTGCTTATGCTAAATCTATATGGTTTGCTCTAGACATCAATATATCTAATATCCTGAATCATTATGTAAATTTCTAAATTATATTTTAAGTTGGTTTAGTTATGATTCTGATATGATAACTGAATGAGATCACTCTGCATAAAATAAAGATTAAATATACAAATGCATGATAAGTGAATGGATGATTTGAAGAAACATATATAATTGTAATTAGTTTTTAGAAAACTAATCCAATGAGAATTCATACTCTTGAAAGATTTCAGAATCTGAGTTATTAATGTAGCCAGCTTAGAGATGACATATCTACTAATCTCGCTTCTAGTGTGTAGGTGAAGGATTGAGTTCCACCATATATATACAGACTTATGAAAGTCAACGTGGATACTTCTTTTATTGAAGCGACATGTTAAGAAAGCATTGGATTAATAATTCGTAATAGCTGAATTGTGGGAGCAGAAGAGAGATATTTTGATGGAGGGTTAAATAAAGAATTTTGTGCAGAGTAACTGGATTTATTTTTGAGTGAGATAATTAATTGAAATCTTTTTGGTGTATCGCTCAAATGTACATTTTAAAAACCGCCCCCTCACCAACCCTCACATGATGATCCCACAAAACCAACCCTGCAAATTCCCAGGGCGTGGGGCCTACCCTTCGTGAGTGAGCGATTTTTTGAGAGTTTAATTTAAGCGGCATGCATAGAATGCCGCTTAGAATGACTAAATTAATTATTAATTATTAGTTAAGCCTGTGAATGAAATGAATCAAGTGTTCACTAGTCAAATGGAGATATCAATAGTTTGTTTAAGATTAGTAGTTTATGGCTTTACAAATCCGTTAATTGGGCCGACCGACCGGAGGGCCCGGAGGAAGGGAGTCCCTTTTATGGCCACTATTTTGTAAAATGAAATCTCACACAAATTTGCAATTGATCTTGATAAAAAGATTTTGGTAGTGTGCATTTTTTTTTTGAAGGCCAAAACAAAGGCACAGGCAAACAAAAGGGAAAGACAAAAAACTAAACAGTAAGCGAAGCCTCACTCTCAATGAGCTGGGCAATACAAGGAGGAGGAAAAGATAACCATCTTTCAGAAGAATGGTTAGATACAGCGTGAGCTGCTAGAGTATGAGCCACTATATTGGCTTCTTTTCTAATATGCTGAAAGTTGACAGAGTTGAAATTGGAGACGAGATCTCTGATTTTGGTGATGATGCTCTTGACACGCCAAGGTTGTTGATAGTGTTTGAATCTGAGACAGTTGAAGATGATAAGAGAGTCGCCTTCGAAAATTACATCTTTAAAATCTCCGCTGACAACTAATTCTACTGCAATTAAAGCACCATGAGCTTCAGCTTCAACTGCAGTCAAATAGTTGAGTTCTTTGGTATGACAGCCCTGAAATTAAGCTATGTAGTCTCTAGCAACAGCACTACATCCATACTCCCTATCACCAGCAGCTCCATCAAAGTTCACTTTTATGCTATTCTCCATTGGAGGTTCCCATTTATCAACTTGTGTACCAAGAATATATACCTCAGTAGGATATATGTTATTCTCATTAAGACAGGTCTCCAAATTATACAAGTACAATGCTTCTCTAATGACTGCACAGATGGATAACTTACCTTTGTTAAAAGTGAAATTATTTCTATCCTTCCATATAGCCCAGAATAAGCAAGCTCCCATCTTTAGAGTGTTGTAGCTCCCTCCTTCAGTCAGCCATTCATTGATGTAGCTTTGAATGGTATTATCATGGTCCGGATTGATTTTCAGACTCAGAGGAGAAGCAAGCAGTACATCCTGAGTAGCCTGACATTGTATGAACAAGTGTTCAATGGTTTCAATAACACTATGACATAATCTGCAATCAACATTGACACCTTGTATATGTCTTCCAATATTACCAGCAACTGCAAGACCATTCTTCAACATTCTCCATAAAAATAAATGAATTTTAGGAGGGATAGTCTTGACTTTCCAGAATTTCTTCCAAAAGCTGGTGTTGTTCTGAGAAGTAGACGGTTGTCTGTTTTTTAAAGTCTTCAGAAAGGACTTGGTAGTGAAATTACCAGCAGGATGGTGATTCCATATCATATTGTCCTTGGAGTCAGAGTCAGCTGTAGAAGGTATGTGAATCTCCATAATCCTTTGGACATATGACTGGCTGAAGAGCTGCTGCAGCTTGTTTTCATTCCGGCTTTTGTCTTCCTGATTAATTAGATATTTAACCTTTTTCAATTCAGGGTGAGCATCGGTGATGACTTCAGGGATGTTGTTCATTAGATCTGGTACCCAAGGGTCAGTTCTTATGCGTATGTCTTCACCATTAATCACAGAACAGTAGCAACCCTTTTTCATTTCTTCTCTGCACTCTAGCATTGCACTCCAAGTGGATGAACACCTTTTTGGTTTCTTCACTTCCCAGAAGCTACATCCTTTTAAATACTTTGCCTCCATCATCCGAGTCCAAAGATAATCTTTATCATTTAGTAATTTCCATATCAGCTTGGCTATCATTGCTTTATTCAGATTTTGAAGAGTTCTTATACCCAGACCACCTCTTTCTTTTGCTAGTTCCATCTGCTCCCAGTTTATGAAGTGCATTTTCCTATCTTCTTTGTTGTGTCCTCACCAAAAATTCCCGATAGTTCTTGTTAACTTCTTTAGAGTCTTCTTAGGGATTAGAGATGTCGCCATGTAGTATGGAGGTATCAGCCCAAGGTCAGTTTTGATGAGAATTGTTCTCCCAGCATGTGTCAGGTAGATTTTATTCTACCCAGCCATCTTATTATCAAATTTGTCTTCCAAGAAACCATAAGAAGTGTGTCTATAGTCAGATTTGGGGAGATGGTAACCTAAGTACTTATCAGAGCTCTCCATTTGCTTGACTCCCAACTAACTCACAATATCCTTCTTTCTGTTGGGGGAGACACCTTTAATGAAAAGAACAACAGACTTCTGCATATTTGCACTTTGTCCAGACCAAGCCGCATAAATTTTCAAGACATTCACAAGAGTGTTCACAGTTTTGTGCTCAAGAGTGCCAAACAAAAGAAGATCATCTGCAAACATCAGGTGGGAAACCCCAGGGGCATGTTTACCTACTTTATAGCCATTGTATAAATCTCTAGTTTCCATAGTTCTAATAAGCCAAGACAGACCTTGGGAACATAAAATAAATAAGTATGGGGATAAAGGACATCCTTGTCTCAATCACCTTTCACTAGTAAAGAAACCTTCAGCTTGCCCATTAACCACCACAAAGAAAGTGGTTGTGGATACACATTTCATAATCAACTCATGTGTAGTGCCCACTATTCCAAAAGCCCTAAGACAATGGCTTAAGAATCTCCAGCTAATTTTATCATATGACTTAGAATTAGACATGGAGTGAATGATCTCTTTGGCAGCAATAATATTGTCAATAATGAGTCTACCAGGGATGAAGGCTGATTGTGCTCTATCTACCAGCTTATTTAGGTGACCTTTAAGTCTTTGAGCTAGGATTTTAGTGATCACTTTGTACATGATATTAGTAAGAGCTAGGGGTCTGAAATCCGAGGGAAGAGTGGGATTTTTAATTTTAGGGATCAACATAAGGTTTGTGTGAAAGCAATCTTTTATGGTTTTTGATACTTCCTCACCAACCATCTCCCAGCATTGCTTGTAGAATAAAGATGGCATTCCATCAGGTCCCGGAGCCTTCAAGCTTTTCATTCTCTTGATAGTTGTCAAAATTTCTTCATTTGTCGGGGTAGTAGAGATGCTAGCATTGCTATCCATCTCAATTTGCACAGGAGATTGAAACAAAATTGGGTAGTTCTCCTCCTCAGGGTCCCTCTTGAATAAGTTGGAGAAATGAAGTACCAAATTAGTTAACAATTGCTGTTGCCTCAGTAACCCAATCTCCGCTCTGCATTTTTAGAGCACAAATCTGATTTTTCTTCTTTCTCTGGAGCACATACAAGTGGAATATGTGGGTATTTTTATCCACATTAGGAGTCCAAGAGACCTTACTTCTTTGCTCATAGTATCTTTGCTGTAGCAGGTTCAGATTATCAATTTTCTTGCAAAGCTCAGCTTCCTCTAATCTTGTATCTCTATAAGGAGCTTCTATCTGGAGTTGTAATAGTTCTTGTTTCCTGTCCTCTGTCTCTCTAAAAAATATTGCCAAAAGCTTTTATGTTCCATTTGTTGAGATCCTCTCCCACTTTATTGATTTTACTAATAGTATTAGTATTGCTCTCCAACCAAGAATTGTGCACCACATCATTGAAAGCAGGATGTTCAATCCAGTAGTATTCAAACTTGTTTGCGTGTCTTCATCTTCTTTTATTAGCTCTGTGAGTGTTACCCAGTATTGGAGCATGATCACTACTAACTCTGGGGAGGTGTAAAACTCCATTATTTTGAAACATTAAGAACCAATCAGGAGTGCAGAGAGCTCTATCTAGTCTTCCAAATATTGGCTCATTTGTTGAACCATTGGACCAAGTAAAAGCCGGACCTTTAAAACCCATGTCAATTAAACCTCTATCTTGTATGAAATTCTTGAATTCGGAATTAACAGAATTTAGCTTTTTGCTGCCCCCCTTCTTCTCACTAATGTGCTTGATTGCATTTAAATCTCCCATTACACGCCAAGGATTAGACAGCTGAGCAGTATATTGCGAGAAATTGTACCAAAATCTATTTCTTCGGTGCTGCTCCGGAGGACCATAAACACACAATAAATCCCAATCACTACCAATTAGCTGGTGAATCCGACAATGTATCACATTCTTATCTTCCTTAATCACCTCCGGGTTAATTTCACTCCTCCATAGCACAACCGAGCCACCACTTCGTCCAATTGCAGGTATATAAATGTAATTTTCAAAACCCAATGAATCATACAATTTTTTTGAATTTGACTCACAAATTAAAGTCTCTGTTAGAAAGGCAAGCTGGGGATTGCAGGCCCTGAGAAACGCTTTCAAATTGCGGACTGTCGAGATGTTTCTCAATCCTCGACAGTTCCATGATAGCATTAACATCGATCTTGTGGATGATTTTGGGCAGTCACCACACCCGTCTGGATGATTGAAATTTGATTTTGTCTCTTGAAAGGGATATCAATATCCATCGGACTAGCCAATCTCTTCGATCCACTGACAATATCTTCTTTGTTCTATGCCTGCTTGCTAATATCTTTCCTTGCTGATCTTTTCCATCTATTCTTCTTCTTCTTCTTTCTTCCCTCTGTGTTAGTAGTAGACGATGAGGTTGTTTCTAAATCTGTTTCTGATATCGCTGAATTAGGTATAGCCAATTGAAGTGACATTCCAAATACTTCATCTTTTTGGCTAGATTCCTTGTTTAGCCGATTCATATTTGCATTGCTGGGCCTTTCTTTAAAGAACAGCTTTTCATCATCATACTTATGGGCTTGTAAAACGTGTGTCAGCTTGATGTGTTGTCCTTTCCGACTAAGCATTTGCACCGCTGGCATCTCTAATTACAGGGGCTACGTGGCTCTTGGCATTATTTTGCATAGATACGACATTTGCTCTTTCTTCTATCCTGTCATCAGGTGCTTTTCTTGGATCAGCTGCCCTCATATCTCTCTGTCCTGTATTCTTGACCACTACAGCATTGTCAGAGTTGGTTACAACGGTCGGCTGTTGTTTTTGGGCTGTCATCCTCTCGCTTCCTTCTGCTATCTGAGTAGACATCTTCACGTTCTCTTTTTGTCCGTTAATACTGACCACTGTATCTGCTCTTTCAGTTGGTGCTTTATCAGAGCCAGCTGCCTTTGCTTTTCCTTTACCGTTCGATTCTCCCATCTGTAACGCTGCTAAATTAATCTGAAGATGCCGCGTGTCATCAATCTCCTCTGTTGTTCTTGCTCCTCTAATCAACGGTCCCTGAGTTCTTGTATTCATCTTATCCAATGGATTTCCCTGGCTAGATCTTGTAGAGGTTGCATCGTTATACCTTGGATATGCACGGATCTCCTCTGTATATCTTGCCATATTTTTATCATTCATCATTGCTGCTATTACCTCCATACTGAGCACTTTTTGTTCTTCCAATTTCTTTGAGAGATGGGGGCATTGTTTCATCAAGTGACCAAAGAACCCACAATAGAAACATAATCTAGGAAGTTTCTCATACCTGAAATGAATCTTTATCTGTTTTTTTGATTTGAGAATGATTTCCATATCTTTAGGTAAAGGTTTAGTAATATCCATATTTACTCTCACCTTTGCATATCTTCCCCATTTGGCTGCTAACTGAGGATCAATAGTCTTTGGAGATCCTATTTTCTGTGCAATGTTATAAACCTTCGTAGCATTCATCATACTAAGAGGTAGCCCATATATGTGAATCAAGAAATAAACATGTTTAAAATCATAATCCTCTAACAAGAAATCGTCTTGGCATCTTTCTGTGATCATGAGGTCATCTTTAACAGACCATGGTGACCCTTGTAGAGCAGCCTCCATATCACATAAAAGATCAAAGTTAGCACTGTATATCCCACTTCCCAAATCTGTGATTTTTAGAGATCCATAAGGTCTCCAGGCTTTCAATAGAACTTCATGTAGAATAGACAAGTGATACTCTCTTCCTGTGATGAACTTGAACACTATACTCTTGTTATATCTTGTAGCATTAATGTCATCTTCTTCCTCGTCTTCAAAAACATGAGTTTGAGGTTCTTCTACCTCGAAATTCCTTTGGTATTCCTCTACGTCTTCATACTGGTTCTTTGACGATGAAGCCATTAAAAGTTAGAGCAGATCACACACCAACCCAGACTCGACCTCAAAGAACATAAGCTGAAATCACAGAGATAACAGAAAAAACAATTGAGGGAAAAATCACTAGAACAAGTGATACAGAAACACACCCAAAGAGGGGAGAAAAGCCTTCAAGGCTGAAGATAAAGAAAATAGAAAACAAAAACTGTGTCTTTTTCTAAAATACCAAAATATCCCTTCCCTTTAGTGCAATTACTATAACTCCTTATGTATCATATTCTTTTAGGGGTATAATTGGCAACCAAACTTTAATATAACATATCTAAAAATTCGTGCCTTGGAATTTTACAAATTTTATATCGTTGGAAAGGTTTTAAAAAACTCTACGCAATGAGTACAAACAACAATATCAAATTTAAAGTTTTTACGAAAAATTTGGAGGTGTTTATCATTTTATGCACAATTTTAGAAAATTAAATGTATATCCATTATGCAAACCACCACAAAGGATACATAATTCTTTATGTAGCCATATTTTGGTTTATGCATCAACTAATTTTCCGTTGCAACTAATAAAACGATGTACTCACTCTGTTTCAAGAAAACTGGTACTTTCACTTTAGACACAATTCTCAAAAATGAATGCATCGCCATTATGCAAACCACCACAAAGGATGCATAACACATTACGCAACCATATTTTGGTTTATGCATCGACTAATTTTCTGTTTCAGGAAAAGTGATACTTTCACATTTCGTTTCAGAAAAAGTGATACTTTCATTCCGTTTCAAGAAAAGTGATACTTTCACTTTTTCAATTTGGCCTATTTTTAGGCAAAATAAAATTGTGAAAGTATCTCTTTTTCTGAAACGGAGGTACAGTACGTAACAATGTTGCCCACTCTTTGGGTAAAAAAGCTAGGAAAAATGGAAATAACTTCGAATTTTATTAAGATGTTCCTCCTGATAATATATATATATTTTTTTATTTTTTTATTTTTTTTTGAAGCATCTCCTGATATAATTGATATTGTTAGGAAGGATTATCGCTTGTATTCGGTTTCTGCTAATGAAATTTCTTCCAAGTTTGAATTAAAAGAAAAAAGAGCTGGTCAACGCTTTTTACAGCTTTGGCTTGTATTCACATGGAGAAGTCAATTTCAAATCACTTCATCAGTAAGCTGAGTAATGTAATGAAGGTGGCAATTATAGTTCCTTTTTCTGTTTTAATACTGTATGCATCTTTGATTAGGTTCTCAAATAAAATGGTCATGGAATTTTGACAATTTTATGTATTATGGTTACAAAATGTACGTATCAACTAATAATATGTGCATACAGTATCTCATTCCACGTATCAGGAACTCCCGGTAAACACCAATGTATACAATCCGCAATAGTCTTTGGATCAGATTTCTGTTCACTTGTTAACAACTTCCCTCCTCGTTCAGTATACACCGACGTGTGACCATCCTTGCGATATTCAGAAAGTTGGGTGATATTCAGTAGAGTTACTTCAATCTTCAATTCATTTATGACATCTTTCAAAACTCTGACGATGTCAAGATTTGAACCAGTTCCCCAGTATGAACCTTGTATTGGATAGGCTTCACTGAAACAATTTTCATCACTTCCCGCCCTCCATTCCCAACTCCTATACAACCAAAAATTCATGATTATTTATAAACTACCAACCACCGCTTCTTACATTTGGTCTCAGTTTCAATTCAGATTAACTTACCACAAATGTGTCGGTGATGAACTCATGAAAAAGACCTTTTGACTGCGTGGATCAATCTTTGATTCAATCCAGTTTGCCCAAGTTTTTAATGCTAATCTATATGCAGTCGTAACATTGTACTCTTTTACATTTTCAGGAGGACCATTTCTATTGAACCCAAACAATAGAGAAACAATTAGATCATCCAATATAATAAAGCACTGACTCAACAATTGTGTGTCATAAGACAGTGTTCTTGTATAAAAAGAAAAAAAAAGTTTTCTGCTGTAAATATAAGTTGTGACAACTTACGTTGCGTTGATTATAGGCTTGTACATCCACCATACATAACTCTCGAAAACAAGGAAATCGACTCCTTCCCAATGTTGACTATGTTTAGCAACCGAGTTCAGATGAACAAGTCTCTTCTGTACAGTGTGCTTAACTGCATGATCTGAATTTGATTCCACGATAAAGGGAGCCCAATAAAATTCTATTGTTGCATTAAAATCCTGCAATTCAATATTTTTGAATAGAAAAAACGGTCAAATTAACATTTTAAATTAATCTACACTGACTCGATTTCAGAAATTGAGAGAACGCATTTACGTAGAGACTATCCTTATTATGTCAGAAGTACACAAGGAACATATGTACCTCAGCTTTGAATATCTTTCTTGGAGGAATTCTGTGAATGGACTTCTTTCCGTCAGGAATGGCTGATTGTATAAGACATACCATTGACTCCCATTGACTTCTTTGTATTGAATCTCCTATAAACAGTAATCTTTTGTTCCTCAAAACCTCCAACAATTGTACAGCATCAAACCTAATCATAAGCCAGCGCCAAGAAAAACTTCAACAGAAGGGGACGGTGAACATTTAGTGGAGCTCACCTATATATGTTATGTTACGTACTGTTGGCCTCTGATTCAGGTGGCATAGTTAATGGGCAATATTATTTCGGCCAAGAAAATACTTTGGTTGAGACAGAATGCACGCGGCATCTAGTACAAGTCTGGACATGACTTGGATATACTGCACACAACATCACTGGGACGTGATACAATGATACTGTGATCCTATATAAGGCCTCATATATATATAAAACAGTCACCATAAATGATTTCAAAATTAGAGATTTTGAGTAAAAACTAAACAAATTTAAGTACCCAAATATAAAATAACAAAAAGTGAATCTTTTCTGACCTTGGCAAGTCACAAGATCTAGGTTTCCATCTCCAATTTTGATAAAGAGAATCAGGTCTTCCATTCTTCTGGCAGGTCACTTGTTTGGTTAAGTAAGGGCAACTCTGTTCACTATACAGAGGATATGAAGCATTATCTAAAACCCATTCCCCGTCAAAAACATTATTGCATTGATCCATAAAAGTACCTTGGTCTAGAATGTTAGTACTACTCGACGATAACATCCAATCTCTGCCCTCTTTGCCCCATGCTGAGATTTGCCGATTTAATTCAGGAAATTGGCTGTTGGTTTTTGAACGCAAATTCTCTAAACCAAGCCGTGTAGTTCCGATAACAAAAAGAGAAACTAAAGCGTAAGGAAAGAGAGTTAAAATCTTACGATCTGATCTCGAGATAGAAGAAGAAGAAGGCTGTCGTTGTGTCATGATCCTTTAGGTAACTTAGAAATTTGTTGAATTTTGTATGTGATTATCAGTTTAATGTACGCATATAGGAGTGTATCATCAAATATTATGGTTTGCTTCGAGGTAGTCCATGCAACTAACGGTTGGTGACAATTTAAAAAAGAAGGTAACGGTTGGTAAAGTTGGGCCTGCACCAGTTTTACTCTCAAGACCCATTCCGAAATCGGTCGTTTTTCTAAGAAACCTATTACTGGGGCTCTAAGAAACTAAACCTAAACCAAGAGAAACAAACAAACAAACCAAAAAAAAGAACGAATTTTTGGGGACTATTCAAAAATGGAGGGGACTATTTTGTGATAGGAATGTCTACCCTATACTTCTAAGGGGTGTCCTAAAATGTGAAAATGACTAACCTACCCTTAACCTAATTTAATTTAAAACCAACCTAATAACCACCTATATATATATAACCACCACCTCCTCCCACCACCGCCGCCCACCACCACCACCCATCACCTACCACCACCAACCACCACCACCTCTATGTATATAGCTTAATTTAAATCATTAACGAAGATATTCTCACAAACCCATTGCTTGTCATTCGTTTTTGGTTGAAGAAATGAGAAGTAATCATCAAAATGAGTTGAAAATGAAAGTTGCAGAGAGAAGTTCGGCTAGGAATTATGTGAAACAGTTTGTCGAACTAGTCGTACTCAGCTTTAATGGAGTTTTTTCTTTCAGAAAAAAGTTCGGTTACCTCGCAAAAAAAAATTCCCAGTCGAACTTTTAGTTCGGTTTTGTCGCAACTTTTTTTCGTTTTTTTATTAGCCGAATTTTTAGTTCGGTTTTGTCGCAATTTTTTTCTACTAACCGAATTTTTTTCTTCTGAAAACCTATATATTGAGTTCGGTTACGTCGAGAAAAAAATTCCCAGCCGAACTTTTAGTTCGGTTACGTCGCAACTTTCTTTTTCCTAGCCGAACTTTTCTCTGAAAGAAAAAACTCCATTAAAGCTGAGTTCGGCTACCAGTGTCTTCAGAACCATTAGCTGAACTACACTTGCAGATGAGTTCGGCTACCTGTTCTTCAGATGTCATAGCGAACTTCATTTCCATGGTCGAAATCAGTTTATAAATTTCTCATTTTTTCGAAAGTTTTTGTCAATTCAAGCAACATTAACTAAATTTGAAGTATATCTAAGTACCCAAAACCCTCATTTCGAAATCAACCATCTTAAAAAAAAAAACCAAAACCCCCTTCTTCTCAAAAATTATTCTTTTAAAAACACTCAGCTAATTAATCTAACCTCACTAATCAATCATTACACTAACACTAATTAATCATTACACTAACTAATTTAATCACCAAGGACAAGTTTGGTGTTAGAAAAAAACTAAGTTAAGGGGTGGCTCAAATTTACTTCAAATATCCACCCCAAAATAGAAGAGTAGTCCCCCACCTTTTTTGAGTAGTCCCCAAAAAATCATTTAAAAAAAACGTCTTCTCCTTTACTTATTCTCTTCTTCTCCTCGGTCGCTTCTTGTTCTTTTCTTCCATTTTTCTTCTTTAACCACGAGTAATTGTCCATTCTCTTCTTCTCCTCGGTCCCTTCTTCTTCTTTTCTTCCATTTTTCTTCTTTAACCACGAGTAATTGTCCATCCTCAGCTAGTAAGGATTTCAATTAGGTAAGAATGGAAAAACTTTTTTTTTTTGTATTGCATGAATATGTTAGATTAAATTAGGGATTTAGAAATTAATACGGTTTGGAAATCAATATTCCCCAACCGAAAACTAATTCTACGGTCGGAAAAATATGAACTTCTAACGTTATATAATATTTACGGTCAGGTTATATTAAATATTAGTTGGATAAGGGGTTATGGAGTTTACTACTTCATGATCCTATTTTATTATTTTGTCAGCATCAAATTATATCCACTGCAGCTTTATTGCTATAATAATGAGAATTTTCATGTTCAATATCTTTTCTTTTGAACTGTTTTTTGGGTACCACCCTATTTTGGTGGGGGATCATTAAGTGATAGGAACATCTACCCTATAGTTATAAGGGGTGTCCAAAAGAAGAGAAATGATTAATCTGCCCTCACCCTAATCTAAAGACTTAAAGGCCTAGACAAATAAAGCTTCCACGTCTAACGGTGAGGGAACCGTCGCTTCCTATTGGCCGAAATATGTCTTTTATGAGTTTTGTGAAACGAGCGTTCTGGTGAGGACACTTGGCAACATATGATTGGTTTAAAAAGAATAGGAAAAAGATTAAAAATAATAATATAGGAAACCAAATTCAATTTGGAATTCATGACGTCACAATATTTAGGTGAGGACACTTGGCAACGTATAATTGGTTTAAAATTACAAACTCAAAAGGAAAACCTAACTTACAATGTTTGGAATTTTATGGAAGTCGAAATACAATTTGGAAATCGAGTACCTACCACATTAGGACTTTTTTTTCCGAATTAATTAATATAAAAGGGAAAAAAAATCACATATTTTCTGCGAAAATAAAAGGAAAAAATAAATAAAATTTACATGTATTTTCCACATATTTAATTTATTTACCACGCCACACCAAATAAAAAATACATCACCACGGGGAGGGACGAGCCCGCGCACACCAAATAAAAGATGTATCGCCACGGGGCGGGGCGAAGCCCCACACACACCAAATAAAAGATGAATCCCCACGGGGTGTGCGAAGCCCCGCGCACACCAAATAAAAGATGCATCGTCACGGGGGCGGGGATTCACCCCGCGCACACCAAGTTAAAAGAAATAAATGTCTGATGCGTAGCACGGGCGCAAATCTAGTTAAGATTATAACTAATCCTAATAACCCACTACTCACTAATCTAACCCACTAATTAAAAAGCTAAATAAACCTAACCGATTAGTTTAGGTTTCAAAATTCATTTTATCTTCATCTTCTTCTTCTTCTTCTTCTTCTTCTTCGTCGACA